>CM061919.1:62836261-62927448 GCA_031002005.1 Vandiemenella viatica
GAAGCTGGTTCCGCGGTCAGGCCGGAACTGGCGGTGGAGCGGCCGGCTACGCTTATATAGGTGGCCTGGCGCAGGAATTCCGTTGTGTGGTAGTACGGCGACCTCTGTAAGAAATAGTCCCACTTAGCTTCTAGATGATTCTATTTGTTTTCCTGGTTTGTTTTGATGTCTCTGCGCCTGTTTGGAGTCGTATATGTATCCCGGCGTGCAGGCGCGTTGTGTGTGAGGTCTGCCTGGCAGGGGCCTTTACTGGCAGACTGAACAAACTTAGTGACAGTTCAGGAGACGTTCTATATGTAAGTCCATTTATTACTGACGTAAGGAAGAGAGAATAAGTCAAAACGAATCTAAGAACATCAAATTTCTGTGTCATATAATCAGAAACCGCAACAGACAACGTGTGAAATCCGACGTCATTGCCACCTTTTCTGTGAAGTTGGATGCGACAGAAAACACTCAAGGAGTTTTTCGAGTCGGTGAAGAACTGTATTTAAAGTGTCCACAAGCAATTAAAATACTCAAATCAGCCTAAAAATCGCCCAAATCCGCCTAAAAACAGCATATTAACCGCATTAGATTAGTACTGGGAAAAGCTGATTAGTCAACCCAGAGATTTGAGCCTTATCCCGTAATATGTGCCGCAGTCCAAAATGGCGGCTCTTTTCCTTGAAGAATTCGTTTTCATACAGTCTGCAGATTATTTTTCCACAGCTTGATGGAACATGATGAAATGAAACTACTGATTCAGTCGGAATGGTAAATGTTGAAGGAGGTGGTAGTATGAACAATATTGAGTAAAAAAGTTCATATAAACATGTGTTCGAATTCCATTAGTCTTTGAGATTCAGGTGCTGAAATGTTATGCATAAAATAAACCTCAGAAAACGATCAAGAGCACACAAATAACTTATTGAAGTACTTTATCCATGCAAAAACACACACCAATTATCTACACCTGACATTGCCTGACCGATAGACCGGCTGCGCAGATCACGATCATTGAGCACCAAGGTCGCCGGACCTCACCCCTTTAGATTTTTGTGTGTGGGGATGGTTGAAAAACGAACTGTACAAATAAAAAGTAAAGACACAAGACGAATTACTCGATCGCATATTAAACTCTGATACCTTCATAAAAGGTACGCCAAGACGTAATCAGAAGAGATACTGTTGCAATGAGAGCTGCAAAGTGTATTGTAGTCGATGGATTTTCTAACATTTAATTTAATCTTTTGTAAAATATGCATGTGTTTTTGTATGAATAAAGCAGATCAATAAATATTTTGTGTTCTCTTGAACGTTTGCAAAAAGAATGAAAGTCGGACACATGTTTACATGAACTTTTTTACTCAGTATTGTTGATACTACCACCTACTTCAATATTTACCATTCCTCCCGAATCACCCTGTACAGTGTCTTCATTATAAATAAATCGCGATGTCTGGAAACAACAAAACTGAATACCCAGAATTTTAATAAACCCTGCAGGTTTGTGATGTTTTAATCCACGCGTAAGTCTTGCAGTCAACTCCATGAGGAGAGCGACTCCTTGGGAGGAATGGTGATGCTGAAAGGAAGGTGGGCTCCGTAATATTCATAGCTATAAACACTCGAGGGAGATTGAAATCGACCTGTGCCGTCTGCCTCCCGGGCAGATGGACAAAGGCGTCCGCTCCTCACGGGTCAAGGCTGTCTCCTCTACAAAGGCACAACGCCCCATTCTCATATCTTGCAAAACTAATCACTGAAGAAGTTACGACAACACACAGTACAATAATCTCTACAAGTATTGTGTTGTGAAAAGAAGGTGATGTTGATATTTAACATGCAAGGATAGAATTCATCAGGACTTCAAATGCAAACAAGGCAATATGGCTTTATGATATTATCTCTCAAGTCTTATATGAGAGAGATAGAGTAAAGGCTATTTTAAATTCATATCAAAATTAACGAAACAGGAGCGATACCATCCTGCTGTCTATTCATATAGTCTCACCCTCAGATATTTTAAACGCATTATTTGTACAAATATTAAGTACGCAAAACTTTACGTATTTCTATTAACTACAATTTACAATACCAGGATCTTTGCCGTTTATTTCTGAAAAAGATGATAATATTGACAGCGAAGAACTTGTTAGAAATTTGAAATTTTTTACTCTTGGTCCAGGCCGAATTTCAACATAACCACGATCACTATGACAAAACGAACCTATGTAGGTTGATATGATCCCTGTACCGATAGTTTTTGTGTCATTTTTGCAGTGCTGCTAACATTTCGCCGTTGCGGAGCGTTCCAAATTTCGGCATTTTTAATTTAATTCGTGGTACTTTTCCGGAATAGGAGAGTGCAAAACGTGAAGAGGACATTATAAGGATGCAGTCAATCCAAATTTGAACAGGTCAGTATCAGTTTGGGGCTGGTGGAGAATATCCCCTCCCACCCTACTAAACGTATTCCAAAGTATAGAATTCGAAAAGGGGGAGTAGATCAAATAAAGGTAAGGTCAGAAAATACAAAATAAACAATTCAGAGAGGAAAGGAAACGAGCAGCCAGGGGACGATGCAGGAAAACGTAAAAGACTTGACTTCGATCATTTGAAAGAGATATTATTAGTCATACAACGAATAACAGCGTGAACTGAAGAGAGTTGCTCAAGATCGATCAGCCTGGAAGGAACTACAAACAAATTATGTAACATTAAGTTGTAAAATATAGCTCATCTGGCTTAAAGAGGCTGCATCCTGAAACAAGGATTGATAGAGCTGCAAAAATAAATAAATAAATAAAATTGGTGGAAATCAGGCTACAGAAATAAAGTTTCAGGGGACTAGGATTGGAGCAAGAAAAATCGTAATATGCAAAAAGCATATATGGAATTCAGTTATAGAGGAACCTGTGAGGGACAGAACTGAAAGATTAAGACTCATAAAATGAGTGATGAAACGATGCCTAGAGAAATGTTTATTTTGAATTCGCAAGACAATCACCTCTGGAGAAATTGATTAAAGTAATAGAAAAGAGAATGCAAGACGAAAGAGCGAACTGGGAATAAGAAGATGAAGAGATCCCATTACAGACCCGGCCTGAGACTGGAGACTTTCAAACACGATGAGAAGCAGATTGACGTTTCAGTGGCCATTCAGATAGAAAACAATGTGAACCGATAGTAACCACCTTAAAAAGCCATTCCACCGCAAAACCATTGCAGGATATTAAACTCGTATAAGAGATGTGTTAGGTCTGGTTATTCTTCCACTATACTGCTGTTTTTTTTTAATTTTAATTTCATTTCTGTTTCCCAAATATCATCAGTGCTTATCATCATTTATGAGTTATAGCAGTAGAGGAAAATTGCGACTTTGCGACTGAAAAACATTAAATCAAATTTCTAAGGTCATTATTTCCTTTGCATTTGATACCACAGTATAAATGCATGTCAGAATCTATAATCATTTTTTAGTACAAATCCAGTTGAAGGTATTAAGTCAACTGAATACTTCTTTTTTTAAATACCAGTAAGGTAAAAATACAAGTTTTGTTCATGAATTTTGAATGACTGGAACATAGCTTTCAAAATTATTTTTTATTAATGCTTGTATGAGCTGAAACCCACCTGTGACTTAAATGGATTTCTTGGAGTAATTGTTCATTTTACAAACTTTTGCGATACATTATTGTATCCCGACGATGATCGTTTTAAATGAGTTAACTCAGTTTATAATTTTTTTTTACATAATTATGGATAACTTCGTCTAATACGAGATTTCTCAAATATTCTTCCCTTTCAGTAAGCCCCTATTTATAATGCTATTCATTCACTGGTTTATCAAGTGAGACTATATTTAATGTTAAACTAATAGTTGAAATGTTATTGTTACAGAGCAGAATCGAATCTTATATCAGCCGGGCATCTTAAGAATTCAATGATACTGGAAGAAAAAAATATTTTATTAACTAACAAATGTTATTTCTCAGTTAGTTACAACTACTGCACCGAAATTCTAGAAAGAAGATATTAGAATGTTGATAGAGATACTTCGTAGGCTTTTCTGCTGCATTTGACGGTTCTAGGGATTAATGAATAAGAATAAAGGCGCATTCTAGGCTTTTTTACAGTAAGTTTAGTGCTATGCGCGCATGGCGCAATCTCATTTCACAGTTAGGGAAAATTTGCACTAGAGGTGCAACAACCATATCGTAGAGACGCGTCGATAAATTGCATTAGAACGAGTAATTTAGACAGAAGCTACGAATAAAGGAGCAAAGTGAGAGGAGGGGATTCTTTTCCCAATAGTCAGCGCCTGGGTGTGTGCGTAGTTAGGAATTCTTTCAGTATGTGCATGTTTGAGCTATTTCGTCATTTTTCAGCTATGTTCGCTCATTTGAATTCTCAAAACTGGAGAAGTTTTGTGTGTTTACGGCTGTTTGCTAAGTTAGTTTGTCTAAGAATGTATTTTTGAGGGGAGTAAGTTTGGTAAATCACCTTTTATTGTGTTTCGTTGAGTCAAAGTAATACTGGCGTGTTAGTGAGTCCGAGAGGGGTCATTAGTAAGTTAGGGAAGCGAATTTACCAAGGTAATAAATCGGCACTACTTAGATTCAATGAAGTCTGAAATCGAACAAATAAGAATGTGTTATTAATCACTGTGAAATTCACTAGTAAACGAATGTTATGGACTTTTATTAATTGGAAACTGATATTAATCATCATTGTGTAACGCACACGTAAATGAAAGAAGATATTAGGGACATTTATGGAATATTCGAGCAGCATTGATATTTTTGAACGTAACAGAAGGCAACATTGAATGTGATTTTTTTTAAGGAATGATTACCTGGTAAATTCTAGTGTGGTGGAACCTTCTGAAAGAAATATGCCGGTTGGTGAATATACAAAAAATGAAACTGTGTATTAAGTGGTAAAAGATTAAAAATTAACTCTCAAGGGAGCGTCCATAAACTACGCGACTCGGTCTTAAAAAAAAATGGGAAAGGGGGGGGGGGGTTAGGTTGAAAGCTACTTTGGCTACGTAGGGGGAAGGAGGGGGGGCTCCGAGTCAGGCCACGTAGCTTTTCCATTCCAATTATTTGTCACAGTTAAAATGAGGTACAGAACACACAACAGCAATGTGAATATTTATTTCTGTCACTTAATTAACTAAGTATGTAATTTACGATAGTCTGACAAGAGAAAAACAGTAAAAATTGTCTTCTGAAATTAATAGGGGAAAAAAGCTTTGTGCTACGTGGAGGGGAGGGGAGGGGGGTAGAGACAAAAGCCACGTCGGGCTACGTGGGGGGAGGCAGGGTTCACAGGAGGACAAAATGGAACTGCGTGGTTTTATGAACGCTCCCTTACTATACAAGTATTTTCGCTATTTTGAGACTTTCTGACGTTTTGTAAGTTTCAGATTAAAATCGGAAGTGGCATTGGTAAGGCATGAGTAAGCCCACCTGAAGACGAGCGATTGTAATTGAATGGTTTGTGACTGTATTTGTTGTTTCACATGAATCTATTCTTTTCTTCTTTCACGTACGTTTCGATTCCAATGTTTGATCTCCTTTCGGCTAAATTGACCACCTGATGAGTAGGTGACAGAAGGAAAGATCTGACCCAGCAGACCAATGCCTGAAGTACTTTAATCAATATAAATACGACGTATGTGAAATCTTCTAAAATTTTGAATTAAATTTAGCTTTTTGAAGCTAAGCCTTAACACGCAATTTACAGCTCCAACACCATGGTAGGCTTGAAAAAACGATTGGATTGGTTAAATTATAAAAAAAAAAACTTCATTCATTCATTGCAGTGTTAATTTTTTAGTATTTTGAGGAAAACAGAAAAAATTAAAGTTCATTCTATCCCTCCAATTAGTGTTGCCCAAAATCGGTCTTGGTCTTGCAGTCTTGGTCTTGGTCTTGCATTTTTGCAAGACCAAGACCAAGACCAAGACCAGGTGTATTGATGCAAGACCAAGACCAAGACTGGCCAAGTCTCGTCTTGTTCTTGCATTTGGGCAACACTAGTGTTACCCAAAATCGGTCTTGGTCTTGCAGTCTTGGTCTTGGTCTTGCATTTTTGCAAGACCAAGACCAGGTGTATTGATGCAAGACCAAGACCAAGACTGGCCAAGTCTCGTCTTGTTCTTGCATTTGGGCAACACTACCTCCAATAAGGATTCAGATTGTTAAATACATTTTTGTAAATTATTTAAACTAAATCGTCTCCACAACTCATTTGATCTAGAAATGTAATATATTTGTTAAATGTATGTTGCTTGTCGTTGGTATTTGGAGATTGACTTGAACAGCAAATATTTTCGTTTGTGGATGGGACCGAATGAATGTCAATACACGCGGTGTGTTTCACCAGTGATTGGCAAATAAGCTTGTTTTGGAGGGTCGCAGACCTTCCGCAATAACATTTACTCAAACTCTTTTCAATTAACACTTGAAAAAATATTTAACTTTACAGTAATTTGTTCTGTTTTAGCTACAATTAGGAAAAACGAATAACCTTTGCTACAGGCGACAGTAAGCTTTGTTTGTGTCAACATAACTCTGTCGGTTGTTAAGTGTTTTCCTTGTTTATTAATTTCCGTTCGAAAATCCAAACGCAGATTAATCTCTTCAGCGAACACTGAGGTAAATTATGAGAGAATAGCGATCATTAATCACCAGGTGGCCTCCAGTTCATTTATAACGAATTCACAATCACATTGTGTCCATTTCCAGTGTCAATAGACATCGCATTCTATAGCCTTTTTAATTATTTCATAATGTATATTTATTTTGTGTATTTTTTAGTTATCTTGGTCAGTTTTACACAGTAACTTACTAGTATTTAACTTTTTCAGGTACAATTAAGAACAAGGATGCAGTTAGAATCAGGAAAAGTTGATATTTGTTTCTAACAGGGTAATATTCTTGATATTTTGTTGATTTTAATACTTCATGTAAGTTACAGCTCGCCAAGAACGAGGTCATTATATGGTGAAAACTTGAAATCACTTATTCATATTTAACAAAGGAAGTAAATAGTTGTATTTTTCAGAATCAGAAAAAAAAAATAATAATATCCTGGAATACTGATGATAGATGATGACGCGGGCGATCTCTGGTTACGAATGAAAGAAGGGGAGTGACTTTGGTGACTGATAATTGTTAGCAGTGATTCACAAAAATTGGAAGACAAGATAAAAAATGTCACTAAAAGAGCAACACTGAAATAAAGTATGAGTATGTCGTCCTATAGTAAATGTATAAACTTCGGTTATTGCTTCAAAACTGATATCAGAATTTCTGTTAACGATAATTGTGAATTGTATAATTACCTACATGCAAAAAGATAATAAATGAATATTATAGCTACTTCTTAATAGAAAGGCAAGTGTATTGATACAGGACGGAAATAACTGAATGTGAAATATTGGATCATTTATTTATTAGTTAAATTCGTTTTTCTGCTGTGATTGCTTTTAGTTGCAGGGAAGAACAAAGAATGAACACTGAAACAGACAGACAGACAGAAAAATCTTAAAGTACAAGCAACGAAACGAGAAAGAGAATAAACAATAAAGGTTAAAACGAATGAAGTGGAATCCTACAATTACAGCCGAGAAAGGGTTGGGAAAGAGGATGGGAAATGGAGGTGAAGGAATTTGGAAATTCACCTGGAGTGATTTCGGGATACCATGGACAATCGAAATCTGGATACTAAGACCGTGAATCGAACCTGCGACCTTCAAATACCACGATCAAACGTTGCAGTTCATTCGTTATATTCGATTGTTGCAAAGTCGGCTATTATTCCGCCGCAAAGTGCTTCGATCGCCGTAGATGTGGAACAAGCTGTAGCAACAAGGGTTTCATTTGATTTTCTGGTGCTGAATGCATTGAAATCTAATTATAACATTCACTAATACTGCTGTTTGTGTGATCAAAACTTCTGTTGAAAGCGTAAAAATACATTCATATTATCGGGATTTAGAATTCAACATTTACTCACTATTCTTATTTCGGATAAGCCTATGTTTTGCTATTTGCGATATAACAAAAAAAGAATTTTTGCTTCTAATTGCCTTGCAGCCTGTACAATAATCAGTTACATTAAACGGCATCCACCTGGAAGTCTAATTATACATATTGCTGTTTATACCATATTTCTAGTTTCATATTTAGTTTTCTGCAGTATTAATAGTCTGGAATATTTGACAACAATATAGTGTATTAACTAATCACAAAAGGTCAAACCATTTTAGAATATCTATTAGGAACATTTGAGAGTACTAATGTATAATAATAATTATACATTCACGATCATATTTTAAACTTATTCAGTAAAACACTCACATTTACTAAGGAATATTTTTATATATATATATAAAAAGAAGTAGTAACCATAAAAGGAATATGCACATCTGGCAAGAGAACTTTCGCTACAAAATCCTATACCTGCCGGGAACGAACGTAATGGATTAATATACATGTCACCTACCAACCGATTTTCACGAGGCTTAAAGTAGTAACACAACAACAAATGTAAAATAGTTCCTAAGACATCACAACAAACACGCGTTTACAACAAACTTTTTTACTCAGATAGTTGGTGATTCTTTACAAATATTGGCTTTGAAGCTGTCTGAACAAGTGCAAGGAGATTAACATATGCTTATGAAATTATGAGATCCGGGCATAGTATTAATAGTACGAAATACAGTGTAAAAGATGATATGGAATAAATGTTCTAACCTTGAATGTGAAACAATGAACACCGTAAGTTAATTCTGCCCGGCTCAGATCACTGCTGCAATGTGATGACCTCAGGTGCTTATCACGGTGTTGGCTGATTTGAAGAGTGGTGTGTAAATAATTTTCACGGTTCTGTGATCGGTTAGTAGATTAGAGAGGCGGTGGTGCAAGATTCCTGTCTTCAGATTGAGTAATCCTAATAGCAAACACATGGGTTAAACTCTAAGCCTTTCCATAATGCCGATGTATTACAGGCAATGTGTCAGACGTTTATAAAACAAATTCTAATTGTTTTAAGGAGGGACTTTCTTCAACACTATTAATTAACAACTCCTGTGATAGTGATTCACTAGACATGCCATGTGTAACAGAAGAAAAAGGGTTTTTCCCGAATTCCAGTTTTTGCTTAAGTCACTTGCATGTGGAATGTATTATTTCTGGCAAGAATTGTTTGTTAGCGTAGTCGGTAAACCAAAAGATCTCTGCTTAGATCCCTCGCGGAGATGTTATCTCAACTCAGTAAAGTGATAAAGACATCAAAATTGATTCAACCTTTGTTTTTGTATTGCATTGCCTCAGAAATTGTAATGAAACTTCAAATTAAGTTGAATTTTTGAAACGATGTTTGTCAAGTGAAGACCCACAGCATTTTGTGTAATTGACTATAATATCACTATTGCGTTAGGATTTTTCGGATAGTTGTTTCATCTATGAAAAGAAGAAGTAGAATAATCAGATATGAAATCAACTTTCATGTTTTTGTGCATAAAGGTACCTATCACAAAGAAATTAATTCAATGATTAATCGGTATCTACTGATTGATAAACTGTTTCTAAACAGATACGGTAGGATAACGAAGTCGTAAAGTATCTTTTAATCAATTGTACAATAATTTTTTGTACAACTTTTTTTTTTTTTTAAATTTCTCTGGTTTGAAGTACCGCTACAAGTTTTGGAGGTAACAATAAAAAACGAAAAAATATAAGGATTTGTTTCTTAAAAAATAATAACATATAGGTTGGAATCGAACCCGGAACCATACCACTAGCCAGCAAGTATCTTACAAATTGTCCTAACAAACAAAGCATAATTCTGAATTTCAAGAATACTGCTGACTTGTTTAATAATAACCCCGCTTATAGCAACAAATATCCCCTAAATATGTGTCTAACTGTGTACATGTTGTAATGTATCATTATGATTCATTCCATTCCAATATAATGTTTGTGCAAAGGAAAATAATTTATAAAACTCTTTTTAGTGTACTCTGAGACAAAACAGAGGCGAGCGCGTCACGTGATCTACTGAGATGTGTGTCATGCTGATGGAAGAAAATATCGGCAAGACTAATTCATAGAAGCGTGTACTTTTCAGGATTGTTGATATATCCAAGTGTGTTCTGGTATGACACTGAACTTGAGAATGGAACAATAAACTGTAGGATTCTTAAATGGATTGTTCATTTGTGTGTGTGTGTTTTTTTTAAATTATTATTATCATTAATCCCGAATCGACCTGAGACTTTCATGCTCTGGAGTTAAGATAATAATTTTAGTTGTTAATGTTAAAGATTGTCTTTGAAATCTTACTGATAATAATAGATCTGTGACTTGTTTAATGTACATGTCTTATATAATATATAAAGTAGTCTCGCTCCCTCAGTTATAATTAACTAGATCGAAAAATAATTGAATAAAAATTAAATTTTAAAGGATAAAAGAATTTACATTTAACCAGTACACTTCACGTGGGGCTCGAAAATTAATTATTTAAAACACTATATTTCTGATGAATATAACTTTTCTTATGTTTCCTTGTGTTATGATGCTTTTCAGTAGTGCTTAGAGGAGTGAGAGCAGTGTATGCCTGTGTATTATAGATATAACGTGCATATGAACTTAGTATAATTAATATTATATTACAGGTCAGAACAAATTTGCAAATTTCCCACATCGATGGGTCGCGAATTTAAAATCATTATAATTTAACGGGAAATAGTTTAACACTGTCATTGATAAATGACGAAGTAGTCATGAGTTTAAACAATCATATTGTCATGTTATTATAGCAAATGTCTTTAGAAATGTCCGCCATGTCTTCTCATATTAATTCTGTGAAAACTGAGGTTAATTCTCAATTATCCTGTTTGAAGGAAAGCATCAATGACCAGTTTCGATCTATGTGAGGACGTATCGATTGCTTGGAAAAGATGTAGAACGGTATAGGTGCCAAGTTTAATGATTCGATGTCTGAATTTCGGGACCAAATGGACGCTAAATTGGGAGCTGTGCAGACAAGCAACCGCGAGGAAACAAGAACAAATTACGAATGCAATCACAATGAACAAAATCAGTTGGAGCCCAGAGCAACGCGTACGGAAGGGGCGACTTTGAGTTTGCGACTCGTAGCAGCAAATGAGCGTAAAAACTTATCTGAGGATATTTATTCAGTAGAAATAAAAAATAAAAACATTTTTCAATATGTTTGGAATAAATTGGTTCAAATGTATGTATCTGTGATTGCAGGATGTTATTGAAAGAGACAAAAAAAAACCATCTACTTGGTTTCTCAAATGGAAGTAATAGCGTGAAGACCTACTGATAATGGGGTCAAGGTGAGTGCGGTTAAATTCACATTACAACCACAAGATGTGAAACCCCTAGAGATACAGGACAAATTAGCACAGCAGAAACTGTTCAGTAAAAAAGGAGAATAGTATAAAGAAACACAAACAAACTTTCTGAGGAAGAAGAAAGTGAAAAAGAAAAGAATAATTTCTTCAAAAACCTACTTCCTGAAGAAAAAAAGTGAAGCAGAAAATAAAAATTGTCTCAAAAACCCGTTACATGAAGAAGAATGGAGTGAAGCGAAAAAGCCAAAGTTCAGTGAAACACGTTCTAGAGAGTATCGACGGATTTGGAAATTGTATTAAAAGTTCAAAAGAAGAAAAAGGCATTACTGGTGACAAGATATGTAGCAATAAAAGAAGACCTGAGGATGAAGAAGACATTTAGAAAATATTAACATATCAGGAAATGGGATATTAAAGAATGAAAGAGATATAGAATGATTGAGACAAACAAAATATAGTAATAATCAAAAGGAAATAGGAATTAATGAAGTTTGTGGCAATACAAAAGATTTTGCCGCAAGCGACAAATCAATTGGAATAAGTAAAATTATGCTAAACAATGAAAAATGAGTGTTTTAAAATTGAAAGTGTAAAAATAAAGATGAATTAAACAATGCAACAATATGAAAATAATGTAAATAGTTCTGTTAGCTCAGAGATGCACACTAACAGTTATTTGAATATCAAAGAGGATGATGCCAAAGAAATCAGTGATAGTAGGAAACGTTGTGTGTACTTGTTTAAAAGTATACAACATTTACCATGAATAGTTAGGAATAGGGAGGGCTCATCTTATGTAGTGATCGCTAAGGAGACAAGGTTATTTGAACTATGTTCCAATAAAACGGAAAATGAACAGCAAGGATAATTAAACATTTGCAGATATTGTGTCAATTATTATTCCCAACTATTATTGCTAGAGAACCTTTCTGAAATAACAAGTAAATGAAGCATATCAAGTAGTTTAATACTGTATAATATTCAAGGTCCAGGTACCTTTTTCTTGCGAGTATTGCCAGAATTTCTTTATTATTGTCGTAATCGGTGGTAAACATATTGGTTTATGAAGGAGTAGAATATTCTGGAGTTTTGGTATATAAATCACGTAAAAATTTATCCAAATATGTAAAAGATAATTGATATTGTACTTATAAGTTCATATGCATATTATATTTAATGCTGATTCCATGTCATTCAAATTATAATGTAAGTAATTTGCATTAAGGAAAGGGAACTGGATGTACTTTGTGTAAGTATCTTAAATAGTTAGCTGCCTGTTTATAATGTATACACCGTCGATCAATCTAGCAGACGGAAATGAAAAGGACTCGTGTGAAAGTGAAACTGAAATAGTGTAAGTGAATTGTCAAGATCTACTCCGTGTCTTGACAATTGAAAAGACAGAGAGCTAAATAATGTATCATTATGATACATTCAATTTTAATATGATGTTTGTGCAAAGGAAAAGACCTTATAAAACTCTTTTTAGTGTACTCTGGGGCGGGCGTGTCACGTGACTACTGAAATGAGTGTGTCATGCTGATGGATGAAAATATCGGCAAGACTTATTCATTCAATCGTGTACGTTTTCAAGGTTGTTGATATGTGCAAGTGTTCTGGTATGACTTAGCACTGAACTTGTGAACGGAACAAGAAACGGTAGGATTCTTAAATGGATTGATCATTTGTGTTTTTTTTTTTTAATTTATTTTTTTATTAATCCCGAATCGACGTGACTCTTTCATGCTCTGGAGTTAAGATAATAATTTTAATTGTTTATGTTAAAGATTGTCTTTGAAATCTTACTTACTGAATATAATAGATCTGTGACTTGTTTGATGTACATTTGTTTACTTATGTAATGTACAAAGTAATCTTGCTTCCTCAGTTATAATTAACAAGATAGAAATATAATTGACTAATAATTAAATTTTAAAGGATAAAAGAAGGTACATTTAACCAGTACATTTCAATGTATGTCAATCGGGTTGCTCTTAGGTGGTTTTGGGAAGAGTAGCCTACGTTTAAATTGAGAGGTGTTGGGTTTCACTTTCTTTTTTGGAATCATCTTCGTATGCACAACACAAGTAATATTCTACGATTCAACTCCGCCCCCTACAAATACGCGAAAACATGCTCAAAACAATTGTCTACCTAAAATGATAAGAGATGATATTTATGTGGAAATTATACATAAAATAGACTGATTACTTAAGAAATCTGAAGGAAAATAGCTGCCGAGACCAAAAAAAAAAAAAAAAAACCCAGACGAATTGAAAATTATGGTTTACCTTCACGTTCAAACGGATTTCGTATCTCCTTATACCCTTAACTGTATTTGTTCACTTAATTTCGCACCATGGAGACTAAACATTTATCAAAACGATTCTTTATTTAGTTTTGCTCAATTAATCTACTGGCACATGTTTTTCACCATCAAAATAGTTTGCATACTTGTCCTAGTTTTTGAGCAGAACTTCCAATTCATGAATGATTCATATGGCTTGGTTCAACGCGGAAATCCATGTGAACCTACATTCACTTCCGTATTCATGAGCATAGGCTTTGAAGTCTATGCATAATTGGGATAAATGCACAGCCGTCCGTCATCTGACATGCAAATTTTGTAATTAATTAATAAATTCAGTGTTAGATTTTTATTCAAACTTGGGCGGCATTTTACTTGAGTGTTTACAATCACTAACGAACTAACTTTTAGCTGGCCGTGAAACCAATTCACATTATTTGAATAAAATAGCTGGAAAATAGAATTGTCACAAGAAAAAATCAACAATTGTCTACTTACTTAGAAAATAGGAAATAACTTTCTGGAACAACGTCAATTATTCTCTTCAGTTCAGTAGTAGTGGTTGGTTTGAATATGGTGATTTATATTCATTAATCCTAACCAGTATCGAAAACAGTTCGTAATTACATTCCAGCTTTCGGCTTGATTACGACAAAGATGATGCATACATAAAAAAAGGAAAAACCTGGAATTTTAGAAATAAATTATTAAATAAAACGTTTAGGTATATGTTTAACAATTCGATTACCTATACCGAGCTAGATACTTTACAAGGCAAAGCCCGAAATAATCTTTTGTGTGATTTCTTTGTCACCGCAACTCTCCTTTCAGGTTTGGTAAGTGATGGGTTTTATATTTGATTTTAATCCCACTGTTAACCTACATGATTTAGTCCCTAATGTACAGTACATACATGTTTATCTGAGCCACCGATGAAGTCTTTGATAAAACATCGTTTGCGGAGTATCGAAAGTTAAGACGCTGTTTTCGTAATATCGTAGGCAAGTAGTTAGCTGTATCCCACTGTCCCCCCCCCCCCCCCCCGCCTCCCCTAAAAAAAAAATTACAGAGAATAAAATCACACAAAAATATAGTTGAACAAAATTAACACAACCAGCTCAAGATCATAACTAGAGGGGGGCAACAGATATTAGTTTCGAGCACGTGGGGTGGGGGACTGAAACATGAGGATTTCTTACAAAATGAAACTCAAACCTATTGAGGAAACTATTTTTATTATTGATCAATATATTAATACAGGGCGTTCGCCGGGAAACGCAACCCACTGTTAGCGCTACAAGGAAGAAACTGCTCCCGGCGAGCGAGCGCTCAGTTTCCGGCATTGTTCGACCGTCGGCCGCGGACTATTTCATAATAATTACGCTTCATAAACTTCATAAACTTGTGTGATAAGCATTTAAATGTGACATAATTCATTAGCTTACCTTATAAAAGATGCTGGAAGTGTTGACCCTCTTGTGTAATGCACATTTCACATCTTCTGAACATATTTCGAGACACACGCTGTCCTAACTGACTTAATGATTTTTTGGGTGACTGTTCTAGTCGAAAAGCGATATCGTCAATTTTCTCCTCTGTGAGAATACGGTTGACCGACAGTCTCTTTTTGTTAAAAAATGAACCCGTTTCTCTTACTTTTTTAACCAGACGCAGAATTGTTGATTTAGCTGGCAGTAAAGCGCCAGGATATTCGCGACGAAATTTACTGCGACACTTTTTAAACGACTTCTTCTTCACATATGTATCGTAGAGAAATATTCTTTGTTGCAAACTGTAACGTACCATAATTTTACTCACACTCAAACACGGTACAGATTAATAAGAGTATGAAGCCCCAAACCAGCCAAACCGCAAAGAAACGTTTATTCACAACACTGATTAATAAGAGACTGAAGTCACAAACTATCTACAATGCAAAGAAACCGTTCTTAACAATGTAAGGGTCACTGCACTGCACTGTTGGGGCAGCGGAGGTGTTAAACAGTGCGGTGATTCACGGTGCCGCGTGGCGGAAACTGCTGGCACCACTATCCGAGTAAGTTGCCGACGGCAACAGACTGGGAGGGTAGCGTTTTCCGGCGAACGCCCTGTATAACCACATAATCTATGTACCTACTATGTAGTAAATTAAATTCGTAACTCAGTTATAGTTTATGTAAACATTAATCGTCACGGATTCTTATAAAATTTTTCAATTACTTTGTTTCTCAATATCTCACGGTGTTCTTTCGCGAAATTTCGATGCATACTCATCAGGCATAATCCAGTCAATCTTTCCTCTCCCAAAGTGCTCCTGAGCCTGTTCTTCAGTCGTCGAAGCGTACTGAAGGTAACTTAATTCTTCTTCTAGTGGAGAGGTGCGGGGGGAAGGGGGGGGAGGGGGGCTCGCTGGATTTGCCCATGTATCTCGCCAAGTTTCTCCTGCCAGACATTCGCCAACTGTGACGGTGTTGCTGGGGTGAGTACCCAAGGTTGAAGAAGCCGTTAACAGCATTCATTAATATAAGTCATAGCGACCCTTTGAGCTATGAATCAGAGGATACTGTTACACTTGTTGATCAGGACTGATAAGGTGGCCGGACCGTGACAAATACTTAGTTTTACCAGCACCAGTAGACGATAAAAATTTTGTCAGGCCTATAGTTAGAGTAACCTTGATAATAACTGAAAACTGTAACTGAAATTTTTTATCGTTTGTAAAGCATTCGTCACATTATTTTACATGGAGAAGTATAGAACAAGCAATTACTAAGATTTAATATAGCTACAGCAGTCCCATGTACCCGAGAAGGGGTGGAATGTTACTGATGACTGGGAATTGTGTTACGAAGTTCCCCTGTGGCATTCCAGTCCCCTGACACTTGCAAATTGGTTTGGCGCTCTGCTTGACTGGCTGGATTGCAGAACTGCAGCAGTCGCTTGATATTGTGTAGCTGTGTGCTACATTCTCGCCTCTGCTTCTCGCCTCCAATAAGTGAGCCTGGTGTGAATTCTCTCCTTCGGTAATAAAATAATTGATTCAATCAGAAATTTATAAAAATATGCAACTTAAATATTAATGTCAACTGGAAATTACAAGCAAACAAAAAAAATCCCACATTTTATGCTCCGTTTAATTAAAACTTGGCAGCGAAATAACAAATAAAACATTTACGAAAATATATTTATATCATAATTCCTGACAGAAATTTGCAAGAACCACTGAAATTGTTATGTTCTGAAGTATATTTATTAAAGTCTTAAAATACGTACATAACATCGCTATTCTAATTTTACTTTGTCTTGTTAAGGTAACACACGCACTTTAAATGAACAACAAAACATACCAGAATTTACACGTACGTACAGGCTTACAGTTATATTTACACCCACCAGTTAATTAAATGAAGTAAAGCGACCGTTGCTCCTCGGTTGTACATTAGCAGTGGGAAACAATGATATCATAAGGGCGCCGACAGGTTAAACAATATAAATGAACAGAAATTGATAGCCTGCGTGAAGATTATTTGTAGGTCATATTACGATTCATTTACGTTTCTTATTCTCCTTTTTCTAATGTTAAATCTCAGGTCTTCACTCAGGTGCAACATTTGACTTGTAAATTTTATTTTTTATTTCAACGTGCATGTGATATTATTTAGTCACTTCTGCATGGACTAAACATTGAGTGTGCGTGTTCCGTTCTGTAGTTATATTCAAATGGATTGTTCCCTTCACAGGCTATGGCCTGAATGAATTTATCATTGATTTTCCCCTTCCTTTCCTCTTCTTCGTTTGTATTGCCTCACCAATCGTTTCGTTTTTCATAGTTTGGCCGTCTGTTATTGGCCAACTCTGTGCGCAGGTATGAGTTTTATACATTCCAAAACGAAAATATGTGTATCCACGCCCGGTTTTACCTCGCACCTTGGCGGGTGCAGTGTCCTCTCTGTCCTTAGAATTCTTGACTCCGTGTGTCGGTGTAGGTCGTACGCTAGTCTGAGTTAACGACTTCTTTTGTACTCCACTCTCGTTTAGACATTACAAATCAGCCATGCCTCAATATCTCATTAATATTCCTATACATAATTATAGTTACTGATTTTTATTTAAATGAATATTACGATATTGCAATCCTAATAATGAATAGTCATTCTTTTTAAATAAATTACTTCAGACGTATTTAACTGTAAAATCTTCTTTTTAATTTAATTAAAAAGTTTACTCCATTTTACTTGGTTTTAACTAAAGGTTATGGGATATGGGATGAAATCATTGTTCACTTAAGCCACCCACTCATTAGACTAGAGTAAATAAGAGCTGAGTACTCTCCCCTTGATTGAGAACAGAAACTTTAAATTTCGAAGTATTGGGTTAATCGAAATACGCTCTATACACTTGTGCTGTTGTTTCTTATTACTTTTTATTTAGCTGAATGTATTTTTATCTTTCTGATGGTGTCTGTCAAATTTACTATTTAAAGTACGAAGTGTATTAGTAACTCAGATACTATATCCAATATTTCCAATGATTACATTCCTGATTTAGTTGTTTTTCTTGTTTACGTTATTTCCTTCTCCAGTTCACCTATGGCTTGTTCTTGTCGTTTCCTAAAATCGTTATTTTGTTGGAAATTTTTCAGACAAATAAATAACATTTTCATTTATTTTCCTCACATATCCACTTCCAACTGTGCAGTTTTGAAACTATTCTGTTACACTTGGAACATCATAAATAAAATTTAACGAAGTAAAAAACTTACCAACGATTTTATATTTCATTTATATTGTAGCTTTTCCTGATTTGGAGTTTTAAATTCGTTCACCTACAAGTCAAATTGTGTTTGTTCCAGCCTCACGTCCGAAAAGCTTGAATGATTCTGATGATACTTGTCGGACAAGTTTCTCACTGAGCGACATTGTAGAAGTAAATTAAACACATCCCATCCCTTTCTGGACCTAGTTGGGGCGAGTCAATGTTTGTTTCATTCCGAAAATCACTGTGCTGATTTCGATGAAAGTTGGCACATATGTTTCTTACTGGCTACTAAAGATACTGTGGAGTGAATCAGCCATAAAAAGCCCCATTTTTCGGAAGAACGGGGTGACTCGTACCTTATGCTGCAAAGCATGATAGTCATTTAAATGTTTCTAAGTCAGTTGGTGTGTGATTATTGCTGGCTGTACTAACTCGATGCTAGTTAAATACGTATCACATTATCAGCCAGGGAAGGTCACTTATGTCTACCGTGAGATACATGTTAATTAGATGGCTGACTGGGAGTGAGTCGTTTCTGCCTAAATTTTCTTGGTAATCTTGAAGGTAAAAAGGACTTACAGTTTCACAAGGAATTGTTATCGGAAAATCACTACAGCCTATTTCCCAACAGATGAACAATTTTGGTCACAATTACACTACTTCATCTGTTGATCACGATGTTTGTATGCACACAGCATCCTTTGCAGTGTGGTGTAACAAAACTTGGCGTGCATTGTATATTTTTCGTGAGAGAGAAATGATTCATAGTTTGCCATTTCTCACCGATTTTGTGCATTACGGAGAGATATTTGACTAGACTATAACTCCGATCTATAGAGAACCTATTCCAGAGCGAGATCTGTTCTATTTATTTTTATTTCCAATGTTTACGAGGTGTAATGTTATTTTGAGATTAAGCTCTCCGTTTATGCCATTCCGTTGAATCCCTGGCTTTACTACTACAATAACGTCGAGAGAAAAATGTATCAAGGAAAGAAGTGAAAGAAAACAAATATTTCAAATACAAACACAGTTCAGATTCATCTTCCTTTGACAGACAAATATAGTTCATGAATCCACTATAGTTTTTTGATTTGTATTCACAAGTATTGGAATAAAATATTGTTTATACTAACATTTCCAGACTTGATGACTATATGTTAGTACAATCTGAATTCATCTTTCCGCCATTACCAAGAAGCTTGTTATTGAAATCTGCATTTATTCCTCATAAATGCACAGGAAATCCGATGTAGAATCTTAATTTGATAGTAGGGTGATTAATTAACATCAATACCTCATTACGTTAGAAAAAAAGCTCGAACATACGTTAGAGAAAATAAAATTTAGTGAAGTCAAAAATATGAAATCTTATGATTATTATAATATCTTATTGTAGATGTATCATTATTTTTATCAACATGGTTATGAAAACAGAAATTCTTACTAAAACTTATATCTAACAATAGGGAATATTAACAAATGGTTTGTCAACTCGAGATATATCTCTGCTGTATAGTATTTTTAAAGTTTATTGAAATCTACAAGGAAGAAAATCTTATTTAATATCAATATATTGGCGGTAATTACTGAAAAAATGTTTGAAAAACATACTGCAAGGTATAATGATATTGTTATATCTTCGCAATGTATTTGTATAATGTTATGGTTTTGTAACGAAATTCAATGGGTGAGTAATCTGTGAATTAAAGGTAACGTAGTTTATTTTTGGTAGTACACAAAAAACTGGCCCTTAGGTATCTTCATGGCGTATTGCGCCGCTCAGTAATGACGGCTACAAACAGAATTATTTTTGTTATTGTTTTGTAATTGTTCGATTTATTTATTATCGTGTTCTAAAAAGTAACTACAAAATGTTAAAGAAATAGATCCATCAATTACGCAGAACAGCAAAGGCCGCTAACCTGTGTTAAGCGAAAGCAGAATACAACCAGTTTAAACATTGTGAAATTGTTGGTTTATTTCAAACAATTCTCAACTGTCTCGGAATTTATTTCTTATTAAAAATTATTTATCGTCCGTGATTCAATGACAAAATGGCATTACACATCCTTGCGATAAGGGGCAAGGGAATGGAATAAGTTACCGAGAGAAATGATGAATAATTACCAAAAAGACTGAAAGAAGTTAAAGTTAAATATTGTAGAGGACAAAAGTAGGCGGGCAGAGAAAAGGGATAAAAATGGGTAAACTGCCACCGGAGCGTGCGCTCTATCGCAATTATATTAAATTAAAGTGATGAGGTGTTCTTGAGGCTGACCAAATGGCCGCATATTCTCGATGGGAATAACATTCTAAATAGCAAGAGGTTATGTTAGAAAGGGAACTGTTAAAATGCAACTAAAATACTGAAGCATACTTAATTATATCACAGAATAGTTTAACGAAATGACAAATATAAATTAAATCTATGTTCACTACGTGAAGCAAAGCATTCGCTTAAATCTGTGACAGATAATAACAAGCAGGAAAAAAAAAAATGAAAATGGACTAAGCAGTATACGAAAAACTGTATGTCCCCGCTAATATTCAAATTCTTCAAGGTTTCAAATTTTTGCCTTAAATGAGGAAAGTAAAGATTATGTGAATACTTTTGACAGCTAAATAAATTAACATAAAAATTCTATACATTTTATAATTTGTAGTGTTTCATAACTTCTCAGGAGAAAATTGAATCCCAAATTATTCGTATATTTTTCTGTTTTACGTCAGTTCTAATTTAACAACCACATAACTTCCGTAACATTTACGTTATAAATGTTTAATTACCCTTAATTTTGTTCCTTTGAAAAACTTGGAGGGTTAAACAATTATAGGGTATTTTGAAGGAGAGGTGAAGAAAATATTACCTTTATGTGGCCATCATATATATAAAATGAAAGATCGCCGATTCTGAAAATGTTTCGATTTTCCTTTCCATTACACGATTCTTGGAAGATGTCGTCGTTAATACTTTTAAAAAATACACTGAAAATTGTTTAAAAATGTGGAGAAATATGTTGCCTGCTAGAACTTCAGGAAAACTATAGAGATTATTCTACTGTTTACGATTTTGTCGAATTTGATAGTTCTTCAGACAAATTATTTTCGACAAGCATCATATGTATCGCTGGATTGAAAGTTTTATTAATGTGATAGAAAATACGTCACGTAAATAATTTTTTATGCAGTATCATTTTCAACTGTTTTTTTTTCCGTTTGGATTTATCTATCATTTGAATGATGCTTCCGCATCATCTATAAGAAGCTCTGTTTAAAAATAATTTTTTATTCATTTTTTTTTAAAAAAACTATTTACATCTTTTTAAAAAAATTAAATAAATTGAATATATACAATCCGTATTTTAATCCGTCAGTGCCTGACGGTATCTCGCAATTGACAATGCCAGTTTAATTTGTTTTCCACGCCATACTCCGGAACATCGCCGGAATTAATTTCATTAGTTACTCTCAAACTCTCGTCTAATGAAACAACCGAAAAATAACGAAGGATAATTTTCAGAGGCGCGTACTGAAATGGTTTGGAAAAGAAAGATATTAGTGCTGGCGGCCAGATAAAATTGCTTGCGCCAGACCACAGCATTACAGAGCCATTACTCCGTACTCCATCTCCCGGGGGGAGGGAAAAGTTTTTAATAAAATCCGCGGAGAAGATTCGATGCCTTTATTAGTTTGGCTGGAGGCGGCGCTGGCCGCAAGACTTCTGGGCGGAGAGCGAGGACAACGAAACTTGTGTAAGGAGCTGTCACGGCGAGACGGGTGTCTGTTTATAAAGTCCTCTCGGCCAGCAGATGCCGGGTTCTCAGCAAAACAGACAAAGGAAAAGGATTTTCCCAAGACTGAGTCCATCTCATCCAAATGCTCTTAAAATCACCAGTCTGTGTATAATAATAAATTACAACAATAACTGGTGTCTACAACTACACAATCTTTCAACCTAAAAGTAGTGTTATTATTATTATGACGTGAATATGATGAACGTCTTTTCACTCACTAGGATGTGTGTACTGTGGAAAAAAGTTATATAACCAATTTTTTTAACTTATGGCTTTACACCTCGTCATGGTCGAGATTATTAGAGGTGGAATGGTACTGGGCACAAGGTACGGGAAGGCATTCGGGCATGGCCTTTTGAAGGAAGCATCCAGGCATTCGCCTGGAGTGATTTGGGGAAACCATGGAAAACCAAAATATGGATGCCCGGATTGAGTTTCGAACTCGCGTCCTCCCGAATGCGAGGCCAGAGCGATACCACTCACTACGAAATTATGTTCTTAGAAAACTGATATAGCTCCAGAACCGCTTAAGGGAAAGTAGAGGTATCTTGTAAAAGTACTTGCATGATTTCCATCAAACCAAAACTTATTTCCACCTCCTCCACTTTCGGTGAGTTTGTGTCAAAGATAAGCTTTGAGACTAGCCTGTCATTGAGCGTTGCATGTTACTTTGAGCCATGTACACATCAGTGACGATCGTTTTAGTAGGTTATCAATATTAAGCACTATATACTAGTTACAATTTGATATATAGCTAAGTACTGTGGAAACAAATTCGTAAAAGTTTGGTTTACTTGTTAGGACAAGCAGCGCATAGTTGAAAAATTATGTGTAAATAAGTTCCAAAGTAGACCTAAATCGCTAACAAATACAGTGCTGATTCGGCTTAACAGATAAAGTTGTAAATTGTCCAGAGAAAATTTGTCAGAGATTCTATTTAAGTTGAGTTGTAGAATAAATTGAACTACTGCCAACAAACAGCCATCTACGTCGCGTATAACTCGAACAATGACATTTATGAACGTTGTTAAGAAAAGAAACGTTTGTTAACGTTGTAAGCATTTAATAATGTTAGAGTAAGGAAATAAAAAAATGCATGTACGATTTGTGAGCTTGCATTAATGTATGTGAATAATGAAATAAGATTTTGAAAATCAAATGTGTATCGATGAATCGCATTCACGAAAATTACAACGGCTTTAGCTCGACCACTACCTACCTCGGTTTTTGTGGTGCAGCCTACGCTCCAGCAGAAATTCGTTAACCGCCTAAATGTTTTCGGCATCTGTTTTTTTAGTATGATACTATGAGGGATTTATTTACAACAGAGTATCTTTAGATTATGTATTCTTTGGTGGTACGATACGTATTCGCTCTTATGCGGAAGTGAGAAGTGCTCAGTTCCTTACGAAGCAAAAACTTCGGTTCCACGTTAATATGTCGGAACCTACAAAAATTGTACTATCGGTCTGAAATTTGATACACACATTCCTTACCCTATAATATTTGACTAAAAGTGTATAACGTAAGGTCCGAACGTGAGGAAATGAAGTAAAAGTACTCAAAATTTGGGTAGGTGCAATAAATGCACGTTAATAGTTGATATTTATTCCGAGTGTTTTTATGTCTTCATTGTGGGATAAAAACTGTTTTCCACATGCAAATTGCTGGTACTTAATATGTAGAAAATCAGTAACATTTACAATTTCTCTGTGCGTAGCTGACATTTTTATTTCATTGCTAAGATACATTGCATGGCAGCCTACGTTCCAGGGTAAAACATGGCGTCTATTATATTTCATACAGAACATTTAAGTTGGTTTAATTGTTACCTAATAGCAGTTGTGGTTAGGTTTAAATGCAGCCTGGACCAAGAATTAAGAGTTAGAAACACGAAGAATAAATATCAACGGGGAATTTCTTGCGTAATAAAATGTATGTTTCTACCCACATTTCGGGTGATTTTACTTTATTTCCACTTTTCGAAGCTTATGTTATACACTTTTATTCAAATATTATCGCTTAAGGAATGTGTGTATCAAATTTCAGATCTATAGTACAATTTTTTAGGTTTCGACGTATTAAAGTGTTACCAAAAATTCTGAGAGAAAGTAGTATATTTAGGAAGGGACGTAACTTCTGAAGAAAGTAATTAGAAGTGTAAAAATAAAAACATTGTGAGGAATTTTTTGAGGGTAGGTGGTAATACAGACATGTGTTATGACATAATTTCCTGTATATATTGAAAACACGTTTTTGGGGTACGCCACTCCTAAGTCACCAAATCGAAAAGAAAATTTGCACGATTTACTGCTTCCTGAGATCTGAATAAAAAAAAATTAATACTGCGCAGGTCCTGTTCTATTTAACCCAGAAGTAGGCCGGTAAATTTCCAGAAAAAAATCAAATCATCGTTTGGCATTGTTGGCCGGGAGATCCCAAAGTACTATTCGGCTGCCAGGTGACAGTTTTTTTCTATTCGCCGTGCAATGCGCCTCTTCTCGCGGCTAACTAACCTAACCCAGTAATCCCAGTATAGGGGACCTACAGTTTAACGCGAAACCTGAACCACAGGATCGTCCCTGGCGTACTTCTCATTACACAGCAAACTGTGCCAGAGTTGAAGATTGGATTAATAGCCTTTGAAAATCCCAATTGAGAGAGCTATTCGAACCGGGGACCCTCCGATCTCTAGTCAGACAGCTTAACCACTGACCCTCCAGGCCGCTTATTCATTTCAGGAGAATGAAGTGATATAAAAGTCAGGCTAATTGTTCTAATTTTTGAAATATAGAAGCATACTTTTATTTTGTCGTAATACGTCCGCTTTCATAATAGCGACTTGCATCTCGTAGTAATAACGAACTTGATTAATGATAGTATTGTGGCTGGCGACCCTACCGTGTCGGAATAAACAATTGACCATCAAGACTTAAGATCATCCATATTTGACCCACCACTTCCTACTGTCTTTAACTCTCACAATAAACAAGTTGAGGCGAAGATATGTATCTGATCCACACACGTAACTGAATAATCGATTAATGGGAATACCGCAGCTTGATACAGTCTACCAGACAACACACGGTGATCGCACTGTGGAATCTGTGAGTGTTGTAAAAGTCTGAATACAGTTTATTTCAAATCGGCTGAAAGTCCTCACGCAAATAGCCTACAGTTTCGTGATTTTATTTGTAACTTAATTAATTTGTGTCAGGAATATTACGAATTCAAAGGTAAATCCAACTGGGGAACAAGTAGTCTCCAACAATTATTCGACGGAACAGATACACATAAGAAAATATGAATAAAAGACTTTGAATGAACTAAGCAAAAATGAATGTTTCCATGTCTCGTTCTCGTAATGCCACCTGAGCCTACGTATTAGGATTCCGATCAGATACAAGTATTATCAGATAAAATTTACTTAGTGCTTGATAATCCCAAAAAATGAGAATACAGACACAGCAAGCTAAGAAACGAGCAATGTCTGTCAAAATTTAAATGAGAACCATTTTCGAGACAGTGCGCTCCAATGAGGACTATAAGAGACACTTTATGTTAAGTGTTAATCGTTCTTCAGCTGGTAAAAAAATTCTTGTAACACTTGAATTACCAAACTTTCTTTTCTGTCAACAGAAGAAATGATTTATTACAGCATGAAGAAAAGTAATATCGTTGCTGCAGAAACAGAAAAACAGGTTTCTCAATCTGTCTGATCTTGACTTCTGAATACTGATGTAAGGGATTCTGCCGTAAGGCAGGTCACACGCTTTTGTATAAGAAAGACCAAAAAATAGTGGTAGGACAGTCAGCTCGTTTTGTGGCATTGTTATATATATTTAATAATTGTGATATATATCTTGCATTGTTTGTATTCTGCAGGGAATAAAAGAAGTGAATGGTTGAAACTAAGTTCCGGTTATTTTGTTCTTTTCTTGCCAAGACACCAACGGTCGACTACCACTATGTTGAAGTCCCTATTTCACAGATGAATCACGATCGACAGTGTCGTTTACGTTAACTCCATATGCATTGAGGAGTTGTTTGGTATACGTCGATGGTACACAGTATGTACTTCATTTCATCTTTCCCGCTAGCCAAACATTGGTCTTAGGATGTTTGGCAAACTCTAGCTTCTCTTTTATCCAACTAGGCACTAATAACGAGGACAGCGGCTTAAAGCTTCATTATGCGTTGCATGATTCCTGTACTAAGGCCATAAATCGGTTTTAATGACTCAGTACCCCCTACTCATAGAAATGAGAAAAGATGGCGTTAGGACAGCGTCACAAGTATTTTTTTTTTTTTAATTTCCTCTTCCGTACGCAGGAAACGCAGCGTGATGACGAAAACCTCAAATTTGAATTCAGACTCTAACCATTAAAACAGAAAGGACCTCACCAAAGTTCATTCCGCAGTTTTTACTTTATATGTCAGAAGATATAGACAAACAAGCACAAATTCTAAAAAAAAAAAAAAAAAAAAAAAAAAAAAAAAAAAAAAAAAAAAAAAAAAAAAAACTTTGTTTTATTTCATAGAACTCAAAATAATCTATCCAATTCATTTTTCAAAAAATATTGACAGTATTCAGGAACAGATCTGCTACAGTTTCATGTAAATGAAGGTTTTCGTGAATTTGTGATTTTGGTGTCCGCAGAAATACATGCCTTAAAATTTTTTATTCTTATCTAATTTAATTGGGATGGTGCATATACTCCGACAACAACTTCCCAACATCCCCGTTTTCCAAATTCTTGTTTTTATCTTCAATTTTTAATCAAATTTTCCCACTCGGCAACTGTTAAACTTTATTACCTTTAATTTTAAATTCTTTCAGTGTTTTTAGTAAATTACTGATCACTTTTGTTGGTAATTTATTCGAACTCCTGACTCCCTTACCCACAGAAGAAATCCAAAGCAAGCTTGTGTTTTTAGCCAACTCTTCCCTTCTATTTACTATTCCTAATTCTTCTACCAATATTCATCCAAACACTATAGCCAATATACGCTTTATACGATCCCAGCTCTGCGAGACCTCCAAATGTCATTCCAGTTTCTGTTACATCATTCCACTAGTTGCACCGACACAGCAGCTGTGTACTTTGAACAGTTACTCAAGTCTCCGATCCTATCACAGTAGTATCACGATTTCAATGTCGGGAAGTGTGTTTCTGGTAAGGACGGGGGAATCTCTCAGTGGGCTGTAATCGATTCCAGTCTCAAGCTCACTAGCTCGGAATTTACGAGGTCGTAAATCTCTAGCTTTAAGAGCGCTCGTCTCTCCGGTTCGATCCCATAATGGTGGTTAAGACGTTAATAACGGCCGTTGCATGCGGAGAGAACCCGGGCGTCGCACCGTGAGAAGAGAGGATTACCCGGAGTCCATAGAGCGGAACAGCGCAGCCAATTCTACACCTGTTTAATACGCTATCAGAAAAACTACTTGCACGATGAGAATGAAGACTGTCATACTCTGAAAACATTTCGTTGAGTTATTTTAACAATCTTGCTTTTAATTCGAGCTAACTGCTGCACTTTCTACCGTTATCTCGAAACGATTCGGGCCATTTTTGAACCTCGATTTCTTCTGTCATATTGATGCTACTTGGCTCAAATTTCTATTATTCATAGATATCAGCAATCTTAACAAACCTCATTAAATTTTGTTTCGTTCGTGATCTTAGTTTGGAAATTACTCATATATAAATTTCACCGATTTTGTCTCGCTATCTGACGATCATGAAACCACTTAGGTAGTCTACTTCTCGTAGTCATAGAAAGCTGAAATTTGGCTCACATATAAAATTTCGTTCCTCTCCTCACTTTTGAACTTCAGATTTTAGAACCGTCTTCCACAATCCGCCATCATAATTAGACTGAACATCTCGTGATTCTAGAAACAGGTAATTTGTCAAGATATATATTTTTTTCTTCCAGAAATCATAAGAAAAGTCCAAAGTTGGTAATTTTCCCAGTATTTAGCCAGTGGTAATGACAAACGCGAAACGTTTCGGAGCATATTTGTGGATAGTTGATATTTTATAGATCAAGCTCTATGACACAAATTCCTGTCATGAATAGAGATCAACAACCTTAACTAATACATTAATTTTTACTTTGTTCCTTTGTTTAGTTTAGTCTCTATGTAACTTGCAATTTACTAATGGTGGCAGTTAAATTCGCGGCAATTGGCATTACCAACCTATGACACAACGGAGTGTGTCATAGGTTGGCAATGAGCATGTCCGTTATTAGTATCCAAAAGACGTATATTGATAAGACTTCGATTCTGACAGATTTTCCGATCGAAACGTTAAATTTTGTAAAATAACAGTTGCAAACAAAATACCGTTTTCAGAAATATCTTCTCCAATTAATTCTATTTTTACAAACTTGAATACGCATCTACAATTCATGTTGTTATTAAAAACGCTTTACTCATTTGTATTAAAAGAGCTGTTCTCCTGTCTCCACAATTTCTTTTCTGTTTACCTCTCACAAATGAGCTCGTAATTCAAATTCACTGTGACGGAACAGACACTTTTTAATTCTCTGGTAATATTTGTAATGAACCTTATTGCAATTATAAAACACGTAACAGTTCGTGTGGACCGACAAGAGGCGAGGATTTGCGTGCCGGCTTAGTTGAAAACAGGATCCGTGCATAGCCTTGTGTTTGAGTCTGTGCCAGGGGCAATAAAACGATTCCTATTTGGTGCATCTGCCCCCTCGGGGAAAACAGAAAAGAATTCGCCAGCATACCAGACGTTAAATCCTTGCCAGAGCTCAGAAACCGTGTTGTGGTGATAAATTATTTTGCTAGACCCGTGCCGTGGGAAAATACCTTAGGGCGTCGCAACAAGTGTTTTTGGAAGTGTCTCCACGTTCTTGGTGTGAGGCATGAGTGTAACCTGGAAGAGATGTACTCGAGCCAATGCGAACGTTTTGATACAGACTTTAGTATATTTTGTTTTCATGATACGAACCACTGAGAGAAGCGTTTCGCCGACACAGAAGAACGGACACATTGTTCCGACCACGTCACCTGACAACTGCTGCGAGTAAAGAGGAGAAAAATGAATGCTTGCTTATACGAGAACCTTAATGAGTTCTTTGCGCCGAGTCTGCACCAGTAGCTTGGAACTGGTCACCTACAATATAGCATACAGCATATGGCAGTGCAAGACCGACGAAACCCTGCATTCCTGAGAAGATACAGCGTCAGCTTTAACAACGCGCTGGGCTATCATCACTGGCGACCGATCTTGCAGTTTTTCACGTCAGGATGGGAAATAAACTTCGATTTCATATTTGACGTTTGCGACGATTCCGCCCTATACAGCGGCCCTGATGCCCTCAGAAGTTCTATACCGATCAAGCTAATTAAGTAATTATGTGACAAATATTGTAAAATCACTAATTTTGTTTAATAATTTCTAAAGATACATTAATTGTGAAATAAATTCATTAATTGTGAACGCCTATTATTAATCCTCATGTCACAAATGGAGATTTCATGTACAATAAAACATATCCACGATTAATATTAATTTAATGGAGACGTCTTTTGCAGTTTGATAAACTACCCAATTTGTAACTACATACTATAACTTTTGCAATCATCATTCTTTTGTGTTTACACATTTAATTTTGTGACGAATCGGAGATCTTCGAGTATCTTCCTCTCGAACGATACTCTTGTATGCTCCTCCACCAGAGATCCTCAGAATCAATACTCCGAGTAAAATGCTGAGATATTACTGCCATAACTAATAACCTCTGGATTCTAATTCCTGTCCGGCCATCCATATTTCGGTTTTCAATGGTTTCCAGAAATCATTCCAGACGAATGCCGGTATGGTTCCTTCAAAAGGCTATGGCAGAGTTTCTTCCAGTTACTTGCCGACTGTCCTTTTCCGCCTCTAATTACCTCAACGCTATAAGGAAATAAGTGCATTCTGACGTCAAATATTGCGTATAAACAGGTACTGTAAATACATCTATATTAATAACCTCTCTTTATTATTTTTTGCATACACTTAGTGACTATTCAATTTTAACAACCCAATAAAAGACCTTTTTTCTCTCGAGGGATGGAGGTTCATTGGAGGAGGGTACGTTGAATGTGTCAAAGTTTTGCAAGGGTTTCTCCTGGTATAGATTTGTGTGCGAAACATAGATCCAGACTCTTTTGTACATTAAGCTTTATGCACACTAGACGTTGTTTATTTATAGTTTTTGTGCAGTAACTTAGTATTGCTGATTGTAATATTGACGTAGTAAGACAGGGAACTTCCATGCTACTTGGTGGTACAAGTGAGCCGTACTCGGCTCGCATTGTTTATTTTCCCCGCCCTCGATTGTCTTCTGATGCTGGTTCCTGGAGAGCCCGCGTCCTAGTTTCGCCCGTGAGAGTGCGCTATGTGGTCCTGGTGGTGCCCTCTGCCGGCTGATGGAGTTGATTTTCGGGGACACGAAACCGGGAAGTCAGTCGGTCGGCTGCAGTGGATTGGTTCGTTGGGCCTAATATTTTCCCTAATTGACTGCGACGTTAAAGGTCTGCTGGTATAAGCGAGGACTTGTAATTTTACCAGGCGGCCTGAAAGTACCGCATGATGTGGATTTGTGACCCGACCGAGACCGTTCCTCGCTCGCATTAATCGAGGGAATTCCTCCGCTGCGCTCTATGTTCGTGAGCGGTTTTCCGCCGATTGGGAGCACGGCATCGGGCGGGGCTGGCGGTGGCTTCGAGGTGGTAAACTGCCATTTTCTAGCACTGTCGGGTATTTGAGGTAGAATACCTGATGATCCCAACTACAAAGTGCGTCGCTTACTGCATTCCTGTTAATTGTGCTTAGAAATTTTGTTACGGGAATGGACAAAATTCCTCGATATGTGGTGCTAATCGTTCCCGCTACCTTATCAGTGTGTGTGGGTGGTAACGACTTATGCGCCGGCGTGTACACACTATAGTGTGTCAGAACCTTTTGGTAAGAACTTGATTCTTAAGGTTAAACTGAAGGACGCTAAGGTAAACTGATTCCTGTTTGTTTAAAATAATTGCTGTATTTTGCCTCCTGTGTACAAATTTGTGTTTGATACTAGCTGTAAATTTGTTATATGATGGTAAATTGGTAAGAGCCTGCCCTGTTATATTACGTTTCCAAGCACGTAAGGATTTTCTGTTTGCATGTTTAATACAAGTGGAGATATTGTGATTAGGGATATTCTCATAGCTTAACAAGGTTATCATCGCATTAAGATATATTTGTATTGGTACAGGATTTATTAAGATCATAATCTGCAAGATCGAAGCTTTCTTATGTATTATATTATTGTGATATTCTGTATAAGTTAAATCGTTGACCATGATTCTTGTAATAAAATGTTTGAACAAGGTTTGCACTTTATAACCATGCTCCCACATGCTTCCCACTGAGTCCTTAGTGGCAACCACACATACTACAAGTGCGGCCAAAGTTGGCTGATATTCATCACGGTACCGTGCTTAGTTTAACTCCCGGAAGCAATTACGTTGGAAGCGTGAAGCAGAATAAATAACGCCTGGCGACAGCTTTTCGACTGTTAATGAGCAGCTAATCTGTCAGTATGGCGTTGTAACTAACCCTGTATCGATAGTTGTACGATTGAAATTATTCATTTGTTCATTACAAAATTTATTAATCTGTTAGGTTATTTATCTCTATCGGAAAGAGAGATAGATTGTATTACTGCAGATAATTATAACTTTATGAATTAATACCAATTTACAAGTTCTGCCGTAATTTTGTGATATCGGTCTTTGCTAATATGTCTTCCGACTTAGTTTTCATTTCAGTTCATGTAATATATCCACGTTTCTTCTTAACAAAGGGAAATTTTTTTGGAAACTGATGAGTTACCCTTTTTAAGTTCACATTTTCCTCATAAAATAGTTATAGGTCTTGTTAATACAGTGTCCTGCCATGTTAACTGTCCTAAACGATGTATACATATATGTAAAATGAAAAACAAACCAGCTACTGCTGCTTATAGTGTAGTAAAAATATTGCAGTAATTAAGATTAAAAATCAAACTGAACAAAGTTAGAATGTACGACATTAATTAAAGAATGCAGCAAAAAGAAAGGACATTGTATCTTCCTTAACTCAGTTAATCTAATGTGAATTACTGTATCAGAGCATTAGCTGGTGCATTTGGGGTTCCGTACTTTTGTGATCAAACATTTATCTCCCTAACACAAAAAACCATGCGTGACACATTTCCACCACGGTCCACGACGCTAGCTGCTAATGTTGTCGATCCGTTAAATGAAATTTTAACAGGTATCTTCAAAATGCAATGCACTTGGAACTTACATCACTTTAGCATTTTTCGTTTAGGAAAAAATTTCAATTTCGTCAACTACGCTTGCTTATATATATATATATATTTTAAAAAATTGAATAATTTGATAATCACTCGTGTCTAGTTTCAAGTGGAAAGACTTTTTTTAAAAAAATCAATATTTCCGCACTTTGGGATAGATTTATTTTTATTATTGGCATCCTACGTCTATGTAATCCCACTACAATACAATTTTATGAAATTTTAAGTACGATATTGGGTTTTATATCAACGAAACACATAATACGTGCAAGTTAGGTGTCTCCGAAGCTTTCCGTTTAAATGTTGGAGTCTTGTGACAGACGGAAAGACAGCGGAGCGTCAGCAACCGGTTTCATTTAGGTCATCAAATCGTTTTCTGTACGATATATTAACAAGTTACTTAGTTTGGCTTCTTTGATGTTCTATAGTTGTTATTAAAGTAAATAATTCTAAATATGCATACCGAAGAAATTTCTTACTACTAAGAAATGTGTAACATTATTTAGATCCGAAGCTAGTAAATTAAAGAGGTACTGTCGAAAAAGAAATATTTATTTTAATTTCCTGTAATTATAAACACTAGTGTTAGAAGGATTTTTATGTTTATGTTTATTTCAAAGCAAGTATACAGCACTTAAGTAATATATTTTTCAGGTTTTTAATCACACTGAACAGATAGATCAGTGATATACATTATGTGAATGGAGAATTTCCCGGCGTATTGATGCAGTGAATTCTTCACGGGAGTCCAGCCGGATAGAGTCGTAAAATGACGACGTTTCGACAACCTGCTCGGATGTCTTCATCAGGTCTATTTCAGATATTATTGCTTGAAATCACAAAACAGACTATGATTTACATCATTTGCGTACTATACAACCTCGTCTTAGTTTACATGAAGTGTTAGTTTCTTTAATAAATCACATATTTGTGCATTAAAGCCTGGTTGGAGTGTTGTTAATGGTCGGAACTTGCATTGGGAAAGATGGGCGTTCGATCTTCGGTGCAGAAATCAGATTTCGATTTTCGTTGTTTCCCGATATCAATCGAGGAGTAATCCCTATCATTCTCGACCACCGGTCATTTCCAGTAACCTTAAAGTGATCTAGTGATTCAGCAGTTAAGGTGTCTCACGGAGGTCGAAAGGTCACTGGTTCGAATCCCTATCTCGGCTGGGATTTTCAAAGGCCTTCAACGCAACCATCACCTCTAGCACAGCTTGCTGTGTAATGTGAAGAATACTAGAAGGCTTCCATGTTTCGCTTCTTCTATATCCGGTAGGATTACTCGGTTAGGTTGGATATCTACGACAAGGAGCGCATGCGTGGCAAATCAAAAAATTCTTCACTTAGCGGCCGAATAATCCTTCGGGATCTGCCGGCCAACAGTCCATACGATAATTTGATTCACAATGATCTTCATGTCGATGAGCTGTAAATTCCTGACAGTAATCAAAATTTGAACTGACAGATAATTATAATTGGCTATTTCTTCTGTGGTTGCTTGTTATATTAATAATAAACTTCAGTGCAAATGTATTTGGGATTGTATTTGTTTTGGACGCAATTCGCCCTCGTCGAGGTACTGTCTGTTTCATCATCTGTGCCTTCAACAAGCCGAATGCTGTACATGATCAGATTAATTTGACGCAGTTAATGGTCTGTGCCTGCGCTAATCACCACACTTTTAAAGCTGCAGTGTTTGATTTCAATTTGAGAACGACCGAAAGCAAACTGTGTAGTTTGTTGTTCGACTGTTTTTTCCCCAACAGTGTTTTGTCGATGGTGCGCTGTTAGCGGGGAGCGGGGATTTCATGTTTTCAAATATATATATATAAAGAAGACTAAACAATGACATTATTATTGCGTCCGTGTGATGATGGAAATTGTGTGTTTAGTGCTGTTATATGAGTTTTTATAATTATTATTAATCTGAACAGGATTTAATTCGTTAAGGTAACTTTTTAAAAGATGCTTAGTTGCTATATTACAGTGCTTTTTATTTCACTTTTGGAATTGTCTTTTGGGTTGAAAAAACGCATACTGCATCACGTTTCTGACTTTTCAACTGATATATGTTGACTGTAATATCTATCAACTAAAATATTTTCAAAACAAACCAATCTATATACTACAAACCTATTCCAGAATCAGTGGATCACTGGTTGCATCTCTAATTAGAAATTAAAGCTGTTTAAGTTTTAAAACAATCCGGGATGGTAGATGCTAACGCTAGGGGTCCAGTTGTACGTTTTATTTACTTATAACTTTACGCCTCGTCGACGTCGAAGTCATTAGAGGAAGGATGGGAAGCATCCCGGCATTCGCCTGGAGTGATTTGGAGAAACCATGGTAAACCCAAATCTGGATGCCCCGACGGGGATTCGAACCGGCGTCCTCCTGAATGCGAGGCCAGTGGTCCAGTTGTACCAATTTCTTATCCCACTTATATTTTAAGTGATAATTAATTAAGTTTTTGTAAAGTACCAGCTACTTGCAACTTGTTCTCTGACCCTACAAGTCGGGACTCTTAGCACATTACTTTTAGAACTTTAGGTTTTAGGTGCAGCGGAAAGTTTTCATTGCGCGTATTCTAGGTCTGGGTTACAGGTTGAGATAATGCTTGAGAGATGAGGGTCGCAATGGACTTTAGATGTCACGCAGCGACCTAGTTTGGAGTGCATCCAGCAGAGTGTGCTAAAAGCAAAGAGAAGTCCACAAGGGGATGACAAGGAGGGGCGGAGCGGTGCTCTGTTGCACAGCTCTATCCCCGCGACAAAACGAAGTAGCACGGACAGAGAAGAGTGTCTCATATTCCAGCTTCTTGAATAGGAATTAGAAAGCATAACATATAGCTCTACAGTTACACTGCCGATGACAAAGAGATCAGATCATGTATTTTTATAAGCAGTGGCGGGACCCTTTTTTATTTTATTTTTATTTTTTAGCTCTACCACCAATTCTTGTGAGGTTTGCCGGCAGGGGCTCCCTGAGGGGGGCCCCTGGGCTTGGGGGCCCCAGTGCACCTCCTAGCCCTCCGATAGCTACGTCCCTCTTTGTGAGTAGTTTTGTTACCAAGAACAAGTTTTCCTGTATTCAATGCTCTAAAATTTTTCATGTACTCTATTCCTATTTATTCGTTTTTCTAGTTCTAAGTCATACAGGTAGATTAGTTACATCGACTTTTTGATTTTTAATGCATTTTTTTTTATGAAATCACTAATCACTCTTTCTGTCTATGACAACCAAATAACTTCTGAATCCTTTAACTTAGAAATTTGTAATTTCCCGGTTCTTACTTCCCTAAATATGATTATAACATAAAATCTGGAAAAATGTTTGAAGTATAAATAAATACATGGGAGCGGGGACATTGTTTTAGGGTTTAAAGAAATCTTGTGTTAGCTTAATGGTTATCACATTAAAACAGTCAGTCTGCCGATTATAAAATGTTTGTATTTATTTCATCCCTGATTTGTGTTAGTTTTTGGCAAAAACAAAAGAAAAGCTGCCCCTTTACAACGAAATTAGTGGATCGAATTGTTAATAATTTTCAGTGATATGTGGCGCTCTGAAGATTATATGACCACTATTGCAATCTTTCTGCAGTTTATGGATGTCGCATAGCAATCATATACGTATCATTTGATATAAAATTTAATGAACAGGTAGCAAATTGACCATAAAATGTATTTTTCTTAAAATCCAAAAATTTGTCTGACATTCACAATAATTATTTCCAGTTAATTACATTTGTGTCTGTGTCTGTTTGCATTTACGTTTCATTTGAACGAATGAAAGACTCTATTTAATGATCAGGTACTACAGGTTTTTGGTGTATTCGGTGTAGCACACAATCCATGTATTGAACCCTAAGAGTACGAAACTACCAAGTGTTTTGCGGATTTATCTTTTAATATATGTATCGGCTCTAGAAGAAGGTTGAAGCAGACCGGGTGGAAGGTCGGCATTTAATACTAGGTTGCCGAAACACTGGGAAAATATTTCCTTTGTTCGCGGAAGCCTTCGATTGCAAGGAAAATGTTGTTCTTTATACACCTGAAGTGATGCTTTCTAATTTTTCTTCATGATTCTGAGTATGTAATGATTATAGATTTCTTTAAAGAGTAATAACTAATAGGGAGCAATGTTATGCTAGGTTTGTGAAGCAAAAGATAGCACCTGCCGTTGAAAATAAATAAAGATATGGGGACATTATTCTGAATCTGACATCTTTCACTGACATGGTTATATTCCACGGGTGAGGGGTTCATGTGGTACCACGAATTCTTTATTCGACCGATCCAGTTCACTACTACTTCTGCCTATTTCCAAACGTTAAACAGTGTCTGTATCGCACTCATTTCACATCTTATGTATTGCCGTCTCAGTTTTTGGTATCCATCAGAAATTCTTTGATGCAGATGGCAAAAAATTATTGGAACATCGTTGTAGAAAGAGCGTGGTCACAGAAGGGAGGCAATGTTGAATAGTAGATCACAACTTTTAATTTAACTCACGTGCATGTTTGTAGGATGACAAACGTGTAAGACAACCCTGATGTGTTGACAATAAGGCATTCATAGAGCTCCACCAAATATTTTTGCACAATTCACTCTTTGGAAGAACGCAACTGGCATTTTGTACGAGAACTAGAAGCTAGTATTGCAAGTTACTCTATCGTTCTGTGGGTTTTCTATTCAGATTGTGAATTAAATTTAAAAGTTAAAAAAAAAAATCAGTAATCAACTATTTTTAAATGGAATTCATTAAATTGCTACTTGAGTGGTACATATTCTAACTCTTGGTATTACCACTGCTACTAAATTACCATTTAGATTTTTGTCATTATTCATGACGTATTTGATAGGGGTAATATTCCATTACAGTATAAATCAAATATAATATAATATCAATTTAAAAATAAATTACCTGGTGTGTTGATACAATTCTAATTTTCACGGAGTGTTTATTATCCGATTCATCAAATTCTTCATCGAATAAAACATGCGATATTTTCGCGAAAAACGATATCAAATAACGAATAAAATCTGTCATAATCACTGATTTAGTTATTTTTGCGAAAATCACAAACTCCTGAAAGAATGCTACGATGTTCTTGTATCCATTAACAAAACACATGTCACTATAAATTTTGAAAAACATCCAATCGTTAGTTTCTGAAATAAGTGAGGAAGGGGAAAAACAGCATTTATTTTTATCATTTTTGAACAAAAGCTTCTACAAATTCTGAAATAAAGATGAAATCCATTTTTTTAAGATTAGATTGTTTTCAGGCTTTCATTTGATAACCATGAAGATTATTCTTCAGCAATTCAGTAACATCCAATAAATATTCTCAAAACCAATGACTTTTAGAAATATTACGTTGTAATTGTGTAACTGGCACAGTTTAGTTAGTAGTGCAAATTTACAAATTTCAAAGTTAAAGGGTTCAAAAGTTATGATGAACTAACAGACAGACGGCACGAAAAGCCTCAAAACGAAAAGAACACGAAGCAGCGTTTGGGACAATCCCGCTCCTTTGTGTGGCGATGACGTTGTTCTATTGCCAGTTAGTATTGCAACTAGCGGTGCAGTGTTTAGCAGCCGATAACGTGGATGCGCAACAGCTGTCTCGCTGGCTTCCTAGATAAACCTCCAATCACTCACTCAGTCAGTCAGTCTGACAGACGGATTATCTTGTCTGGAAGAACATGCTCGCTATTGGACAACAGCCACTGAGCTGCCAGCAGACGGATATTAGCTACGAGACGAGGCAACTATCAATTGCGATCAGACGTACCACGCGTGTACGAGATGGATGAGCTGCAATCACTCAGCTGCTTAGATATAGACGAGAAATACTTCTGTAAGCTCAACATACATCACGATTTAATCCAGAAGATGTGATGCGCAGTGCTTGCAAAAGGTGGTCGCCCGTACAAATTTTATTAATAACTAGCCTCGTACCCGCGACTTCGTTCGCGTGGATTAAGAATTTTTTTGCCAGAATTAAATATAAAAAGTTGTTGGTAACGAAGGATTAGTCCCAAACAATATCGAGTCGGCATAATATGACAGGAAAGCTATCACTATATCATTCTACCGTCGAACCTGCCTCTTGAAGAGAATTAATTTCCAACATATTTCTGTCACTATTCGATAAGATCTCAAAATTTTGTGACTACAACTGTTAATCATACTGGAAAAAATATCCTGTGCCCTTCATACACATTTCCTTATAAAATTACATCACAACGATATAGCCATTTGGTCGTCAAAATGTAACAAAAAGACAGAGACTTACTTCCGTATTTATAATAATATTACTGTGGTTCACACTCACACACTGACTGTGAACAACACCTGAGGGATCATTATATCGTAAAATGAGTGTACACCTACAACATTGCAAGACTACCTACGATTTGCCTCGCATTGAGCCCCTAACTTTCTAATATCTACAGTTTAACATTCAATCCGAATAACCTACGACCCAGGCCTGACTCTTACGATGAAAAACAATCTTTAAAAATCTTATCCCCGACGGAGATTTGGACCGGAGACCACGACGTTCGTAAGCCAGCGCTTTAGCCACTCAGCTGCCAGGTCACTACGGGGAAACTCGGTACGGAGTCGCCCACATCCAACGTGTCTGTCTACCGCCGTATTTCGAAGTTATGGGGCAAATGTGTTATTTATACAGATAATTTTTCAACCAGATGTAGACAGTATTTTTCTCCTTGTTTCAAAGGATAAGTGTGCAAAGTTTCATCCAGAACGGATAAAAACTGTGGATTTGTATGAAGGACAAACAAACCAACAAACCAACAAACTAACAAACAAACAAACATAATAACATTCATCTTTATATATAAAGATATTAAATGAAATCTCTATCTATCCTATGGCCTCAAGTTAATGGAGAAAATTATAGAAGGTAAGCTGAGAACAGTCACTGAACTGCAGCTTCACGAAGAACAGTATTGATTTAGACCTAACAGATCAACTGCTAGGATGATCATGAATTTTTTTTCTTACGGCTTTACGCCTCGTCGACGGCTAAGGTCATTAGAGGCGGGATGGGACTGTGTACAAGGAATGGGAGGGATTCGGCCATGGCCTTTTTGAAGGAAGCATCCGGGCATTCGCTTGGAGTGATTTGGGGAAACCATGGAAAACTCAAATCTGGATGCCCGGACGTGGATTCGAACCCGCGTCCTCCCGAATGCAAGGTCAGAACGTTAAACGTTCACCCACCACGCTCGGTATCATGGAAAAACATTGGGAGAGGGAAAGAGATATCACCTTTATTTTCTTAGATATTAAAAAGGCATTTGGCAGCATACCTAGAGATAACTTTGGAAATGTCTATCCAAATGAATGATCACCAAAGTTAGAATGCTTTATGAGAACTGCCAAAGCTGCATTCAAATTGGAGACTCCTATTCAGACTGGTTTGTGACTATCAAAGGTTTTCAGAAAGTTAGCGTATTATATCCGCTGTTGTTCGTCATTGTAATGGACTACTTTGCATTTGCATTTGCAGATGATGTTGAGATTTGGGAATATACAGAAGAAGAAGTACAACAGAAACTGAACATCTGGAATAAGCATTTTAAGGAATTTGGCCTAAAAATAATGCGCACAAAAACAATGGTAATGGCTGTCAGCAGACAGAATATGAAGCCTATTATTTATTTGGAAGGTGAAAAATTGAATCAGGTGGATAATTTTCAGTACCTTGGCAGTAATGTGACTGCTGTGTCCGCACGGCGGCTGAAATGTCAACACGGCGGACGGGCGGTCGCCCGGAGACGATCAAGCGATAACCGAAGCCAAGCCCAAGATGAGATGCGCAGAGTCCAAGGAAGAAACAGACCGTATACCAAGAAGCGCGCTAGTCAGAGTCCAATATGGGATGCACAGAGTAAGGAGTAACCGAACGTAAACCGAGACGCGCGATGATTGACGTCCGAGATGAGATGCACTGAGAGACGGTAAAGATACTGAATAGCAGTGAACACAGCACTGTCTTAAGTGGTATTGTATTTATTCGTCATTTCATTCCTTCCTCCCCGAGGGGAGGGAAGGCGGGCTGCCAGCACACATTCCGTGCTCTTCAGCCTATGGTTTACAATTTTTACATATTGGTTTCATAATATTAATATTTGAACAATTTTACAATTGTAATATTGGTTTCTTTAAATTACAGCTCTTTGTGTTTTACAGTGAACTAGTTTTTTAGTTGCTTAATGGTTAATTGTTGATTTTGCGGTGGTTTTATGCACTCATTTTTGTTTTATTATCTGCTGTGCTATGTGGTTAGGGTTGGGTAGATTTTCTTGCTTATTTTATCGTGGGGGATCGGTGGTGGTTGGTTGGTGTGGTCGGTAAGGTAGAGAATATTTTGGAGGTGAAGGGTGGGTGGGATCTGTTTGAAGGATGTGGGAAGGTGGTGTTGCTGTATGAGTAGGTTGTAGGTTATGAGATTTTTATATTGATAACTATTGATGGAGTATTTGATTCGGAGGGATTCAAGGTGGATAAGGATGTGTGGGAATTTTATTTGGTTGTAAAGGAGTTGAGTTGGGGATGGTAATCTGATTCTGTAGGCTATGCGGAGGGCGTGGCGTTCAATTATCTGGAGTCTATTGTAGTATCGATCTGGGGCGGATATCCATGAGAGGTGGCCATATGTTAAAATGGGGCGGAGGAAGGCTTTATATGTGCTGGTGATAACTTTAGGGTTCAGTCCCCAGGAGGTGCCGGTCAGTTGCTTAAGTAAATTAAGTCTGGTCTTTGCTTTTGTAATGACGGTTTTCAGGTGGGGTGTCCAGGTCAAGTGTCTGTCCAGAGTGATGCCAAGGTATTTTACTGTTGGTGTGAGCTGGAGGCGTTGATTGTATATAGTGATGTTGAAATCTGCTAGGCGGTATTTCCTGCTGGTTTTTCCAATGATTATTGCCTGTGTTTTGTTTGGGTTTATTTTGAGTCTCCAGCGATTACACCATTTGGTGAGTTTTTCGAGTTGTCTCTGTAGGTCTCTTTCTGCTTGCTGTAGGGATTTATGGGTGGCGAGATATGCTGTGTCGTCTGCGTAATTTAGGATGTATGTAGGGGGTGCGGGTATGGGTAGGTCGGTGATGTACAGGATATATAGGAGAGGTGAGAGAACAGATCCTTGGGGGACACCTGCGGTTGGGGAGAAAATACGGGAGAGGTAATTACTGATGGCTACAAATGAGGTTCGGTTTGTTAAGAAGGAGGCTATGGTGCGGATATAAGTGGTTGGAAAGGCGAAGGTTTGCAGTTTGAAGATAAGTCCTGCGTGCCAGACACGGTCAAAGGCTTTTTCGATATCTAAGAGGATGAGAATAGCGGATCTATGAGTATTGATGTGCGAGGTTAGGAGGTGTAGAAGTTTAAGCAGTTGGTCCTGGGTAGACAGTTTGGGGCGGAAGCCGCACTGGGCTGGGGATAGGAGAGAGTGTTGGGATAGGTGTTTGTGCATGCGGCGTGTGAGAATGGTTTCAAAAACTTTACTGAAGACGGAGGTGAGGCTGATGGGGCGATATGAATTAGGGTCGGTCCTGGGTTTGTCGGGTTTGGGGAACATGAGGATTTTTGATGTTTTCCATTTAGGAGGGTAAATGCCAGAATAGAGGATGTTTGTGTAGAGGTGTGCTAGGAGATGGTGGAAGGATTGGGGTGATTCTTTTATGTGCCTGTATGTGATCGAGTCGGGTCCAGGGGCGGTATTTTTCTTGGTGCTGAGGATAGTTAGGATTTCATTAGTAGTGATGGGGGCGTTAAGCCCAGTGCGGCTGACGGTATGGACGTAGTTGTAATCGGGTTTCAGGGGAGGTGTTGAAGTGCTGGCACGCTGTTCTATTGTGGAGGAGTCTGTGTAATCGAAATGAGGATCTTGAGGTACAGTATGTATTTTCTGGAGCATTTCGGCGAAGATGTTGGCTTTTTGGGTGTTGTCGGGGACTGGAAGGTTGTTGTGGAGGAGTGGGTAGTTAGGGGTGGGTTTTTGACCGGTTATACGACGAAAGGCGGACCAATACTGTGAAGAGTTCTGTAAGTATTTTTGGTTTAGTTGATTGCAGGTGTCCCTCCAGGTGCGGCGTTTATGGGCGGTGATGTAGTTTCGGACGGTTCTTTGGAGCTGGCGGTGAAGGGTGAGGAACTGGCGGTCGCGGGTTCTTAGATAGGAGCGGAAGAGGCGGCGGGACTCGTGGAGAAGTTGGAGGGCTCGGCTAGGTAGTGCTGGTTTGTGTGGGGTAATGGGGGTCAAGGGGATATGAGAGTCGGTAGCTTCGGTAATGATTAGTTGGAGGTAGTCTGCGGTTTTGAGTAAGCTGTCAGCGTCAGTGATGTTTGGGTTGTCCGTCTTGATCTTTTCGTCGATGTGATTTCTGTAATTTTTCCAATTGGTTTTACTGTAGTTTTGGATGTATCGGGGTGTTTGGGTGGGTGGTTGTGGAGTATGGGGGGTACTGTATTGAATAGAGAGCATGAGTGGGACGTGATCGCTGCCGATGGGGTCGAGGACTTGTAGGGTGGCGCGGGTTTGAATATTGGGGGAGGCTATGACTATATCCGGAGTGGTGTTAGATTCTGGACGGGTGGGTGATGGGATATGGATGATGCCACCTCTCATGGCGGTGAGGGTGTTGTGGAAAAGGTGGAGTTCATGTTGAGTACGGCTGTGGACGTTGATGTCGGCCATTATGATGTATGATCTGAAATGTTGGTCGATGTATGAAATAAAATTTAATGGAAGTGGAACGCCGGGTCGAATATATATGGTAATGAGGGTAACGGTGAGGGCTTTAAGAAAAACTGTGGCTATTGTGTGTTCGGAAGGGTGATTGAGGGGTGGGTGTATTTTGGTAGGTATGTTATTTTTGTAGCCAATGGCCACGCCTCCGCGGGCTATGGGTGTAGGATTATCGGTGCGGATCAGTTGATAGGGGGACATGTGGATGTGGTGGCGGGGTTGGAGGAAGGTTTCGTTGAGGAGGAAGCATTGTACATTGTGTCTGACGAGGGTGTGTAAGAGGAGGTTTTTATTAGTGGGGAGTGATCGAATGTTGCTAAAAAGGATGTTATGGTTGTCAGGCATATTGGGAATTTCCTGGTGTTGGGTAGAAGGGTTTTAAACGAGGGTTTCCAGTGGGAGAAATTGAAAGTGGGCGTTGTGATGGGAGTATGTGGCATTTATGTGGATTCCAAAGACTGCTTTTGCTGCTATTGTAACTTGTTTAAGGATGTGGTCTCGGGAGAAGGGGTTTAGGTTTTGTAGGGTTATGGTAATGAAACGCAGGATGTCTTCGATGGTTGGTGTGGGACGTATAGAGTTGGTGGGAGGTGTAGGAGGGTCGATGGGGCGAAGGGGTACTGTAAGTTCTGCTTTGGTGGGGGCTGGCTTCGCTTTACACTTCATGGAGTAGGTGGGATGATTCTGGTCACAGGTGTTGCAGGTTGGTGTTTTTGAGAGGTTGGGGCATGCTTTAAGGTAGTGGTTTTCTTTGCAATGTGGGCATATTGGGGTATTTTTACAATTTTGAGTGAGGTGGTCGTTGTACTGCAGACAGCGGGCACACCTTGTGGGTTGGGGGGAAGGGGTTTTTGACGGTTCCACCCGATGTTTTTGGTAGTAGATTGTTGCCCCGTTTGTAAGCAGGTAATCAATGGTTGCAGGATCTTCAGTGAGTACCCTAACCATATAGGTTGGTCCAGAGCTGTTTTGGATCCGGAGAGCTTTCCTGACATGGATTTTGCTATTTGCGTTTAACTCAGTAACAACTTCTGCGTCAGTAATAGTTGGGTCAACACCGCGAATCACTGCGGTGAAAGTGGTGGGTCTCTGGGGTGGGGTTTGTTGTTTTGGCGGCGGCGGTGTAATGGGTGTTAGGGTGGCGTTGTCGCCAAAGGAGGTTAGGCCTATTTTATTTTTGATTAGAGTGAGGAAGTTGGGTTCATTGCTTTTGATAATTATCCCGTTTTTTGTTGGGATGAGTTGGTGTATGGCTATGTTTGGCAAATGGCGCTTGATGAATTTTGTCAGCGTTTTGCAGTTGGTGTACTCGGGAAACATGCCTTTTAGTAGATATGTACGGATTGTTTGGGAGCTGCTGGGAGGTGAAGGTGTGGTATCCATGTCTTCACAGGAAGTTGTGGTATTTGTTGTGGGGATTTGTGGAGATGGTGAAGATGATGATGAAGATGATGAGCCGCTTTTGGTTTGATCATATGGTTTTGTGTTGTTTCTGGCGGCTTGTAGGTAGCTAGTGCCTCTGGTTGGTTTTGGAACTATCTGTGGCAGATGGGCATGGGTCCCATCAGCTGTGGTGGGATAGATGATTGATGCGGAGGTGGTGGTGATGGTGGTTGTGGTTGTGGTGGAGGTAGCCATGGTATATACATGGGGACTAGTTGTTACGGTAGGTGGGAGGATTGTAGGAGTCACGTTCATGATGTTACCTAGCTGGTGAGGTTGCTGTTGGTAGTCGAGAAGGGGTGCAGGTTGGTGGCCGAACTCTTGCAGGCGATGTCAGGTGTCCGTCGAAGTCTGGGCAGGCGACGTCCGTGGGCAGGCAGGTAGGCGAAGTGCAGGAGCAAGCTGGCAGGCAAAGTCCAGTGCCAGCAAGGCAGGCGACGTCCGGGGGCAGGCAGGTAGGCGAAGTTCAGGAACAAGCAGGCAGGCAGGTAGAGACCAGTGGCAGCAAGACAGGCGACGTCCAGGGGCAGGCAGGTAGGCGAGGTCCAGGGGCAAGCAGGCAGGCAAAGTCCAGTAGCAGCAAGGCAGGCGACGTCCGTGGGCAGGCAGGTAGGCAAAGTCCAGGAGCAAGCAGGCAGGCAGTAGTCCGATGGCAGGAAGGCAGTAGTCCGATGGCAGGCAGGCAGTAGTCCGATGACAGGCAGGCAGTAGTCCGATGGCAGGCAGGCAGTAGTCCGATGGCAGGCAGGCAGTAGTCCGATGGCAGGCAGGCAGTAGTCCGATGGCAGGCAGGCAGTAGTCCGATGGCAGGCAGGCAGTAATCCGAAAAGCAGGCAGGGGTAGTCCGTAGGCAGGCAGGTGATGTCCAAAAAAAAAACGAGCAGGCCAAGTTCCAGAGAGATAGTCCAAAATGCGAAGTCCGGTGAAGAGCGTAATCCAAATCCAGTAGGCGGCGACAACTTGAAGTATACGAAAGAAGATCCACGTTGAGCTGCTACATGTCTTAAGTGGGACCACGCGGCTGTATTTATACTATGCTAGTCGCTTCTGATTGGCCGCTGGTGGCACTAGTTGACCTGTTGCTGGCGCCGTCTATCTGTTGTCCACTCCCATCTCTTCTTCCGGGCATGTGACGGTGGCGGGCCGGGATACCAGAGTGACCTCTGACATTCGATCCCAGAACGAAATTATCAATAGGATACAGAAAGGAGCTCAGTTTAATCACCAAGTTAGGCCCCTTCTGAGGGACAATCATTTTCCAATCATAACCAATATGTCATTGTATAATTCATACGATTACAACGTACAGCCTGGAAGTATGTACCACTACCAGCAGAGATGAAAACTGAATTCATGCGGCGAGATGAAGTTCCTAAGATCAATGGTACAGAAGACCAGAAGAGACAAGATCAGGAGTGAAGTGATCCATAAACAGATCCCAGTCAATGAAACCCATCAAGAAAAAATTGCCAAAGCAATATTGCGATGGCTCGTAGATGTCAGGCGGATGGACCCAACAAGAACAGCGAGGATATGGCTGGAAAAATAACTGAAAGATAAAAGACCAAGAGGCCATGGCCAGAAGGAGATGGATTGATCTCGTGAAACTGGGCCTACAAGAGAAAGGTGCATCATGGTCTGGAATCCAAGGAGAGGAAACATTCTTGGACAGGCAAAGGTGGTGAGCGCTCTTACACCGCACCCGGGAATCTGAAGACGAAATAAGATGACGATGATTAAATGCAATCAGTGATAAGGAATTTTACTAGAGACGGATTTTCATAGCTACGACGGCTGAGCGAGTGTAGGAAATTCAAGGTAACATAGCGCCAACAGTCCGACGCTGGCTGTGAGGAGCAAACAATTGACAGCTACCTTGTTTGTGAGTAACGGTGCTGTAAGTCCCTGTTAAGCCCACTAGGTCCGGAAAATATCCCAGGGAAGGTGGATGACCGGCCACTGAGATTTTTATAACGCGGAATTTTTGGGAGGCACACGTCCCGAATGTTAACGAAGTTTCGGCAGATTCTCACGAAACGCCAGAAAACAGTTCTGCCCATTAGAAAGCTATTTGAGGAAGAGGCGCCATCGCAGAACCAATCAGAGGCGTAAAAATCCCCGTGTGATACTTATTTATGGCTATTTTTATCCTCCTGTTGAAAATACGTCGTCGAGAGGCGTGGCCAGCCGCAGATGATGCAAGAGCCACAGAGGAGGATTTTTTGAGGACACTCTGTACCAAGCCTCCAGTGGTAGAGATTGTACGCTTTGGGACTCGCTCTGTATACAGCCTAGAGTGCCTTGGTACTGTCCGTACTGTACTTTCAGATTGGGAGGGCTTAAGTTGATTCTCGCAGTAGGCGGAATTGTTCAGGTCAATAGTAACATGAGTGTTGTAGCTAGCATATGCTGCAACATTTTCGCCATCGGTGGAGCAGTCTATACCGATACAGTAAATGAACAAAGAACTTAACAGCGTGTACTTCAAATCATTGAGACCAACCGTGAAACGGCCCTGTCAAAAGAAATTTTCAGCGATTAAGCTTTCACCTGCGATTATGTGTTCTAGTATTTATTTAGAAGAACAAAACTATTTTAACAATTTTTATATTTGAAAGATGGACAAACTCTTGTGAACTTTCAATCACCTCGTCTGGCGGGTAATGTAAAAATACCCTGGCACCCAACAAATTCATTCTAATGTAATTTAGAACTGCAATCGATCTTTGAAATCGTGAAGATCAAATTTAGAAGTTTCACATTCATTGTAAAGTTTCATAATATTGAATTTGTTTCATTTATATTTATTATTTCCTTGGTGATTTGTGTTTTGTTTATTGGAAAATGTAAGACAAAGCACTGCTTTGTATTTAATTTGAGGCTTCTTGTACTCATATTTATATTAAATACGCCTTCATATGTAAGCCGTAAAGAGTACCCAGGAAATAGCAACATAGGACTTAACTGAACCTAACGCAGTTTTCATTGATTGGGAATGATCTGTAAATTCTTTCTTTCATTACTTCACATTGTTCGAGTTCTGATTTAACATGCATTTAGAATAGAATGAATCATTACTAAGTCCATATTTTATCAGAGTAAATGCGTAAAATGAGTAAATGAAAGTCACAATTTTAATATCATGTATGAACCATGTCCTTAATATGTGATATTGAAATTAAGCGTGTCCTTCTATTGGCGTCATATTAATATTATTTTTAGGGAAATAGATTATTCAGTTTTATTTGGAACCAATTGCTGGCGTTCGGCAATATCGTTTGAATATAATATTTAAGCAAAGTTCGCAGTTTGGCATCGTAACAGGTGCAAGATTTAATTAATAATTAATAAATTTAACGAAGCAAAGGTGTTCACCACAAAGCGCAGGGGATGAGAGAAAAGGAAATTAGTAGAAATCGGGAGAAACGGTTGAAATTTCAGAGGACTAGGGCTAGTGCAACGAGACTGGGAAAGTATACTTTAAAAAAAAAAATGTAATAAATGGAGGATGGTTATATCTGTTTGTTTCTGGACAAAAACCATACCATCCTCAGTTGAATGAAGATTTTTCCTGATAAAATGTTCTACATTAGCGGTACAGCTTATACTCCATTGATTTGGTCCTAAGGGAGTGTGCATAAACCACGTATCTCCATTTTGGCCTCCTGTGAACCCCCTTCCCCCCACGTAGCCCTACGTGGCTTTTGCCTCACCCCCCCCCCCCCACCTAGCACGTAGCTTTTTTCCCCTTTTGATTCCAGAAGACATTTTGTATTGCTTTCTCTTGTGAGACTATTGTAAATTACATACGGAGATAATTAACTGAGGGACATAAATATTCACATGCTTTTGTGAGTGCAATTCCTCATTTTAACTATGAAAAATGTTATGAAATGAAAGCTACGTGGCTCGGAACCCCTCCTCCCCCAACGTAGCCTAGCGTAGCCTTCCAGCCAACCCCCCCCCCCTCCCCCTCCTGGACCGAACCACGTAGTTTGTGCACGGTCCCTAATCACCGTCATATTTATTTTTCACTTCCGAAAAATATCTTTAGCTGCGCGGGAAACACTGCTTCGGCAAGTTTACTCAGCCTAACAGTGTTGCCTGGAGGGGCAGTCCGACTCGGTACAGAGCCTGGAGTGATCAGCGCGCTCCCAGGGGAAGCTGCCAGGGGGTCCGGTGATTCCCCCGCGGCTCTGTACGCCCTCTGTGAAGCTCGCTGGGCAAATACACAGTCAGACACACCAGCGCAAACAAACACCCTGGCGCTGGCTGACAGCCGCGGGATAATCCCACTCGCATTATGTTGGCACTCCTGACATCAGGTGGTCGCTTATCCGGCCGGTTCGACGGCCCGTGATAATGAACCATTGTATGTATCTCTCCTGGAAAGAAAAACACTATCATGTCCCTGTTGACTAAAATGTTAATCTGCAACAATAATTTTATTATTTTCTTCAGCAGATCTAATACCATAACCCATCCCCATTGACGTTAATTTTCAATTAATTAATGAATATGATTTTAATTCAGATGAAAGAGGTGTAAAAGTAAAAACATAGCTGTAAGATCTAAACTTGGTTGTAACATGACCAATATATTGTCATATGCACGTGTAGTGTTACAGTTGGTCTATAAGTCTGGCGGAACTGTTGGTATCCTTCGGAAGAATAGGTCTAAATTCAGGCTTGGCTTCATCCATCCCTTTATTACTCATTCACAACAAAAAAAACACACTGCGTTGAACATACACACAATATAGTCGTCCACACAGAACAATAAACACGCTGGATAGGCAAGAAAAACTCATCTCAGTTTCAAAATTTCCAAGTAAATATTGCCTACTAACCTAACGGTTGAGGATGAAAAGAGAAAGAAAGATTTAATATCACATAGATCGAGAAATGGTCAAATTGTTATCACTGGATAGTTAATAGTACTGTTGATGTTGGTAACCAAGAGTAATTCACTTACTGCATTGATTATATAAAGTTATTAGGAAATATTAGGGTTCCATTAACATTTTTGGCACTCCTCTCTACTTTGTCAATCTAATATATCCATGAATTACTTTTGACCAACGTTGACCTACTTTTGACTTGAACCAAACGCTGGTCTAAAATTTTCTATGAAGTCTGTACCCTCTCGGGCTAACATCGCAGCTACTTGTCATCAAAAAAGACTAAACCGAACTACGTAATGCCACTTTGCTTATCTCTTTGCAAGCTTTATAAGCTGATTGATCGAAGTAATTAGTTAACTAATATGCTTTATTAAGCGGTCATCTTACCACGTGAACTCCTAGAAATATTACAGTACGGCTTGGAGTGAGGTGTTGCACTCGGTCATGGACATTCTCTGCAGCTGATCTCTTCACTTCCTGCAATCCCGTAATTTGCTTCATTAGAGGATGGGATGCTAATGAAGCAAATGAAGACTCACAAAAACTTGACTTCTTCTTTTTTTATACTGTTCGCAGATTGTTTATCACTTATACATCTGACGGCTTATTACAAATGTGCTTGCTGTTACTTGGTATTGCTTAAGCTGTTCAAACCACAATAATGCTCTATACACGACTTTCCTTCACTGTCTACTACCGTCCTGATCACATGATAACAAGCCGAATATTACTCCCACGTATTAAACGAGTATGAATTCTGTCTACGTGATAAAAACTGTTACTTAAACTGGCACAATGAAACCAAACCTTATACACATTGAATATGCCGGTCCATGGGCAACGATAAAGTCTCTCTTTTTTTTACTATTTTCATTCCTCCCAGGTGAAGCCTGGGAGGCGGGCTGCTGGAGGATCTCCAGGATCCTTTTCAGCCGACTAACCTAAAGGGGAGGGAGGGGGGATGGAAATCGGCCGTGGCCTTGTAGGGAACCATCCTAGCATTCGCCTAGAGTGACTGAGGAGAACCACGAAAACCCCAGTCAGGATGGCCGAACCGAGTTTGGCCTCCATCCTCAGAATGTCGAGCAGTAGGGCGATTTCGCACTACTCCAGGCTCGGATAAAGTCTCATTTTGTAAAACGTTTGCGTGGTTATAAGGGGAATATATAACACACAAATATAACAGCACACACGGTAACATCCTTTCAATCGACTTAGATCATATGCATGAGATAGATAAATCAGAAGTACGTGTTTCAGTCTGAAGCACGAATACTAGAACGATTTAGCGAAATACCAGTCTTATATTAGGAAACTAGCCGTAACGTGATTGTATGATTACTTCATATCTGAAATATTGCTAGAAGTAATTATCCAAGAATTATATTATCTTTCCATTTAATTATGAGATAAAGTCAAAACCATATGCTTCAAATTTGTTTTCTACATTTGCTTTTAACTCATCTAAACATTTAATGAGTACCATCGAAGTGTTAATGATAATAGCATATTTTATTCTTTTACACCTCAAAATCTTTAAATTTGCGGAACTTAATATTTAATTATGACTCGTGGCAATAATAATAATTAAAAAATTAATCTTCATTGTTATTTCAACGAACAACCATAAGATAACCATTATATAGCGATCACTATCTGCATACCGAGCGTGGTGGTTGAACAGTAAGGCTCAGGCCTCGCATTCCGGAGAACGCGGGTTCGTGTCCTTGTCCTGGCATCCAGAATTGGTTTTTTCACGGTTTCCCGAAATCAATCTATGGAGCATCCATAAACCATGTTCCTCCATTTTGACCTCTTGTGAACACCCCCTCCCCCCTCGTAGCCCGACGTGGCTTTTGTCTCTGCCCCCTTCCCCTACCTCACGTAGCACATAACTTTTTTCCCAATATTCCAGAAAACATTTTCTACTTTATCGTAAATTACATACGGAGATAATGAAATGACAGAAATAAATATTTACTTCCTGTTGTGTGTTCTGTATCTCATTTTAACTGTGACAAATAATATGAATAAAAAGTTACGTGCGTTGGCTTGGCTCGGAACCCCTTCCCCCCCCCCCGCCCCACGTATGCCAGCTAGCCCCCCCCCCCCCGCCCCACGTATGCCAGCTAGCCCCCCCCCAGACCAAGCAGCGTAGTTTATGGACGCTCCCTCGACGTCGACAAGGCATAATGCCGTAAGTTAAAAAAAAAATCTTTCTGCAACAACCAACATAAGCAAATTAGCGATTGCAAAATCCGAAAAAAACTAATAAAAATGAAGCTAAGAAATATTAATACGCTTAAAAGTGGAAGATTAAACTATATTTAAAAAGTACTAATCTACAGTTTTAAATACATTTATGATTAACAATTCGTGGAGTCAAAAATAAGTTGTTTGTTGATTCATGTATACAGAGAACACACAATCCATAATTAATGTTTAAAATGCTACAGGGATAATGGATTATTGATACTCTAATATACGAGCATTAATACAGGAATTCCAGCTACGAGAGATTCACCGAAAGAAATCATGTTACTAAATATTTTATTACCAGCTTCGTTCCTACAGGCACGACTTCTTTCAACTCCAATTTCCACACATTAGCATACATCTCCCGTCGGCATTCCGTCCGGGCTTCAGACCTGATTCAATTCCACCTTCCAATATTTCTCTTCAGTCGGTAGTTGCATAGCAGCATTTATTTCCTCTCCCCTCACTGCAGTCTACGTTTGATCTGCCCTGTACAGTGATATCAAATGAATAATTTACACTCTAAACATATTCCTGATCACATTATTTTCGCTCAAGAAAATTGTAATTTGTCTCAGCATTTCTCGTATGGCGGAAATTTTTTATTAAGAACTGAGCTGTATAAGCAGCATAATTTCGGCAACAGTAAAATCATCTACGGCTTTTATTATTGTTTAGCAGTATTCTTCATTTTTATATATTACTTTCACAACATTTCTTAATTTCTGCGAGAAGTTGTTAAGTTTCTCATTTTCATTATATTAATCATCTATTGATTAACTATCTCTTTATGCTTGTGGTGATCAATTAACTTTTGCATGAAATTGTGAATTTAGTGAGAAAAAATTTGCTCCGTAACACAATATGCAGGCCTAAGGAAAATGTCTATGATAGAAAGTTTTTTCCCCTTTAGGGTTTTGCGCCCCGTCGACCTCGACGTAATCAGAGGTATAAAAGTGCTGGGAGTAAGGAACAGGAAGGAATTCTGCAACAGCCTTTTTGAAACAGTAATTTCGAGAAACAATTGAAAACAAAACTACATGGTCGGAGAGGAATTTTAATCCGTGTAGACCAGAATCCCAGACCCGAGTGTTACTTCTCATCCTTCGGTCTTGGCGTAATAAATCTTTAGCTCATACCATTGAATAATCGTCATCATCAGCCAGTTCAACAGTGCCTCAGACATTTTAATTTTTCGCTGCTGCAAATGCTAAACTTCATAATGCACGACGTAAGAATCACGCTCGGGAATGGACAACTTGTCGGATCGTTATAGCTTGCGACAAACAGTTGAACGAAGGATTTAGCCAATCAGAACACTTCATTAAAATGGAACTGGTTAACGATTTGCACAATGATTGGATTCTCCCGAAACTTAGTATTCCCCTACTTCTTTGAGGATAATAGATGTACCGTACGGCAATAGTTCATCATTTAATTGATTATTAACAAAGTAACAATTATATTTCGTATTGTAAATTACAAAGAAGACACACAAATATATAGTGCATAAACTAAATACAATCTCCATATTTTTATTGCAATCGGTTCATTTTGTGATCAGTAATTTAATACTGAAGGTATTGAAAGTATTGTTACCAATGAATCACATCTAAAGTAATTATCCAAAACTTGTTTCAATTGCTGAGGCGCACACTTTCGTTACAATTATTGATTTGGATGATCAGTCCATTTATACATTAGGTAAGCCGAGATCGCATCTTCCTTTAGAAGCTTAAATGATTCTATTGGCTAGTTTTATTGGAGAGCTGTTTTCATTGGTGTCTCAAAGGTATTTTACAAACTTGTCTCCAAAATTAATGTGAGCCTTAAGTTCACGGCTGGTAGCGATAGTATGTTAACAGTTAACTTTAGATTATGTCTTGAATTGTGATCGAAGGTGAAGTTTGAATAATATTTTATACTATTATAAAATATTCAGAGAACGGGTGAATTATTCTTATTTGATCTCTCACAAGAATCTAGGATCATATGAAAACTTAAAATAAAATCTAAAACATGCTGCCAGAGTTTCTGTATTCATTTTTTATTTGTCTCATACGCTGAAGCATTTCTAATATTAAGGTAACTTTATTTTGCTAGGACTGGAATTTTTCTTCATAAATGTTTTATTTCCATCTTTCGTTTTTTCACATACTTACCATTACACAAACACACACACAAAATTGGAATTACTAAATCATTTGATAAAATGTTCCTTTCTGGAAAATTGAAATGTTGTTTCTGTTGATATTTCGACGAAACAGCTGATACTCTAGGGCAATGTATGTGAAATCGGAGTTTTCCGGCTGACTGATGCAATACATTTCCTTTTTTTAATCGGATACATGAAAAGGTTGATAATAAAATAAATAAAAATAACGATCTCTTTTGTTCTGAAATATTTCAGTACGATAAAAATACAAATTATTCTCGCTATACATTTTCATTTGTTGTGTATCTTCTGATAATAGTCAACCGTAGTTATTTATCGTACGTATATCTTTCACCCGGCAGTTTGACCGCGCGGGTTTAAGCGCAGTTATTCTGGGTCCCAGGAGATACCACATATCCACATTCAAACAAAACAGGTGTCTTACCGACCGTCTGATTATGGGTTTTTTAGATGGTTTAGAATGGTCGACTGAATGAATTGGAGGACCGTTTTCTAACTCTGAATCAATAACTACACTAAAAACTGTCAAAAAAAAGTCATTAAAGATACATAACACAGTTTGCGCATTTCACGGACGCAATGGCGACTGCAAAGCCATCAATTTAAATACCCTGCGAAGTCTACACACCATATAGAAAAGAAGAGATATTAATGTGAACGTATTTGCAATACCTCTTTGTCAGAATAAAACCATCTTGAATTTTTGTATGTCATTTTTTGGTATTTGAAACAAAAATATTGTTAATACATGAATTAAATAATCTTGGCTACAGCCAACCCCTAAAACGGTCGCTACCCAAGCCACTGTTATGTATGGCGTGTTGCGTTAGGTTACTGGAGGCGCAGTGGTGAGGTAAACTGTGTCCTCGCCATCAGTGGACGCACTTTAAAATTAAATTTAAAGCAAATAATGTATTTTAACGTAAATTGAGTATGCTGTAAACAATATTTTCTAAGTATGCTGCATCAGTAGTAGTGGGTAAAAAAAAATTGTATCCACTTACAATCTACTCATCCCTGTAGGCTTTGCAATAGTTGAAAAAAGAGAGATCTTATAGGATTATGGCCAAGAAAAATAACCAAAGAAATAAATCTAAAGTCTGGTGGGCGTTTTTTTGTTCAGTTTTAACAAATATTATCCTGCTTCTCGGTCGCAAATAACGCAGCAGTTTCTTTATACAGTGCCTCAATGACGTAAATACGTAGTTCCTCCAGAAGCCGTTCCGAGAACTCATAAAATGTTTCTGGTGATTCAAGAGGAGGTGGGAGGCCTCTTTGCCTTTGGTGGTGCAAGCCCAATGAGAGCGTCCCTTGACAAGTAACCGCGTTACGAACCTCATAGCCACAGCAAAGTGAGAGGCACTCAGATGAGCCCCAGGCTCACAGGCAGGGTCCGCCGCAATTTGGCAGCGACAAATAAATAGTACATCAAAGGTGCGCCTGCAGCAATATAATATACTTGTCGTCGCCACACTCTTCTCTCCCCGTCCCAAATGGAGAGCCTGTCAGTCGTGTTATGAAGCTCGTCAAACACGATAAACAAAGAGAATATCTCCATCCACTGTCCTTTCATCCCTCATTAATCAAATGAGTTATCATTTTTCACAAGCTTTTAGGTTGCTATAATAACAGAGTTGCAAGTAATATCCTCTGTAAGATTTATTTATCACAAGTACACACTCATTACTCAATTCGTGTGATCTGTTTTTTCGCAGGTATGCCGCAGTATACTTTTATTTGTATCGAGCTTTACAATTTGTCTACATCGAGGTCGTTAAAGACGCGAGAGGACGGGGGTCAGGGATCGGGGAGAAATTCAGTCATGAACTTTTGAAGGACTCATCTCGGCATTGGCCTGGAGTGGTTTCGGAGAAACGTGGAAAATACAAATCCGAATGGCCAAACGGGGATTTGAACCCGCGTCCTCCCGAACGCCAAATGAGAACATTATCACTCACCCAGCAATCTCATAGCACCATCTAGTTTTATAACAGACGAAAAAGTCAGAGAAAATGTAATAACGCATACTTTGAAACTTAATGTTAATGCGTGTTTAGTTACAAATCTGTATTCAGTAACCGAGCAGTGGTTAACGCTCTGGCCTCGCATTCGGGGGATCCCCATCCGGGCGCCCAGATTTGCGGTTTCCATGGTTTCTCCAAATCACTCCAGGCGAATGCCGGGATGTTTCCTTCAAAAACGCCAGGGTCGATTTCCTTCCCGTTCCTTGTTCCCAGTCCCATCCCGCCTCTAATTTCCTTTTGATTATCTTCATGGGTATTAAATAAGAGTTGTCAAATTACCGACTATCAAAAGCTAGAATTTTTTCTCTGTTCTCTAATTCTTACGATGTTTATTCGTAAATACTTCCACTGATCAAAAAATTCTTTTATAATTTACAGTGGCTTTTAGTCTGTTAAAGCTTTCAGGGAAACTAAAGTTAGCTTTATGGGAATTATGACTTTCGCAAAAACTAAATGAGTAATAATAATGACTATGATACGTCAATAGATAATGTTTTCAAAAAAATATCGTCATTCGAAAGAGAAGTTGATGAATGAAACCACAAAAACATTATTGAAATACTTTCTTCATATTTTTTTTTTTATGTTGTTTGTATGTACCAATTGACTGATAATTTCCCAAATCAAGTAGTGAACTCTATTTAAAGCAATTTCTTCTGAATTTTTAAAAGCTTTCAGAATTATTTAGTAAACTCAGTTTGAGACATAATATGTCAGCAGAATACTCAGCACGCGGGAGCTGTACCCGTTGGGTGTTCAGTATAGACTGAACACAGAAGGCTTTGGTGTTTAAAATGACCCCTCTGATCCATTATGACGAAGCGTTCGGTTACATGTGTTGTCTGTGATACGCTGTATAGACGTGCTGCAGGTAATCGCGGGGGTCGTTGCCCGATTTATTGCAGTGATATTGCGTTGGGCGGTAAACGTTATAAGCAGCCGAACTGAACGCATCAAATTAAACCGCGCTTGGCGGATTTCATTACCTGACGTATGATTCACCGGTGCATGCGCAGAGCGAACTGGACATTAATGAGCAGTTATCCACGGACGTCATACCCCGTGCGCAATTACACCTCTGCCGCATGGGTCGTACGAGGCGGCGGGATTGCTCTTCGAAGGCATAAAATGTAAATATCTGGAATTATCGCTTGATGGTAAATTAGCTGAGGAGGACACATTAGCAAGGTCCCAATGTCCCGCAGCCGCCGAGGGTGTATAAGCAGATGTATGCACCTGCAAAGTAATGTATACTGTTATTTGATCGAAATGCGATTTTAGTTGAAGATTTGTAATAGAAGCTTACAATGAGACCGGATTACCTAGCAGAATCATGCGAAAAGTACCGTTAGATAGTTCTATTATAGTCAATTTTTCTTACATTCATTTTTTTGCTTATTAAATGAATCAGTATTTTTCACCAAATTGAAGCCATACTTTTTTTTCTACACGATGAAATATAGCTGTATGCTTAAAAGTTACCTCAACTAGTGATTCCCAGCATGATCCCTAACGTGGCCGTTCTCGGCATAACAATCTGTTTGTCGCGTCGGCACAGTAGTAATGCAGACTGTTGAGCAATGCGCTGTTACGCCATGATCTTTCGAATGGTGGCAACTCCTACTTGCGGCAACTTACACGCAGGCAACCATGTATCGTGGTGTAGAGCAGGGTCTCTCAAAGTGGGGTACGTGAACCTCTTGATATTCGCCAGTTCATCGCAGAGGGTTCATGACAAGTTTTACGTTATGGCAGCTGACTAGCTGTCTTGTACGTGCACCACCCACAATGGTGAATTGAGATTGAACATGTGCAAAATGCTCATAAAATCGACTCAGTCTGCCATTAATCATATTAAATAATAACAAATTGCTCTTTGTAATTGTATTACTTTTGTGAAATTAAAAAAAAAAACTCAGTTACCGAAAGTGGTGGTGTAACGGTTAGCGTTCTGGCCTCGCATTCGGGAGGACGGCGGTTCGAATCCCCGTCCGGGCATCCAGATTTGGGTTTTCCATGGTTTTCCAAATCACTCCAGGCAAATGCCGGAATGCTTCCTTCAAAAGGCCAAGGTCGAATTCCTTTCCATTCCTTGCCCCCCATCCTTTCCCGTCTCTAAAGACCTCGCTGTTAAGAGACGTTAAGCAGTTAAAAAAACCTCAGTTTTTTAGGGGGTTCGCCATTGCCTGGGAAATTTTACAGTGGTACGTGGAGCTATTAGTTTAAACAACCATGCTGTAAAGGAAATGTTTAGTTTCAAGGTGATGGAAAAACTGAAAAAGTGATTTATTTAATTCGGAAAATAATGAACTTGATATTCAAGAAAAATAGACTAAAATAGTTCCTTTTAAGGTTACGTGAATAATAATGTTGCTAGGAAAGCTTGTCGCAATGTATAGCTGTATACATAATCTATTATTAAAAATCGAATTTAGAAATAATAGTAGAAGATCACGTACTATAAGGTAATTGAAACATACGATTACGTCATGCTGTTGCTTGGGTGTATCCAGGTGGTAGGATAGCGACTTTACAATTTCTCTTCAGTAATCCATCTGACTTCTTTCTGGGTAAAATGCGTCTCCCAATGAGATACGGATTATTACAAGTAGTTACCTATAAATATGACAAAGTTGTTGGAAAGTCTAGTCTATCCATGAAATTTACGTACGCAATTTATGATATAGGAGCCAAAAACAGAATATTTTGTATATTTGTCTTTTGGTGCTGTTATCACGAAAAAAGTAACTGACGGATTTCAGAAAAACTTAGGCATAGTGAAAAATTTTTTTCGCTGTCCGTGTGCGCTTAGCCCTATAAAATACTTCGTGAATTTCATCTTAGCTTAACTATAGTGATAGCTTATGTCATTCGTTAACATGTAAAGTACTTAACATCCCTGTACTACAGTTTATGCCTGAAGAAAATGTTAAAAGAAATTCACGTAACTGAAAATAGTGTATGGGTTTCAATGTAATAGCAGAAATAATTTATATTCATGCCGAAATTTCGAACAGGAATCTTCATAAAAAAGATTTTTCGCTGTTTTTAGCTTTGCGTAGGTTTTACTACAAAATACTTGTAAATATGTCTCTTACTTGTGAACACTTGTTAGCTTTCGTATTTTATGTGCAGTGACGATATGTTCACATTGTAAACACATAATATATCTACTTTACGACACAACTAATGAAAAATTTAATGATTGTATTTACCTTTGCATACGGATGTACCGTTGTTTTACTTTCGCATGTAACTGGTAACAATACGGCAATATCACTACAAATTTTTTTTATATATATAAATTAGCTTCGTGAACGATAGTGAAGAATGCCGGTGGTCGTTCACAGCCGAAAACAACTTCGCAAGCAGTTTTGGTTTCAAGCGTATGTGTAAACGAATGATCTGTACAATTACGTTTAACGTTCACATATAACATGAGTATAGAATGATACAAAGAGAATAAATAAAGAAGAAAAGAGAGATTCTCCTCTGCATTTTCATAGTACCCATACAGTCAACATATCTTAAATTCAACTTGTGTCAAATGTATTTTCAAAATGCCTCAAATCTTATATTTGTCTACGAGGTTGACTGTCACCGTTTTTTCATGAGATTCTTCGCTTCGTAGTTTGCCGGCAATATTGCCGTCTACGACCGAGGCTGTTATATATTGTAAACACAATTCGGACCAATGAATATTCGTCTAAATGATTATGGACAACCACGAATTATGGTTATCAGGACTGTCGGTAGGATAAGCCAGTGGTTCGTAATTGGGTCCGTTGTACTTCAACTTGTCGGAACAAGGCAGCTGATACCTGTGTTACGTATATTAAATACGGGAATAGTGGAACAAGAGCTGGGAAATTAACGAAGGACGCACTCAGTGAGTTTATTCTTGCTATGTTCTATGAACAGCTACACTGGCATCTGGAGAGGATATCTAGCTGGATCGGCCAGCAAGGAATCAGAATAAATACCAAAATGAGGCAGCTTGATAGGTACACAGACAGAAAAATAAACGATTTTTATTATTATGGGGGAGGAATTACTCGTTGAAGACTTTAAGTTGTAATATCTTGGCTTAAACTTTGATAGTAAAATCAACTGGGCAGGAAAATGTAGGCGGTGGTAGGAAAGGTTTCAAAATGCTTTATTTATTGGCGAGGGAGATGATGCGATGTGAGGGAAATTAAGTTACAAAACCATTTTCAGACCAATGCTTGATTAGGTTGTGTGTCAAATTCAGAATCAGGACGAGATGCAAAGAACAGTTAGCTTTGTTTGTGGAAATTATCGTAATACATAATCAATGATACGATAAGGAAACGAGTTTGGAAGTCATTGGAACGTGGAAGGCGGGTTAAAAAAGTGTTGCGAGTGTATAAAATTATATTGGTGATGTGATCTGGCAAATGATAGAAGTAGCATGTAGAAGGTAAAATATGACCATGACCATAAAATTGTGCTTGATTTCGGGGCAAAAGAGTATAAAAATTTTATTTCGTAGTTTACGAATCAGGATCCAAAATAAATTTCCAACGAAATGAACAACTTTCCTGAAGAAACTAGTTTGGAAAGAACCTGCGGAGGATATAAAAGACGTACGTTAACACTGTCATTAACATGATGAGAAAAATAAACAGGTAAATTTTATTTTAATACTACGCTTAAATCCCTCCGCAATTATTTCACTTACAAAAGTTCTAAATCAAAACATTGGAAATCTTTGGAGAAAATTCTAATTAGTCCGCAATGTAACGATAATTCCTCAGAAGCAATCACAAAACTCAGGTCCCTCAAGCTGTTTTTCATGGTGGAATATTGTAAACACGCACAGCCAATAAGAAAGCTTATGGGCTTGGCATTGACCAATAACAACACTCTCACCATTAAATATTTCAGTTTCTTGCAAGTGTCAGCTGACGATTTACGACAATCCTTAATTGTGGATTTGCTACAAATGATGTCTAACAGAAGGTACATGCAAGACAATGAGCATAACTAACAAAAAGAATCCAATTGTTCAGAAATACGAGTTAAACAATTCAGTTATTGATATGGTCGATTCTATGAAATATTTGGGAGTAACAGTACAAAGGAACATGAAATGGGACTTACACATTAATTCGTTGGTAGGTAGAGCTAATTCTAGGCTGCGATTCATAGGTCGAATATTGAAAAATTGTAATGAACAAACAAATGAGATAGCGTACAAATCTCTTGTGCGTCCACATTTGGACTATTGTTGTGCCATTTGGGATCCATTTCGTAAGGGGTTGATCGAAAGTATAGAGAAAGTACAGAGAAGAGCCGCTCGATTCGTGACCGCTTGCTACAGTCCTTATGAAAGCGTCACAGAACTGATTAGTAGACTAGGCTGGGAGTCTCTGGTAGATAGACGACGCACGTTTCGTTTAAACTTATTGGTAAACATGCGTACTCCCACTTTCACTCACGAGTGTAGTGAAATACTTCGTCCACCCACCTATTTGAGCCGTAATGACAGGATAGATAAGATTAGAGAAATAAGGTGCCGCAATGATTCTTATATGAATTCTTTTTTCCCTCGTACCATTAGGGATTGGAATGCACAACAAAGAGATTAGCTTTGGTGCTGAGCACCCTCTGCCACCCACAATTTTTGTGAATTGCAGAGTATATATGTAGATGTAGATATTAATGGAATGTATTACAAAAGTCTCACAGTATAAGATATTGCCAAATTAGTAACGGTAAGGAACCTGAAGTAATATCTATCGCACATATTGTGTAAGGGTGTTAAATTCTGAAATAATAATCTGTCAACAAGAAATAACATTAGTATTGCTATTGTTCCGAGGATTTACAATTTGAGATAAAGGAATAAGGTGGGTCGTCCACTGGAACTGAATTTCGTCCGAACCGCATTCGTCGGAGTAACGTCCCATTTGAAGTCCGACCAGTTTGTCCGATTAACCTCGTCCACTGCTGCCGAATAACGTCCGATTCGTCATTGTTGCTTTAACACCAAATGAACGTTTTTTTACATTTCGTAAAAATAGACTCTACCTTGCCCTCGCGAAATATTGAAAAATCCAGGGCCGTATTGAGGACCCTTTGTAGACCCTTGGGCGGAACCTGCGATGCGCACCCTGCCCAGAAAATTTTGAAATTCAAACTCGCATTTTATACGTATTTTCTAACCAAAATTCTAAAATTAACATTTGAAGTTTATTATTTCATTGTGGAATATTTTACTAAATCGTATCTAGAAGAATTTAGAATTGTTGAGACTGAAAATCTTTAAGATATTCAATACAATTCATTAACGTCTGCTCTGAATTGTTGTTGTTGTTGTTGTTGCGGTTTAAGGGCGCGTCGACGGCGGGGTCATTAGCGCCCTAACAACGATCGGCTTAGCAATGTGGCTTAAAATCCAAGTTCTACCGTCTGAATGGCCGACTGTTTAGGGGTCGGCCACACAGACGGCAAATCGAGTAAAATGCTAAAATGTTGGCTGTAAAGGGGCCATTAAAATACTAACATCACAGATTATGTTTGGCTGGATGTAAAGAGGCCAGCCAGACATAAAAACTGAAATCTAATAGTAAAACGAAAACAAATGAGACAAAACAAAACAAGAGCTATGTACAATACATGGATGAGTGGCTGTAAAATGGCCACTCATCTACCTTAAAAGATTAGGCCAGTCTTCCCAAAATTTTTGGGATAAGACCGCCCACGTCGCTCTGAACAATTATAGAAGAAAAAGAACGCGAAGTTGAGAGTTATATCCATGTTGCCAATTTCGCAAAAGTCAATACTTAAATTTTATAAATAAATAAACATATATATAAAAAAAAAAAAAAAAAAAAAAAAAAAAAAAGATACAAAAAGAAGAATTATAAGATACAAGCAAATTTTGTTTTTGTGTTGCGGCCTATGTAGCTATGACTAAATGCGGTCCCGAAAAGAGTGATATCTCATAATCGTTTGAGAATACTCAAGTACAAAATTCAAATAATTGTCTTTACAAATTTTAATAAAATAATTATTACAACTGCGTAGACGCAATTACGATAATTGTCCTTTCCGTATTTATGTTTATTAGAGTATTTATAGTGACTGCTTACCACCGCAGCGTTTGCAAAAATACTTCTGACTAATCCCATTTCAATGGGATCGTCACTCGGCCGAGAAGGTCGTGTCCACTGGACGCGTGACATTAGGCCCGTTTACACGTACGCGCCAAACTGGCGGTTTGGAACGGCGCTCCGGACTGCCGCGCCGGAGCGTGAGGTTGGAGCGTCGCTCCTGGAGCGTGCGACTAAAAATGGTCAACACTCCAGTCGCGCGTGTCAGGACTGTGGGTTGGAGCGTAAGCGCCAAAAATGACCGTTATCGCGTGGACTTTCCGCCGGGTTGGAAAGTTTTGTAGACGGTCCAGCTTGCATCATTCGGTTTTCAGGTCGTTATGTCTTTAATATTTGTGCTTGTGTTTATAAATGTATTTAAAATGTCCTCAAAAATAAATTAGTATATGCTGCTTTCAATATTTTTTTTTCAGTACAGAAAGAATAATAATAATAACAAAGTGAATTTGGGTGAAAATGTGGCGGCAAAAGAGAAATCTATATTGACACATGCTTCTTTTCAGATAGCTACAGGAAAATTACCCAGGCGATTTCAAAAATTATCTACGAATTGGCGATTCAACATTTTATTATATTTTATAGTTAATATCTCCACAAATATCAAAGCAAGACACAGTAATGAGGAAGAGTATAACTGCAGGGTACCGTTTGGCTGATACTCTTCGTTTTTTGGCTACTGGAAGATCCCTTCATGATTTGAAATTGCTTGCATATATTTTTCTCAGTTCTTTTCTAAATGCCCCCCGAATTACTTGAATCTCTTTAATGACGAAATCTTTGTTTGTACTTTTACATACATTTCCCTGCTGAATTCTACCAACTAATTATATGCATGATTTTTTTAAAAAAATAATAGTTTTTTATTCTTTTCATGTAATGTTCCACAAACATGGAAAATTCTTACAAAGTTCTATGAATTCTTCAAAATTATCTCTTGACCAAGTTTTTCAAGATTTAAATTTTTATCTGTTAAAGAAGGCTAAAGTTAAATAAAGTCACACAAAAATTCTAAACAACAACGAACAAGTACTGACGCAGCAAGACTGCAGACCGACAATACACGTGTAAACAGTAGGCCCTGTTGGACCTGCGCGCCAGATGTGCGCATTAGAAGCGCGCGCCAGGCCTCTCTGGCCACCAAGCATTTACACGTAAAGTATTGATGTGCGCGCCTGGAGCGTACGCTCCAAAACCGCCGGAATAACCGTGCGTGTAAACGGGCCTAATGCCTTTGCCTGTCTCGGGATTAGTCGGTAATATTCAATCATATTCGGCTGAACAGTCGGTCGGACCAATTCGGTGCCAGTGTACGACCGATCTAAATTCCTTGGTATGTGGTAAAGAGGGATGTGTGCTATGTCGATAGTCAACATTCCGTGGTTAATTTTCTCGATGTCTGACATCGTGAACGGGGATGTGGCTGGCTGTCCTTCGATGCCGGACGTGGCTGTGGCCGGGTGATATTGATCCCTGGAGGCACAGGTCTGGTCGTTGATTTGGTTCCCGGAGTCACTCAGTCGTAGGGCGTGAACTGATCACTTGACAGTTGGACGGTCACGGGGCAACTGGAGCAGAAAGAGAGGAATTTCTAGAGCGCAACGCTGGTAATGTGACAAGGCAGACTGTAGCATATTATACGGTACATTACCTACTAGGATTTCTGCACAGCTTCACCCGCGTTGGCCCCACATTTAGCAGATGTAATAACGTAATTACGTGAAGGCAGAATAACTTTAGTTTTTAATAATGTAAATTGTCTTCACGAGTGCCATGTTTCTAAATAACGACGTTTAAGTAGTAAACAAAATATTAACAAAATCCAAAGAGTGTAGTGTTTGTCTTGGATATAGAGTGACCTTTGACGACTAGCTATTCACTTTAGGAAGAGTTACCTTTTATTGATTCATCTACCATTCACATAGAGTCATAAGACATACCGCAGCTAAAACTTAAGCTGGCAAACTGTGAAAACTTCCTCCAAACCGGTGATGTCGTTCACACGTGATGCCTGAACAAAGAGATCGAGACAAACGGTGGTTGAAAGCTTTATTCATATATTATTTCGGTATATTCCCTCTATAAAAAATAAAATCTTGTAAATAATTGAGAGCGTATGATCGAGAATTAGGAGAACTGCAGTGGAAGGGATTGTACTAAAAAAAATTTTTTTTTTTTTTTTTTTTTTTTGTAGCGATAACGAGCAGGAACAACATGAGAGGACGAGTTACATTCCGCAACCGCGAAAATGTTAGCAGCACAGCAGAAATAACACAAAAATTATCAGTACAGGGATCATATCAATCTGAACACGTTCGTTTTATCATAGTTATCGTGGTTAGGTTGAAACTCGGCCTGGACCAAGAGTATTGTACGGAAAATTCGTTCTGCGGCATCCATCTCAGAATCGGCGCACTTGTTTACAACGGAAGCAATAGATTGTCTCTGCTTGCATCGATTCTAAGATGGCGAGACTTTGTTGTACTGCATCTCGGATAAATATTTCGTATCTGTTAATTTCGTGCGACGTTTTACAATGGAGTGAATCTAAAACGGCAAGAAAATATTACAACAAAGGATTTAAGCAAAATTTCAAAAGATTGTCATTGCTTTTGCAGCGTCGGCGGCATCTAATAGCTGCGCGTCATTCTCACATTTTGTAATTTTTAATTTAATTCGTGGCGACTTTTCCGAAAAATGAGAGTGTAAAACGTGAAGAGGACATTATAACGATGCAGTTAAAACAAACTTCAACAGATCAGTACCAGTTTCGGGAAGGTGGAGAATGTCCTTTTCCACCCTTATTTGCTATATTGTTTGGGCAGAGACTGTTAGAAGGAGCAATAAGTAATTGTTTGCTTCGTTTTTAGGAAAGCTGAGAAGCGGTCGATAAAAGAACATTTGTCAACAAAAAAAACAGCTATAAGACGCATTACATAATTTTGTCGAACATTATTTCAGTATCTTCCTTTGTTTTTCTATCTGAGATAATTAATGTAGCTACGCAGACAAAATTAATTTTACAATTCCGTAACCTGATTTATTTTCACAGATTCTGGTGATGGTTTGCCCATTCATTATTTTAGTATGGATTCTATCGAAGCTCCTGGCTCCATTATTATTTTATGTATTTTAGGTTTCATTCAACTGCGAGATTCCTAGACAGTTAGTAGCGTATGCTCAGTGTCAGCCAATAGGAACAGTGGGAGTAACAGCTCGACTTTATTTCAGTTTTTAATGACCTGGAAGTTGACAAGGTGTTAACCCCAAAACAAAACAAAAATAAATTAAAAACCGTCTTTGTTAATAGCTAGTATACAGTGTGCGACATGTCAGAGATGTAGTGAAGTGAGTACACTGAAGTAATTGATGGAGTAATCAAATTTTCTAAGCATTGTGCCTCTCACTTATTCACAAATCAAAACATGTTACAAAACTTTTCTTGCATCGCCGTTGTTCACAGATAAATTAGAACCAGTGTAAATATTTAATTAACATGTTGGTCCTACTGCTGCTGTTAGTAAGCAGTCGTGGTAAGTCACAGTTCACAGCGTTGTCTACAGAAGAGAACAGGATACAGATGCAGAAGAGAAAGCCTGGACGAACTGAAGACCTTTCTGTCCTGAAGTGTAATGAGACTCATTTCGTTGCATACTTGACTCGCGAAAGTAAAACTAGCAGCTGATCTATACTCACGCTTTCACTGATATTCTTCCCGAAACGGATTTTGGAAGTCTTCGTCAGTGATCTGTCTCATTTTTTGAGTGGGACCCAAATTCTAATAGAATACTATTCGTTTTACAAAACAAATCCATGTTTAAAATTCAAAATGCAATTTACATAGTCAGCCCGTCTGTTTAGACGTTATAAACACACAAAAAAATTACTCATATTCCATCGTAATTTCACGATGGAAGTGAATCTTCTTTAATTTAAGCACTGTTTGACAATATTTTTCGGATATAAGACGGGCTTGTATAAATCATTGGCTGTACATTGAGTCAAATGGAATTGCGCATCTGAATATAAAGGCAAAAATAATTTAAAATTTTAGAGCTAAATTTTGTTACTCAGTCGATAGCTATCTTGTCGGAGACATTTATTTATAAGAATTCCGTCAGTATTTTCGTATTTGTTTGTGGAATGACGAACATTAAAGCAATGACGAATGAATCGAAGGAGTAAGCGTCAATAATACTTTAGGGAGTACAACTTTTAAGGCTCCGAATCTTAGGTACCCTTATGTTTTACCTGATTTTTCATCTATCACAACCTTATCACTTGTAAACACTTTAAATTAGAAATTTATAACTACGCACTATTTTAGATCTCACTAATAGGACCGCTACATGCGAGAAAAATATAGCAGGGGGATTCTAAAATTTATTATGGATACAGAGCGTAGCTGAAGAAATTGTTTTCTTCGGATAATCTTCATGCGTATCAAATATAAGGTGGCAATCCGCCGGTTCTCAATCTTTTTGGATTTTCCGTTTAATCGAACGGAATATGCAAACGTTTTGCCAAATCTCCAATAAAAATATTATTTCTTACCCTATTTCCGAAAACACAAATCCGAAAATTCATTCAGTAATATATGGTCAATAGAGCGATCTTTCTGACATGTTTGGCTGTCACGAAATGACAGTGGGAAAAAAAAAAATCGAAAACAATATACTTCAGCAGATAACTTATTTAAACACAAAGTCATTCCAAAGAAAACTTCATCAGTCGGATAGTAAATATGCCGTGAAGATACATTTTTCAAACAAATTTCAGAAATTTTCCTAGAGAGAATATTTTTTTCTTTCGCGTATATTTGATATCTATTCAACATTTGAAAGATAATTTATTTATTTAATTTTTAAATAACTAAAATATTTTTTGTTGGGTCTATTCAACTTATCACACAAAGTGTGTACGAAACTAGCAGTGAACGAGATTAACTAGCACCTGAATTTCTACTTTTTTCTTAATATTAAGCGTATGGTTTTTGTTTACTAAATTGTATGCAACATTCTGTTATTTACCACATATACTTTGCGATTATCACGCTCGGTAAGTCATTTCTCTGCATCGCCATTTAAGACATTGCTAATCGAATGTAGTCTATCATATTTAAAGACACATTATCCCAAAATTATAGATATGAACCGAAAAAAGGGTTGAATTAGCACCAAATATCTTTAAGAGGCAATGTATTTACTGCTCAGCGTATCAATTCCCTGTCAAGCAGTCTTGTACCTCATTGGAGAAGGACCTTGCAACGAAGATTCATCGTCACTATATGAAGTCCTCCTGCGTCCAGACCTTTTTACGAGCTTAGCTTACTTGTTTGTTCATGCCGATAGGCTGGGGCGTTCCATTGGTCTGATTCCACGCTATTGGTCCAGCCACGACAGTGGAGGAGTGCTCGGCTACTTGAAACTCTGTCATCAGGTCTCAAGACCATACGAATTAACGTTCAGCTATCTGAGGACTCAATTGGTTAAGGAACGTGACCGAGGATCGAGATGTCCTTGGTTCTAATATCGGTCTTGCCCCAATTGTTAAGAACCTTAGAAATGTTCGTCACCTCTGCCATAATGGCAGACCACTTTGTGGTTCGGATTCCAGGGAATACTTTTGCGTCCTTTTTACACCGTAGAATTACCAGTTTAGGTTAAGGCGGCTACGACAGAGACGTATTGAGATTTGAGAAACCATTAAGAAATACTGTCAATAAAATCACACTAAATCTTACAGCTACAAAGTACCTAAAAAGTCAGTCCATTTAGCATAAATGATTTTTTTTTTTTTTAGCAAACTCAGGAATATCTCGTTTTGTGTTTCACAGTTGCTCGGTATATATACTCTTTATCATTATGTTTCCAGCTACACGGTAATCCACTGTCATGGCAAAAAGATTTCGGTTTTTCACGGTTTCCTGAAATCATTCCAGACGAATGTCTAAATGGTTCCTCAATTTGCTGATATTTTAATTACTTCCCTTCTCTTGTCCCTATTCCTTCCTCGCCTCTAATGCCCTTCGCGTTGACGAGGCATAAAGCCACAACAAATGATGTTGATTTTATATGGCTGCGTTAGGAAATTTGTGTTATTCGTTCCACGATCCCCTCTGTCATGAAAGAAAAACCATTGCTTCTTCCTTTACACAAACACCGGTTTACACAAACTGTGCATTCTATCCACGGAAAGAATTGTTGTAGGGTGACCCTTCGTCAATCTTGTCTCAAACTGACGTTACACCTTCTTTGATGATATTCGAGAGTGATAAATGTTTTGTCCTGACAGTTAACCACAGTATTTACATTCACTGACATATAGCCACGAAAATAGGATTTTCTCTATCCAGCAACGAAACGGTAATATAGTATTATACTTAACAGTTTGCATGTAATTGATTCAGAAAACCATCACATTTATTTTTGACTATTGTAAGCCCGTGACTGTTTTTTTTGCGTATCGTCACGGGTTCCGTTCCAGTTTTCACGATGAAAGATTGTAACAGGTTGATCTGATCTGGCCAAATATGTTGTTGTTGTTGTTGTTGTTTTATGGCGCGTCGACATCGAGGTCATTAGCGCCCTGGCCAAATATAAGCTTGACCTGTGTTTCACCCTTATGATGAATAAAATCTCTTGAGCTTGAAGAACTAAGAAGCATTAATAAAGGTAGGTATTAAACACGGACAGGAAAGATCACGCTATCGTGTAACTGTTTCAAAGGTCATACACTCGAACTTGCTTAAATACGAACTTTATGTATTTGACCCTTAAAGCTCACTCTGCAAAATTAAAAAAAAAAAAAAAAAAAAAAAAAAAAAAAAAAAAATCCTGTTTTCTTCGAAAGCATCACATTGTTTATTATTGAGACTGGGCAAACAATCATAATGTAAACATTGGTCATAGTATCTGTGGCGGTGATAACTTAATACACATTCTATATTATGAAACAGTTGAGGAACTTCGCAGAAATAAGTTGCCAGAATAGTCGATTCGGTGACACATTTGGTCTGATATCCACTTAAAATAACATAATAACTCACATACAACGAACATGAATAAAAACTAATAACGAAAGTGGTCAGTAAAATGTCTAAAAAGCAAATAAATTAATTTGGTAGTAGATGCTAAGTTATTAAATCGTACATAACCACGAATTCTTCTAATGGTCTCTGGTCGTTGTTGTGTGAGTGAAGGCTGACACGTGACACCGTTCTCCAGCCAATAGCTATTAAGGTGAGTGAGATGACCTTACGAAATTATATAGTAGATGATAAGCCTGTATGTATTTAACAAGTGAGTATACTTGATTATCGTCAGCAAAGATTACGCGACTCATTCAAGAAAAGTGTAAATGTATTAAATTAGTCTAGAAAGAACGTTGCCTAATTTCAGTAGATTCATGAATATATCTGAATCAACATTTTTGTTTTGTTTTAGTTTTATTTTTATGCCACGTCGAGGACATTACAAGCTGGAGAGGGTAGGGGACAAATATCGGCGAGGGATTCAGAAGGAATTTCAAGAAACCATACCAGAATTCGCCTGGAGTGATTCCGCGACACCACGGAAAAGCGGAAACTGGATGGCCGGACGGGGATTTGAACCCGCGTCCTTCCAAATGCAAGGCGCAAACGTCACCGCATGCCCAACTGGCAGAAAGATTTTAGTGCATATAGCTCAGTGACAGAACTCTAGAAGTAATAGTTAGAAATAAAACGTATCAGGTTGTTACTGCTTGTTTACAGTAGCACAAATATTGCGTATTGACTCAAGTTATGACGAGAGTCTGAAATCTATAGAATGCGAGGACTTGTAAACAATCTAAGCTGGTCAGAAAAATACCTACTCTTATTTTACGATGGTTGTGACTGTGTAAGTCTTGAGTGGGAGTGATTTCTTTTTTCTTTTTTTATGTCGGATGGTATATGGTCCGCTTCCCTAGTCCCGGGACACGGCAGTTGCTCACTCAGCTTGACTGAGGAAAGGCAGTCAAAAAGCAGTTTGCCCCGGCTCTGTCGCCTGCGACCTCGGCCCGCTTGCCCGCCTTGGCAAACGTCCTGCAGGGCTTCCGCGGCTGTTGCGGTCGTTAAAGGACGGCCGGAGCGGAAGGGCTCAGAGTGGAGTTTGCTCCGGAGAGACAGGGCGGGCGGCAGGAAGAGGGAGGAGGTGGCGCGCCCCGGACCTAACTCTCCATAGACCACACAGTGGCATCCACTTTAACGACAGCTACAAACAGCACCAAAGCACGACGAGTTTTTATGGCTCCTCTACGAAAAACGATAACAGCCGAGCCACAGACGATGTTGAGCATCTAGCACAGTGTGGTAATTGCTAGTTTCATTTGTCAGTGGCGTGGCTCCAGTTGTTTTTCATTTTTTATCGTCCTACCAACGAATCGATGTTGGTGTTTGAAACCAAGTGTTTCTATCATCTGAATTCAACAGAAAAAAAAAATATCCTTTTTATGCCACAGTGGAAACAGTTATCACTGCGAAATAGGCAGTAAAACAGGGAGTAAAACTAGGCAAGCTTCACTGCTGATTGAGAATTTGTTTTTATGAGATCGTTAGCTATATATATCATTGGTAACTTAATTCCTTTAGTTTATAGAGACTATGGTGTATCCATAGAATATTACACTTGTGCAGTGTAAAATATCGTCCGCCAGTGCCGCTGCTCCTGGTTGCGATTTTTCTTATTATTATTTTTCTTATGGCATTACTACTCGTCGACGTCCAAGTCTTTAGAGGTGGGTTGGGACTGCGGACAATGAACGGTAAGGAATTCGGCCATGGCCTTTTTGAAGGAAGCATCCCGACATTCGCCTGGAGTGATTTGGGGAAACCATGGAAAACCCAAATCTGGATGCCCGGAAGGGGAATTGGAACCGGCGTCCTCCTGAATGCGAGGCCAGAGTGTTAACCACTCACCCACCACGCTCGGTGGTTGTGGTTTTAAGCCAACTTTCGCAATAATCAAGGCAAATTCCGGGACGGTCCCCGATTTATGTCTCTTAACCCACACCTTGTACAAACAAAAACAAACACTTATCACACACCGAATATACTTACAGTTTTCACAGACAGATGGCAACACAACATACTTGCTATATATGAGGAAAGCAAAGGAATACTATCACATTGAAATTTCAGAAATATTTCGTAGAATTACTCTTCATCTGGAATGAGGATGGATAGGAATCATGTGTTAACCTTCCGTAGGGCAGAACACTAAAGAAGAAGTTATATATTCAAAGCTAAGTTAATCAATCCAATACAAAGAGCAAAAATACAAGAAAAATACTACTGGAATACGAAGGGTAAAATCGAAAGTCCATTATCACGAAAATACGATTTTTAATATAATGAATTTTGGTAAAAATAAATTTTTAATACCACAGTCATCGAATAGTAATAATAAAGAATTTTGTCGGGCCGAACTCGCGTAGCCAGTCTGTTAACATAGGTTATAAACTTCTTTACTGCTTAAAATTAACAAAATATTTAATTTACTTTTTTTAAGGATCGATTTCTCCTTAACGATAACTCGGACGGCATTAGCGTGGGATGCTTAAGACGTCATACTACATTGATGTAGTCCTCTCGTTGCGAACTTACAATACTTAAACGACATATGACTCCTAAATTATTTTAAGGTTAAGATCAAATTTAAATTTTCTACACCGGCGCCAAGTCACATAGATTCATAAGAAAATGCTTTCAAACTGCGAAAACCACATCAAAATCGGCCTGGTAATTTTTCCGTTTTGCCATAATAAACAAATTAACACAATTTTGGCTTTACAACTATTTGTATATAACTAAAAATTTCTGACTACCTGCCAACGGCAAATGAGACATTTTTTTGTTTTTGTTTTAAGAAAACTGTTCGAAGAATGTGATAAACCGCTTATCGTATTAAAGAACAATATTGGTAAAAATGAATATTTTCACTATAGGAAAGTAAAAAGAACATAGAAATTATAACATCAGTTCCAATAAGGAATTAAAATAACACGTCAGGATTCTTTCACAACTAGGAAGATGTGATCGGGAGAAACAATGTGTAACGAGTCAACGAAGAACAGTTTTTCGTTGGTTAAATCTCCTTTAAAGATGATGTACAATACAAGGTTGAAGTGTTGGTTTAAAACTACATCGTTCTTCCTTTAGCTATGTTGTGAACATACTAAAAAGAACAGTAAAAAGGTAAGCATGGTAAAAACTAATCATTTCAGAAGAATTTCCCATTATGACATCATAGAAAATGATACAATAACAGAAATGACACTGACGAAATACGTAATCGCAGACAGAGTCAAGGAAAGAAGGCTAATGTGGTTCCTCAATGTGAAGGGCTTTTTTTCTCCTTTTGGTTTTACTCGTCTTCAACTTCGTGGTCATTAGAGGCGGAAAAAGGACTGGTAGCAAGGAACTGGAAGGAAATCGGCCATGGCCTTTCCAAAGAACCATTCCATTCACCTGGAGCGGTTTGGGGAAACCTTATAAAACCCAAATCTTGATGGCTGAACGGGGATTCGAACCCACCTCCTCCCGATGCTACATCTTGGATCCATGCGTGTGAGAGGAATTGAGGGGGAAGAATCGCAGAAAAGGACCGTCTACTTTCAGATATGGAGTCTGCGACGACAGCATAAGAATTCATTAACGTAATCATGACGCTGGTTGTTTTTACTATATCTTCAATTAATTAATTAATACAGATAATATTTTTATTGAAGTTTGTAGGAAGTTATTGTTATAGTATGCAATGAAATATTATTGATTGAAAATTGTTATTAGTGTGTGAAGCACTGATTGTATTAACTGTTATTTGCTCTTAATATTATTAAATGCGCCTATAATATTTTTCCTTGCTCTCGGTAATCATAAATTGCTTATCATGTTTAAACTAACACAAGACCATTAAATTAGTTGAATTAATGCTTAATGCCATTTCTATTTAATTATGAGTATTCAAAACATTTACAATGTTTAGGAAGAGTTTTTATGATTAATGATTTTTTTTGCTGATTGATTTTTTGTTTTTGTTTTTTTTACAGCAGATGGCTTTAGTAGTGTTTCAGAAGTTTCAGTGTGTGTAGTAAGAAAGGTACCCTGTGAGAACAAAGTGGTGCTATCCGAATATTGTTTGAAAACAAGTTACACTGTTGTTGCTCATAAAATAGTATTCGGAAAGAAATCTGATGCATTGCTGTAACCAAGGAGATCATCTTCCTGAGTAAAAAGTTAGCAGTCTAGTTTTATCTTTTATTAAATTACACTGTCACTCAGTACCGAGTAGTGTGAAATGTTTTACTTTGCTGCGAGGAGATACATTTATTGATGGCAAGCCGTGAGTTGTACAGTGTGAAAGCAACTCATACCTGACTCCATTTCATTACAAAGGACTTTCTAAATGAGTTCCCGGACAGAGGAGGATTTACGAGTGAGCTATAAATATAAGTTTGAAGACGCTTTTAGTGCGATAAAAACCTTACAAAATGTAGCTGAGGAAATAAAATCAAGGACATAGGAACTTTCACTGTGCTAACATTAGCGGCGGTCTTTTACTCGTATATTTGTATGAGTTTCGAAAGTTGCTTAAAAACATGGTCTTTTCTGTGTGCGGGGGGGGGGGGGGGGGGACGAATTTTTCCTTACAAACGCCACCTAGTTTGTGAAACGTCTAAACCAAGCACTTACATGATCCCTGTGAACGGTAACGAACGTTAATTTTCTGTTACATGGAGCTACTTGGGCGCTGATGATCCTTCCCTCGTGGATAAGATAAATACTTTTCTTCAACTTTAGACGGTAGTTTATCAGATTAGTATAGAAAGATATAAAAGACATGGATGGCGCTTCTACCATAAATCTGTCACAATGCCAACATGACCGTACGGAACTGTTATTATCGAGCGTGAGGGGTGAGCGATTAGCGTTCTGGCTTCGTATTCGGGAGGACGGCGGTTCGAATCCCCGTACGGGTATCCAGATTTGGGTTTTCCATGGTTTCACAACATCACTCCATGCGAATGCCGGGATGCTTCCTTCAAAAGGCCATGGCCGAATTCCTTCCCATTCCTTGCCCCCATCCTTTCCCGTCTCTAAAGACCACGTTGTTAAAAAGGGACGTTAAACTGTTTTAAAAAAAAAAAAAAAAAAAAAAAATTAAAGTACTCATCTAGACCACCAGTTCTAGATAATGAAGACGGAATACAACTTATGTGTTGTAATGTTGTCAGCATATCTGAGAGCAAAGTTTGCCAGACGTATAGGACGAAATAAGGCGGTATCAAAATTTCAGCCAAAATCAGTATTGCAACCACCAATCTGTCGAAATGATTTTCTCATATTTTTTTGGCAGATCATATGGTAGATGAATCATACTGCAAGAATATTTATGATGAGTCTATATGTTCCGCTTAATTGAACCACAACATGGTCTACCAAGAAAAATTCGAAAAAAATCATTCAAGCCATCTTGGTGAGGGAAGCAGAAACGTTCTCCTTAGACAGAAGTTCTGCTAATATACGTATTAATTACTGACGATGCTTCGAAGAAAGGCGAAACAAAATTACATAAACAGTTTAGTTCGTTTATCCGAACAATTTAGTTTAGTCAACGGCTGTGGCATAATAGCATACATTTATTTAAAGCTTAGTTAAATTTTCCCTCAATTTTCTCATAATGACAGATACAGTACACTGGAACCACAGAACTAACAGCAAGAGAAATTATTGTAATTTTCAGTGACTTGTATTACGGAATCAACATAGCATTCACTTCAGTACATTTCTCGAAACAATAGAGGTTAAATGTTTTCATGTTTGGACAAGTCTTCATTTCGTCACATGAGAAATAGCTATCCCGTATTTTTCAAGTCGATGACCGATTGAATGTGTGATGTGTGCAGGGCCCCTGGCTTTTCCAGATGTTTGTATTCGCGCCTGAGGTTGTATGCAGCTCTTCGTAATGCATAGACCGTGCCCCTAATTGAAAAAGCGCCTCCGCGGATGCTTATGTAGCATTGTCATAACACACAGTGACCACAGGGAAGATGCCGAGCATCTGGTGAGCGGGCGGCAGCTATTTCCTCCATAGTAAACACTGGCGAAGGTTGTGGAGGAGAGCAACGTAAACTCCGTGGCTGGCATCAACGTTCAGTAAAATTCATTGCTTACTGGATATTGGCGGAGCACTTTACGGATCGTCGACGACGAGGTCAATACTGCCAGGAGAGGATGGGGGATCACAGAGTTTTTAAGGAAACCAGAAAATACCGAAACCAGGATGATCGGAGAACTCCACTAATACCATTTGTCATCTTCAATCGTCCACCCTTCGGGCTGGAAGGAACATTTGATATACGATTTGTATTTTGTAAAGTTCTCAAACACTGCCGCCACTTTCCAGTCTCTCAGATGTCTGCATTCATGGAAGCAGTAGCAGCCTTAATTGGTAATACTACGCCGGCTGTGCTGTGGCGTGGGGGTAAGACCGTCGGCATCACATTCCGAGGTTCACTGATTCGGATCCGGTGTTCTTCTTGTGTTCTTTACACTATTCTAAGTAGTAACGCTTATGAAAAAATTGTTAACATTACTTGTGAGAGTGAATATCAAAACTGTGTGGATTGCTATATGGCCGATAAGCCAATATACCGATTTAAAAAAAGGTCATTTTAAATTAATAAAAGTCCAGGTTGTTGGTTTCGTTAATACTATGATCGAAAGCCCGTACATTATTAGAACTATTTTTCTTGTTTAAAAATGTTTTAGTTTTAGATGTATACACTATTATTACATGGCTTACAATCTAGAGCGTAACACATTTATTGCATTTAGCTCGTAGTCTGACGAAAGTTGCTACTCACCTAACATTAGTTGTAAAAAATTTCTTTCATAATTTTATTGTGTCGTTTATTCTTTCGGTCAGAAGAATCGTCAATGCTGTATTTGACATAGATTTCATTTCAGTTCGAGTAGCTGAACTTGATGTAGAAGGTTGGAAATAAGAAGCGCCGTCTAGGTTTGTTCGACTTCCCTGAGTATTTTTTTGTTCTGTCAAATTTTACAGCCCCAACTTTTTTTTACTCTGTAGTTCCTATTATAGTTCTTATTCCGTTCCGCAACCGATATGCATTTTCTTTTTGATTTCGCTCATATTTCCTGGCGATTTAAGCACTTCTCATTTGCCACGTCTTGGCGTACTTTGTTTACTTATTGCTTTACGCCCCGTCGACGCCGAGGTAATTAGAGGCGGGATAGGATTGGGGACAAGGAAAGGGAAGGAATTCGGCCATGGCCTTTTGAAAGGAAGACCCAGCATTCGCCTGGAATGATTCAGGGAAACAATGGAAAACCCAAATCTGGATGCCCGGACGGGGATTCGAACTCGCGTCCTCCCGAATACGAGGCCAGAACGTTAACCTTTCACCAACCACGCTGGATCTGATTCAAGTACCAATATTTTAAATAATTTTGTTTGGTATTTTAGCTACGATGACTATCTTATAATTTCAGTTGTTTGAATCCAACACAACACTGTTATAGACTTAGTAAACATCTCTCTCTAAACGTTCTGCACGCACTAAAGTCGCCAATTGGTAATGTCAAAGCAACCAGTAACCGGCCTCGGCTGCGTGTGACTAGCGAGCTATCTTGACGTTGCAGTGGTCACCAGTTCGTGTCCGGCCTAGGGTTTCGATGGTTTTAATTAGATGTGTCTGACCTGTATTATAACCCCCAGGAATCTGCGTCCATACACACTACATCAATCGGGATGGCTAGATATGGGTTTGGCGCACATCGGGTCACGAGCTCCTCCCCCCCCCCCCCCGACTTCCTGTTTTGTATGCTAATTAATGGGTACAAGCTTGTGGTTGGGGGACAGGGGGGGGGGTCTAGGCAGTCCTCCCCTAGACCCGTAGACTCCACGAACACGCCTGTGAAGTTAGAGCTTAGCTACCCAATCCGGAGTGGAACCGGGCAACGGATGCGGCATCGTTCAAATAGATGTGGAGTAGAGATTATGGCGAAAGCCGCCTCGACCTTTACTCGTCCAGGGGAGGAGGGAAACATTCTCAACATGAGTAAGGGGTTGGCACACCCTGTACTGGGTAAAAGGCGGGGTACCCCGGTACAGACTCCATGGCTTTTACGCGGAAAAGCTGGAGATTATGCTACCCAATCCCGAACATAGCGGGAAAAGGATGCATACTTCAGCAGTAAAAGTGGAGGAGAGGAAACACATCGAGCGTGTTGGTGTAACGGTTAGCGTTCTGGTCTCGCATTCGGGAGGACGGTGGTTCGAATACCCGTCCGGGCATCCAGATTAGGGTTTTCCATGGTTTCCCAATGCCGGGATGCTTCACTCAAAAGGCCATGGCCGAATTCCTTCCCATTCCTTGTCCCCCCATCCTTTCCCGTTTCTAAGGAACTTGCTGTTAAGAGACGTTAAGCAGTTAAAATTAAAAAAAAAAAAAAAAAAAAGAGAGGAAACACGAAAGTGGCCTCGACCGTACTCATTGGGCGACCTTGCCAACATGAGTGCTGCACCCATAATAGGTCCTCTAAATAAGTGAGGACTGGTAGTGCATAGGCCTGCCCCGGTTGGGCCAGCTTCACCCTGTGAGCGCTGTGAGGACGTATGAGCTATGCAGTGGGATCGTGCCTTACGATGGTGCTCACTGGAGCTTGGACGAGTGTGTGGGGACTCATACTCATACAGGGCAGATGTGTCTGGTTGGTGTGGATGAAAGCGCATTCGGAGCACGTCTCTGTACAAGAGGTTGCATTAGTGGCTGAATGCACATCGGGGCGTACCTGCGTCGCGCTTAGCCACCACAATTGTGGTGGCTGGGTGGGGGCGGGTTACATAGAGAGGTTGTTAGCTATACGGCCAGGCTTTGGAAGGGTCTTCGGCTTGGTTCGTGGCTGGCGCTGGCTCTGCGTGCCTCCCTGTGAGCGCCCTTAATGGGTGCTGTAATGGCAGGTAGTTCGGAAGAGTCCACTTCTGTGACGGGGGCGCATGCTGGTTGTGGATGGTTTGGAGGAGGGGGGGGGGGGTGACGGATTCGTGAGGGAGCGATAAATGTCAATTTCTGTACTTCCTTTTTTGACCTGTCCTATCTACCCTGGAACGTTCTTGTGACCTGTATTATACCCACATTTGTATCAGTAACAGCAATTGAAGAGATTAATACACATTTAAAACAAAGAATAAGAAACGCAGAGTTTGCTGAATGACTATAAGATTGACTTAAAGAAAAATAAAAAAAAATTAAAGTGGCGGGAACTTTGTTAGAAACTTGCATCCTTCCGCTATAAACTGACATTTAAATAGACTTATACCAAGTACACTGTTTTCATAATGGTCTTTTTCTCAACAAAGCATCAGTGTCAAACCTTCACAGTGTCTGCTTCAAAAATAAATAAATATGCAACATTAGGCAAGACGCAAATTGAGACGCGTATAGCGCGTATGGGACGACGCAGCACAGCGCGCTTTTTTGTAAATTACAGAATCAAATACAACAACGCACATTGGGAACACGACGCTATGGTCTAGGCATCTTTTCAGGTGCCACGAGGGTGAACGTGTCGTGTTGTTAACCCTCTAATCTTTGTCCTTATTTTAAAAAAATAGTTGATAGATGCAGGGATTTAGCTCAAAGAGCTTTATTATACAAAAAAAAACTGAAGAATCGGACTTGGGCCGTCACTGCAAATAACTGTAATCTGAAGGACGAATAGTATTACTCACATTTTCACAAATAACCATTTCACAATTTTTCGTTAATGCATATCGTACATACTAAGGAAAGGATTTTTCTAATGAGTTCATCAAAAAGTATCGTTCGCTCTAACTTAACCCCCCATAACCTATAGAATGTAAAACTTACACAGTGTGGCATGTTGTTGCTATTTTCCAATCATAACGGATTGACCTTGCCACTGAACTGCTCCTCAATTGTGGAAATACTCAGTGAAATTCTTCCTCACTTTAAAAACAGCTGATGAAGTTTCTTGTTCATGCAGTGATTGAGTTTGCTGCAACTGTTAGGTATCGTTCACATCTTCTGCTACCACTACTAACTTGGAAACCATCAGACATGTTGAGAACAAATTTCGATCGCCCGAATATATATTGAAAGGTTTTACTCCATATGTCTGTATTACAACCATTTCTTCAAAATAAGCCCTAGTTATGAAAAAAAAAGTTAGCGTTAGACTGAAAGCTTTGTCGTGGTGTATGTGGTAATGTGCCTGCTTACCGTTTTTCTAAACCGAGTTCAAATCGCCAAATTGCCAAATATTTTTATTTCTTTTTTTTATATTAAAAAATCATTGATCACAGATTTTATTTTATTTACATATTTTTATTATGTGTAATAACGTTTAAAGCACAAAATGTTACATAATATATAGTCTCAACTTTTTGTTTTGTTTTGAAAATCATGATTTTCTTGTTTATTGTTAAGAAGTTTATCTTTAATGTGTTTTCAGTGAAACAGATAAGTTACATCTTCATCTTTTCTATACTTGTATCTCTACAGTTAATATTATAAAGTAAGTGTAGTAAGTAGTTGTCCAAAATAGGAGCTGATTTTACAATATCTTTAACGGTGCCCACTTTACTATCAAATGGATTCCTGAACACATGGAACCATGAAGACAGTGTACCGAAGGTGCATACCGCGGTTTGTCGAGGTCGAAAAATTCAGGCGTTAAATTCCAGTTATATGCCTCCTTGTATATGGTCCCATTATATTTTCTGTTAAAAGAAAGACCTTGTCTCCCAATAAAACGTGCGTCTTCGGCTTAGCAATCGTAGGTATACTTCCAGGATACAGTAGTAATAACATGTGTTTCATTATTTTCATGCCCGATGCACTACTAGCAAAAACATTTCCATTGACGAATCTGCTCATAGTTTCAATATCAACTGTGATGAATTTTTAATCCGCATCCGCTTTTCCTTTTAGACAAAATATACTCATTAGGTTATTTACATTTCTTATTCAGCAAGGAATAAAGCAAAACTCCATGTTCGACATCATCTGATTGTAAGTAGTGAAAAATGTTAATAAAAACAAATGTTTTCTTCGCGTGTCGTATATTTTCAGACGCGAGTGGTACGCGCGCCACTTGGAAACTGTATCTTTATATACGGACCACCACGCTACGCGTGTCTCTCGCGCGCGTCATGCCGCTCGTGTCGCGTCATGTCACACGCGCTATGCGCGCCTCAATTTGCGTCTTGCCTTACAGACACATCCCGTTATATGAGATATAATGGTCCCGGTTTCAACTCCTACTCTGGTCATAATGTTTCTGGTCTGCCAGATTCACATACATCAGTCGAATACTGGTGTGATTTCTTTGCAAAAGGCATGTCCAACTTCTTTTATGTTCTTTATTATTAGTACTACACCAGCTCTAATTACCTCATTATTGATGTAGAAGTAGCATTATTTTTAAATAAATAAATAAAAGAGCATAAGTTTGCAGGAGAATGACTCGTTCGTCACAGAAACTCTGAATTACATATCACTCTCCATACTGTTGCATTGTCACCTCTGACAGTGCCGCAAGTATTGTAACTAGTTGTTATCTGTTGTATAAGCAGATATGTGCTTAGCCGCTGCTCTCTCTCGTGTTTCCTTTTGTACTAGTTTTGCGGTGTTGGTCTGAAAACTGTGTGCAGATCGCAATAATTTTATTCGTGGTTAGCTGGTTCGTTTATGGCTAATCAACCCAGCTTTGTATATGTGTCATTATCATTTTAGTCGCACCAGTTCTATGAGTTGTGTGTTTAAACTAACATTGTCCCCTGTAGAGTTAGGTTGACATTTTATTTTGATTAGTTACCCACGAAAGCACATACTTTCCATTCAGTAGAACTACAATTTTAATTATATTATTTTCTAAATAATTTGTTAGGACGATAAGCCTCTAAAAAAACGTATATATATCTAACAACATAACAGCTACTGAATCACTCGTTTTATATAAAGTTAAAAATATCAAGAATTATGTTTGGACCGTAACTTGATCCACGTGGTTACAGTCTGTTGAAACAGAGAACCAAATACAAGGGTAAGTATATTGCGTTTGCTTTTCTAGCTACGGAAATATATTTAACTTCTATTTACCTAAGCACTTCATGACACTGTTATTTTTTACAAAATTCTAGCTATCTGTGAAAACTATATTCTTGAACATTTCGACAAACAAGTTACGTAGTTTAACGAACTGCATCTTGTTTTTTAAGTTATCCTAAACATTCAACTTGTGGAAATTCCTTCAGAATAAGTTCACTATGTATTAAATGATGTCACATTAATCTTGTGATGAGCTATTCCATCTTTTGGAGGTTTTTGCTGATGCCGAAGGAAATGCAGATTGAAAAAAAAAAGAAAGTTCTAAAATATTGTTTATGGTTTCGTAATCGCCAAGTAGTCAATCGTATTCATTTCTTACTTTCACTGTATACGTAAGTCTGTAATAGTATATATAAGATTCTTAGAATAATATGGTCTCTGTAAAAGAGTTATAAACCGCCATATTGGTTAAGCTGGCTGCGCAACGTGATGATGTCCGGCGCCTAACACGAGTCCAGGTGGCGGAGAAAATTTTCAATATCAAGACTTAGCCCACAGGGTAGGATAGGAGGTCATACGCCATTCCTAGTCACCAAATCATATACCAACGTCCTGGGTTAAATCCCAAACCTCTCCGCAATGCGTAAGGAGTGGGGGATACGACATTGACGATTTGCTCATCGGATGGGAACGTTAAGCTTGGTTGTCTCTCTAAGTGAGGCCTGAATGTGCCAGCACGCTGTATCGCCTTTTTTCCCATCTCTCGTCAACAACACCAACAACATTTTACACTGAAGTCACACACTACCACAGTCATCAACACTTGCAACAACACTGTCACACTGGGCAAGGCAACGGAAAACCAAACCAGTTCATCTTTCCATGGTATCGTAAACATTCCCCATGACAACACCCTATGTTCGGACACGGACGTTTTTAAGAAGAAACGAGTTAAAGCTATCCATGTTTAGAAATATTTCTGTAACTTCTAACTGTAATACATATTATAAGTATTCTAATTTGTTGATTAGTTCGCATTACCTTCATCATGAGGCAATTCATAATCTTGGTTCGTGTTCGAAGCTTACTGTTCTGCTGATCTGCTTTCCGAGGTCGGGTGTTTTATATCTTCAGCTAACACATTGAGGATCTACCGATGCACAGCCAGAATCGAGGTCTAGGACAAAATTTTCATCTTCAAACTTGGCAAACTTATACTTTGTATCTGTGATGTAAGGTAGGACTCTTGGCTGTTAGGAAAAAAACGTAAACTAGTGACCGATGCGAACTTCGCTTTGGCACAGTTTGGTATTTGTGAGCTTCGAGTTTCTACAATTATCTCCATCTGCGATTGGAAGTAACATATGAGCAAAAAAATATAACGTACTGACAAAAAAAAAAAGAACTCTCAGAATGCAGAGAATGCAGAAGTTTAGACACATAAAAATAAATGAATGATATCTCTTAAATACCCAACGCGAATTACATGGCATTCCGAACATTTTGATATAATTACGTCTTCCCAGTGCGGTACTGTGTGATGTTCCGGAATTACGTGCAATATGAAAACTGTTCAGATTCAAACGGTGTCGAGTATACCAAGCGGCAGCTCTCCAGACTCGGCTAAGGAACGTGATTTGAATCTGTGTCCGCTTCACCTCCGTGATTTCGGTATTCTTGAAGAAAATTATAATGGGGACCATTAATTAACAATGAAGGGTAAACAGAAAAACTTGATACAAGCGCAGCATTACCAACAAAGTTTGATACAAACGTCATGTTATTTTACAGTGAAGTAGATCTTTACTCTTATTTGGAATAAAGAATAAATTACTTTTGTGGCTTGGTTCGACATTTTTCTAAGTGGCTGAAAAATTTTGCATCCAACCCGTAGACACCAAAATGTTACGGGTTGATGGTGGGAAGGAAAGGCCATTGACATAAAATTTTTAACTCAGTTAAATCTTATATTACTTATGTGCCTTGCCTTCAGGATGGTATATTCCACAGCCCGAAAATCATTAAACATTAAACATGACATTAAAAGGACGTAGTAATCTTGATGGTTTTAAGATTCATCAACGTTGAGGTCGTTAGAGCAGGGAGAATGTCTGCTTAAAGGAGACCCCTTGACTGAAACCGTGCAAATCGAAACCTTGCTGACCGCACTTGGCATCGAACCGCCTCCCCACTGAATACAGGTCCAAACTTTAACCGATCACCATCCGGGCTTTATAAGCGTTCCGTAGTCAGTGGTGGTCCTACAGTTACAACTCAATAAGAAACGTGGATAAACTGTCATAAAAGTGAACAAAACATTTTTATTCCTCTCCTGAATAATTCAGTAACCCATAAATCTTTCACTGTTAAGCAATTTTTGAATTTGTCGATTTATACGGAACTGCTTGCGTAATGTCATTGTTCACGACAATCTTTTTCTTTTAGAACATAACAAACTCGAGAATAATAAAATTTAACGTCGATTCAGTTTCAATCATTCAGAGTGCTGTTACAATGTTTTAAGGTGGTTCCAGCGATCGTAAAATGCCAGTACGTAAACATTACAGCGCCCTCGGCTGTGGGTCCAATATGAATGCGAAAAACCTGAATAACGGATCTTAGAAAAGAACTTCTAGAAAATACAACTGGTATTTTCAGTAGCAATCACCATCGCAATAAAACGCCCAAAACTTGAATGAAAAATTTCTTCACATAACGGCTTGATTTCACTGTTATAAATTTCCACTTTTAATTACGCTCAGAGAAAGCTAACCTGTAAAATTAGTACCTTGAGTATTTATATGAAATCGGAGGCTACCGCGACCGTAATAAAGAGTTTCCATGCTCCTCAGGTCGTATTGCGTCCTAATATTACTAGCAGACGTTTCGGCCGGCCTGCTTCAGCTGTCTTCAAACGCTATTAAAGTCCACTTCTTACTAAAGCCGCGTTACCACGACGTCTTGTAACGAAGGCGGGACGGGACGGGACGAATACTCAACAACACGCAATGGGAACAGGCCCGCATCTGCTAGCGGAGATGAGACGTAGCTACCCACTCTGTGTCGGTAAACATCATAGGCGTGTGTAGCGGTGCGTTGTTGCCATCGATTTGCAGCAGTGGTTCGCACCCCTTCTCTTGCTGTAAAGTGTTATGTGCCAAACGACACTAGGCAATGTGGTGGGGAGGTGGCGGCGAGGTAAGCGAGGGCTAACCTGCGGCGCGCGCTCGTCCCTACACTTCGGCTAATGAGGTCCCGTCCCGCCTTCGTTATAAGACGTCGTGGGAACGCGGCTTAAGGAGTTTCAGTGGCGGATAAAAGAGGCACTAGATACAGCTAACCACCCTAATACCAACAACGAGGACAGCAGCCTAAAGCGTCATGTCGCATGGCTTGCCTTGCTGCCGAGATGATAATTCACGACGCGACCCCCACCGAGCCACCCAACCACGTGACAGCTGCGATAGGCTGATTATCCGAACTTTAGAATGACTGAAACACACAGCAGTGCAGTTGCGCCCTAAAAGAAGTATATCCGTCTCCATTTGATACTGGGATTCGGAACCATCAGGGAACATGGACACAACATGTATTAACAGTGTGATTATTCAGCCCAGCACAGAATTAATAAAAGGTTCTCATCTCAAAATAAAGACAATAGTCACCTATAAAAGTACTGTGATCCAACTTCATGCATCGCACGGAATTAAATGTCAAAAATGAATTAACTTCAGTTATCTAGCGATGATAATGCGTCCTTCGGTCTGATCTAGTTGCGTGATACTTTAAGAAAATAAACTTTCAGGCATTACGTCAAATGATCCATCTGTCACAGGCTTCCAGGACGTACACGAAAGAAGCTGGAGACTTCAAATCCGCACATACCATGTGTTTGTTGATCCGAGAAATGAATAACTTATCTAAAATTTTGTAAAATTTCATTCTATGAGATTTTCATGGAAATAAATAGGATGATATTCTTTTGCTATCCTGTCGTATAAGGAATAGGTGTTTACTGTTCGTTAAACAGAGAACAAATATTTGTTTTTTCATTATTTTTTTTTCACCTCAAAATAAATAAGTGAGCCACCGTCAATATATTGCAATATGCTTGGGACAACAGTAAATTTTCAGGCAGACAAACTTTCGAAATTAGTTACAATTTTCAACAACAGATGGCTCTGCAGGTGATTTGAAAGATATAGAAGTAAACGCAGTCTGTGAGTTCGCCATTCTGTAAGTTGTCTTTCTGTTGTAAGCGTGTGCTTTTCACAGATTGCAAGTTTGCTGTGAAAAAATGGTGGAAAATATCGTACTTTAGTTTTTTCCAGACTGCAGCGCTATCTATTGTTGAAAATTGTAACTATTTTCGAAAGTTTGTCTGCCTGAAAATTTACTGCTGTCCCAAGCAAATTGCAACAAACGGTGTATTTCTATCGCTACCCGTTTAGTTTTTATTGATTTTTCAAATATGCCGGTCATTTTTGAAACACCCTGTATGTATCGCATGTTTTGTTGGAACCAAACGATTTCCCTAGTGAGCTGGAATCCATGGCGGAAGTTTGCCTCCTATTCTGACAACTTCTCGAGCATTGACCTCCTGACCTGCTACGTACGAAATTATCTGCGAGTATTAAGATCATCCGAGTGCGTAACCTTGATTTTACGGGGTTCGACTCCACTTGCCCTCTTATTGTCTACGCGTATCGTGCAGTATGTTTTTACATCCGCACGAGTGCTCTTGGGTATATTCGGTTCCTCTATTCGAAGCAGCTCTTTCTTCTGAGACGTCTTACTTTCATAAAGGGTCCTTATTACTAGATTCCTGTTTATTTTTTAAATATAATTTTAAATCATCTGTGGTTTATAACTTCTCAACAATAAACAACAGATTTTTGTGACAAACCACATTACGAAACACACCTAATGCAATCATTCGGTTCCAATTAAACTTCTGATGTTACGTCGTCGGATTTAATAGCATAGTCAATAAGATGTTATTAATATACGGTTAAAAACTATAGCTTGAGACCCATACAACCTTGGAAAGATATTATATCTAAGCATTTTTTGCTTAAATACAGGATATGGTCGCCATCAGGGATAAATTTCCAGTTTCTAGGAAATACCACTTGTGAGACAGATCTGGTAAAATAATATAAAATAAAGAAGTTTGAAGACCGACCAAGTCTTTATTTTCAAGTGTAAACAACGAAAAAAAAAGGTCATGGTTCTGTATTTAATGTGCTCGAAATACATATAAATTTCTAACTAGGACAGAAAAAAAAAAAAAAAAAAGGAATATGAATGTTTGAACAATTTTCAGTGTTTTTGGAACAGCGATTACATAAAAATCTGGGAAATATTACCAACAGATTTTACAGCATATAGTTAATCCGCTTCACCTTCATAACATTTGTTAGTTTGGTTGCAGGCCGGTGTAAGATAATAAGCTTTAAAGCACTTGAAACCAACGAACATCAAGAAAATACCTACAATAATTTCTTTTCTTAATGGAGGTCTACTACGCGCCGGGTTACATCATGGCATCACAGGGTGCCACAGAGCACCTGTCCGCCCTAAAGGAAAGGGGTTCGGAGAAAGGAACTGGAACGAGTTAGGCCATGTCATTTTAAAGGAACCAATCCGGTATTCGACTGTAATTATTTCTGAAAACCATAGAAAACCGAAATCAGAATGGCTTACTCATCCTGCGCAAAGGCTATCGCGACCGCAAAAAGGCTAAAAGAGCAGGTGCCAGCCCAACCGCAATGGAAGAGCCTCAACATGAATAAATACAGGCGTCAGCTAAAGAGAGAGAATGAGCTTCACCCTGGCTTTTAACCCATATGTGAACTTTGAACTTTGCTTCAGACAAACATTATTAACGTTAAACTAGCATTTTAAGCTACGAGTTACTGTTGTATATTATTTGTTAAACTGAATTCGTTGAAGAAATGTTGTTTACCTAGAATTCATTATTCACCTTGAGAAATTGTCTTTCAAATGGTATAAGTAAATCAAATACACAGACAAAAAATTTCAGTTGAAATAAAATTACAGGGAATCTCAAAATTTAAAAAAAATTATAAGCAATGTATTTCATGTCCCATTTCTAGACTTATTCGATTAATGAAATTTTTTGTAAAATGAGACATATAATTAATTTTTTAAAAAAATATTTGTTGACGTATCAAAATTTACTATAATTTCTCATTTAGTTGTTTTGCAAAAACATGAACTACAGAAAAATCAATATTATTTTCCTGTAAACTTCAGCAGGCTACACTTCACTGCAAATTTTTAATGAATTTTCGAGTTAGTAGTTTCCTATCTAAATGGAAAAAATGTAATTTTTTATGTTCCTTGGCCGAAATTTTAACCATAAATTAAAAATAAAAATCCGAACATTTCGAGACTTGGTCGGTTGGCAGCATTGATTTTATACAAATGAAGGTTTCCTAAAGGAATTCTTTTCTTCAGGCTCCCAATAAGCTGCCATAATTATTTGAATAAATTTTCCAGGTTTTCAGTTATTTCCCTATTAAAGGTGGGAATTACAAACTTTTAAATTAAAAGGATTTTAAGGAATTGAATGAAGGACTCTGAACAAATTAGCGAATCCATAAAGAGGTCAATTAGAATGTACGAATCATAATATGCAGTTTCGCTTATTGTCAACGATGTCGAGAACATTGCTAGTGACATGTCGCCAAATATTATCAAAACTGAACTTCAATTCCATACGCCTAGTATTGAAATTGCCATATTTTTCGAGAAAGCGACAGATAACATTAAATTTTCGAAATTATATTGTTGTACCAATAAATTAATTGCTTCCACACTCCCCTATATCTGGGTAACTAATAAAAGAAACACTTCAGTGCATCCGCTTTGCACTACATATGTTTCTGTAAATTGGAGTCTTGTCGACATCAGAGTCGTTAGGGACGACGTAGCAAGAAGTAGTGTAGTCAAACTGATGGATTCCTAATTTTTCATCAACAACTAATGAATCTTTCTTTTCTTGGGGTTACCACAAACTGGTAAACTGGGAATTCCAGTCAAGACTAGCGCAATTAGTTCCGTACTCCAATGACACCATGTATCAAACAATGTGTTAGGTAGAGAGCACCCCTCCAGGCTAGCATGGCTACTGTAATCGCTCATTCCCAGTCAAACTTATTACAAGTACATTAGGATGGAATGGACACTGAAATAAAATTTGCAATATAATTGTACTGATATTGCAATACAATCGTGAAATAAAACTTTTGCTTGTTTTGCTCTTAACTTACTAACTATATTAGACGACAGTAATTTTAGGTTTGTCGTTCAAGTGGAGAATATGGAGGATATTGGGGAGAAAATACAAATTCGTTGATAATAGCGTTTTTGAGACAGATCTGATATGAAACCTGCTCTAAATTTAACAATGATTGTTTCAGTGTTTATTTTACAGTAAAAAAATGAGATTAGTGTCATAAACATTCATAGTCCTCACGCTTGAGAACAATATATATATATAGTAATATATATAATAAATTTGTAGTGAATATATAATAAAAGTAATGACAGTCAATATATATATACTTTTATGGAAAGTTTTGAAACGTAGTTTTACAAAAATTTAAATACTGTATTCGGTTTTGCTACGTATCCTTCTGTGTACAGAACTGTAAAAAGAGATTAAGGTGACTTTCAGGGATTGTCAGAGGTAGAGATCTGGGGAAGAAAATGTCTGGTTCATCACTACACTGCTGCCGATTTAACGTCACCTCGAGGTTCCTCCCCAGTATTCTTTGGACAGGGAAATAGGCTGATTGGATCGATTTCCGAACGTAGTTAGACATTGTCCTCATTGAGCTGCGCGGCGGAGACGCTATATACGTAAGGGAGTTAATTAATTACCAGTATAATTAGCATGATCAAAGACGCTACAGTTTCAACGGATCAGGGGCAGTATGGGCATTTTCATTTTCCAGATAACCAAACGAATTAAAAGGGGTATTCTGAAGTCTGTAATGGAATTAAGAGGAAATTAACTGCAGCACCGAGTGCGGCTTCTCAGAAGCTGTTTTGTAAAGTTAACTTGATGCATCCTCATTATTACTGTCAAAACAAGCGTCAAGTTGTCTTTAATAAGAGGATTATTTCAATGCATAGAGTTCTTGGACGGTATACTCAGATTTTACATGCATTCTGATGCTAACTTGACAGTATAACGAGAAATAAAGTGTTCTTGTGTCTACCAGTACCAAAAAAAAGGAATTGATGCTTCTTAATGGCACACATTTTCCAAATTTGTATCGGTAAGCTGTCAGCACTGTTCCATTTCTTCGAACCATAACATAAGCAGTCGTCCTATGTCTCTTTTATTTTGTTTGGCCTTTACGCATAGTCGACGGCGTGGTGATTAGAGGCGGGATGGGATGGGGAACAAGGAATGGGAAGGAATTCGGCCATGGCCTTTTGAAGGAACCATCCCGGTATTCGCCTGGAGTAATTGGGGGAAACCATGGGAAACCCAAATCTAGATGCCCGGACGGGGATTCGAACCCGCGTCCTCCCGAATGCGAGGCCAAACGTTAACCGTTCATCCACCACGCTCGGTCATCATGTCCCTTCTCCCATTAATCTTGCACTTCATAATCAGCTTTAGAGATTCGTATGATCTTGAGGATCTTACTAAAGCAAAATGGCGTATACAACAAAC
>CM061919.1:62928448-62983733 GCA_031002005.1 Vandiemenella viatica
TAATATTAGCTACAGCATGAAATATATAGTACTACTTACCCCTTGCAAAATTATTGCCCGAAACATCAGTATCATTCATAGGCTCTGCAACAAAAAAAAATTTTAGTTGGTTACAGAAAAAAAATCAAACAATATTAGCTACAGCAAGAAATATCTAGTACTACTTACCCCTTGCAAAATTATTATCAGAAACATCAGTAGCAATTACAGGCTCTGCAACAGAACAAATTAATTTTCTTTTAGTATCAACACACGCACGAGAAATTAAAAAAAATTAATTACAGTCAAATACATACCTCCAGAAAAATTGTATAGCAACAGCAGCTCCGGAGTTGAGACAACTCGTGGTTCTACAATAGAAAATAAATTATAGTATGCAACAAGTAAACATCTACAGCAAAAATATTCCAGTTTAGATACAAAAACTTACCATTATCTAAATCATCGCTAAACAGCGGTGAGATCTGTTGTAGATCTGAAACAGGGAAAAAGAAAAATTAGTCTTAATAATAATAATAATTTAAACTAATACTACTAACAATAAGGAAATTAGCTTACTGTTTGCGAGGTACTCTTCCACATCGGCAGCAGATAGAACTGGGAGCTCTGTAAAATAAAATTAATCTTTAGTATCACTGATACATACACACAAACACACACATATAATAATTACTATTATAACTAATTACCTTCATAAGACTGAGACATTGTGTTGAAGACTGCGAGAAACACACACTGCGGTAACTGCTAGAAGCGCACACGGCAAGGTTCGCAATGGTACAGAGCCAGAGCTGGCCACGGGCGCTCCTTTTATAGCGTCGCATGGAGCCTCTCACTCCGCGCTTACACAAGAGATACCGCTTGCACAACTGGTAGAGTACACATTTCGCAAAAGCAAACAATCGAGTGGGTATTTCCGTAGGTGTGTTGAAACAGTGTACACATTTCACAACGCGCGCATTCCAGAACAGAATAGCTTGGGTGGGCGGTGTGGAATATCTGCGCCCAAAGAAATTAAGCCCTTGGGAGATGGTGCCATCTATCCGCAGATCGGGGAACTAACATATGCGCAAGCCCGGCAGCTACCGCCATCTGTGCGACAGGTCGAGGAACTAACGTGTGACGTCATACGACCGGGCGGTGCGCTCGGCGGCCATCTTGGTCACACCAACGGGGGGCGGCCATCTTGTGACGTCACGGGTGTTCCAGCTAAGACAACCTCCTCCTACTACCTTGGACGGGTCGTATAGCAGAACACACATTCCCGACTCCTCATACTGGCGTATTTGTTAGGCGGTTTGGATCCGTATTGCGGTAACTATTTTAGGCGCGCATTTCCAAAACAATCACCTGAATCCTCGTATGGCCCTTAAAACGATCGCAAAGGATACACTCGCGTGATTTGCACTAAGCAACCGTTGAATACTCAATCCATCGAAAATTTACGCTACGGTCTGCCCTTCGATAATATTTGCCACCTTCTTCGAAATTCTGCCACGTTTATACAATATTTCGCCACAATGCTTTACATTAGATATTATGCCACTACAATGAATTTCACACACATTACTATTTCAGGTTTCTTTTACATTTAATTGCAATCATTACTTTACTGTATAAAATCTCCAATTTTAGTCCTACCACAAATCTTAAACCAAAACTATGCACAAGTATGACTAAACTTTAATAAAGAGTCCGTAAAGCACTTAAATTACTCCGCGCGTATTTTTATTGCACCCGAGGGACTGGTAGACATCTCTTACTTTATTTAACACAATAACATTACTACACATCAATACAGAATTTTGCATGAAATATTTAATTTACTTTTTATTTTAAATACTGTTTCTCACCTCTGATTTTATCTAGTAAGCGAATTTTGATTCTTAGCAGCACTTAAATTTCTCTCTTATTCTACATCACTTATAATACAATTCCCATTAAGCCATTCCGTTTCCCTTTCGAATTTAAAAAGTGCGCATCTATTTCCCGTTTCAACTTTACAGTGCGCTTGTCAGGGTTGCCAACGTAAGCAACTGAGATTTTACACATTGTATACTTCCATTCGTCAGTTGATAACTTTAATTGAAGGTTATTCACAGCCCATAAGCTTCAAGTTTTTGTGCAACACTAGTCGCATGCTAAACATCTTTTAACATAACATAGAATTTCATATTACATTCCAACCCTATTTTATACTATTTTAGCAAATGTACCCGCAAATCCAAATAACCGACTTTCAAGGTTTCTTAATTTAATATCTGAAAACATGCTAAATACGTTAATCGATCACGAAGATCCCAAATGTCTTCCCCATGATTTCCCGAAAAAGTGATGCCACGGGATAAAAAGTGTACTAACTAACTGCAAATTTCAAGTATGAATCTTACACAGCTTCCTGTCCGTTCTATTCTGAGACATACTGGGTTAGCTTCTACTCACCGAGTCTATCACCACCGTCGTCCACAGCTGCTATCACTCGTCGTCGACGGCCGCCACAGGTCCGCCGCGCCGCGCTCGAACTGCTGGCCGGTGACCCTCCCGTCGTCTCGCGTCAGCAAGGCTCCGCTCCTCAGCTGCGTCACCGCTCTCATTTTCTGGAACAGCTGACTACTGCGTAACGTATTTGCGCCAACCTCCTTCTTCACCCGACCCGCTAGCACAGCCGTTTTACTTTCTTTAACCAATGCCATCATTTTAAATGCCCAATAAAAATTAAGTTCTTGTCTTCATAGTTTACTGTATACAATTTCAGTGATCTTCTGTAGCCAAAGAAATTACCTTCGCCACCAAGAAGTTTTAAGTTACTTAACTTTCCGTCTTCTTCCTTTCCTGGCTCTAAATTTTTCTGACACCCAGTTGCGGTGTCTTTTTACCCGTTTTCATCTCTTCCTGGCTCCAATTTTTTCTGACACCAATTGTAACTATGACGTCAGATGGGTTCGATCATCTCCACTCTGATCACCAAGTTGTAACGGTGAATGTCAGATGGATACGTTGTCTGTGTTTGTCAGGATGGGCGTTAGCCAGTTTTACTTACTTGGGGCGTGTCTGCTGCGTCTCCCGTTCTTGGTACTTCCGTCCCGGCTTTGGCTATCTTACTTAGGCTATGTACCTGAGCCTGGATCTTACTGACTTGCACTAATGAAAGACACTAAGTGCGTACATAGTTTTATTCTTTCACTGCGGGCTGTTACATTCGTCCATTTGCCACGAGCATGACTCCAAGCACTTGGTAATATAAAAGATGGATGGACTTACATTGGTTATGGCAGATCAGCTGACTAGCGGGCAGAGCTGGCCTTCGTTCCCAACTCGATGTTTAACGCAGCATAGTGGCTGCTTAGTCACTCGAACTTGGCTTGACCGACTTCCCCCGACTTCTCTCGACCTCGGTGAGCTCGCGCTTATATTTCGTCAGTTGCGTACTCTGTCCCAGTTCTAAGGGCAATCAACTGACAGCTAGCGTATCTCGAAGCTTCTACACGAGCCCAGTTTCCATAACTATTGCTCGCCGACCTGGATTTATTGCTGAGCTGTCTTGCGACATCCCACGCCAGGCGCTTACTGCCAGTGAGTGCCGCCGCTCATACATTATCATTATAAATATTTTCACATCTCCCCAAATATACTATAATTATTAAAACGGTCCACTACACTATATTGATCAGCAGTTGTTTCTCTCGCAGTCAGTGTGTGTGTGATGTGCACTAATATATTAGTATAATAGGCTTAATGTAGCATGTCACACTGACGTCATGTTACGGCATTACATCAGTCTATGACGTTGCGCTATAACGTCACGCTTTACGATATTATACGCGGGAGTGCACGTTATTTAATAACATTTCCAAGCATCAGTGAATAAATTAATTCACAGAACACTGAAATAAAAGTATGTATTGCGTTAAAATCGACATATCAATCATTAGATGCTTATAATTACGTAATATTCTTTTGATATATAGAAGTATTCCTTAAATTCTTTGTCCATAAATATGTAAGATAAAAGTTCGTATTTCGAGCATCAGTGTTCCGAAAAGGATCGTAATTTTTCACGGCGTTGAATATTAATATATTTTTCTCGAGCTTCCAGCCGTGTTAATATGTCATATTTGCGGGACGTTTCGAAGGCGTCCATCTCTGCCTTCATTTTCAACCTGATGTCAATGTTTAACTGTTTGTTTATTCAGCCGCTGCTACGGAAACGGTGGATTAAAATGCTGAAACAGTTTCGCGTCGGTCTCGAGCAGAAGAGCGGATGACGTAATCGCCTTGTGTTGGTTTTTGTCTTCCACCGTTTCCGTAGCAGCGGCTGAATAAACAAACAGTTAAACATTGACATCAGGTTGAAAATGAAGGCAGAGATGGACGCCTTCGAAACGTCCCGCAAATATGACATATTAACACGGCTGGAAGCTCGAGAAAAATATATTAGTGTTCCGAAAAGTTTGGTTACAGTATAACTTAGCTCTATTAGTAATCTAATATTACCTGGCAAGACGTAAGTTGTTCATATTTTTTTAAATTTCCTTTGCTTTTACTGATGACATGTTTCAGCCGTATTTAACTGTAATACTGATATGAATAACGGATAACGTGAAAGGCAGATGTAAACATCTTTGAAGGTTTTTTATTTAGTATATATCGCGATGAATTATTGCCACTAAAATGTGATAAGTATATGTATTAATATGCGTGTAACGGAACTAGGCCTATTGTTTCTCTGGCGGCATGTTTAGCGTAGTACTGTATGTGGTTAGGGTATTCTACGATAACCGTGAAGCCGCAATTTGTTGATGGATTCTTATGTAACTCGACGAAAAAAAATTGAAAGTATAGAATAATTTTTTTTGATATCTCACTTAATTCTCGAGATATTGTATCTCAAAATTGACGTGGTTAGGTTGAAATGCGGCCTGGAACATAAGATAAATTTATCCATTGCCAAATTTGATGGTGATATCGTATGTAACTCGAAGAGACAAATCGAAAACAAAGAATACATTTTCTTTCCATATATCGCTTAGTTCTCGAGAGGTGGTTTGGATGAGATCTGGCCTGGACAAGAAAAAAATTACCAAAACCGCTATATCTACACGGTGGAAATGCACTATACGTGTTTTATTTTCTTCCTGGTGGTTGTTGTTAGGTTGAAATACCGTACGTCCTGGACCAGAGGAATGCCCTCGCCGATGTCTTTGAAACAAATTTCCGGCCGTCGCAAACAAACGCAGACCCCATACACCTCGCCGAAGTCAATCGTCGGCTGAGGGTTTACCTGGAAGCAGAAGATGAATTTCAAATGGACGATATTACCCCTGAAGAGGTTACCAGCAGCCTGCAAAATCTCCACCCTCGCAAAGCTCCGGGTCGTGACGAGATCTGTAACAGTTCTCTGAGGCACCTGCCTCCGGAGGCCTCAGTCTACCTCGCAGAAATCTTCAACACCATTCTGCGCCGACAACAGTTCCCTAACCGATGGAAACATGCAGTGGTTGTGGGTATACACAAGAGCGGGAAGGATGCACACCAACCACAAAACTACAGACCTATTAGCCTTCTTGAAGCCATCAGCAAGGTATTTGAAAGGCTACTGCTAAAACGACTGTCCACTCACATCGAGGACACAAATGCCTTACCAAATCACCAGCGAGGATTTCGTCGCGGCCACTCAACTACTCAGCAGCTGATGAGGGTAACAGAAGCTGTTACAAAAGTATTCAACCACAAACAATACTGTGCCATGGTGATGCTCGACTTCTCCCGAGCATTTGATTCCGTATGGCACTTGGGCCTCCTACTCAAGCTATATGAGCAGGGTATCCGGGAAGCATATGTGAAATTAATAAGATCATATCTGACTGACCGAACATTCAGTGTTCGAGTCGAAAGAACCTTCTCAAGTGTAAGAAAAGTGAAAGCAGGAGTTCCCCAAGGCTCAGTTCTGGGTACGACTTTATATTCATTATATACTGCTGATGTTCCCACATCCAATGGAGTTTTGGTCGCGACATACGCTGTCGATACAGCTTACTTCGCAGCTAGCCGCAGCAAAATTTTAGCCACTCGCCGCCTTCAGGAAATCCTCCAGGTAACGGAGCCTTGTGCCCGGAGATGGAGGATTGACATTAACCCAGCCAAGACTCAGGCAATAATGATCAGTAAAAGACTTGGGCCCCGTCGACCACGTCAACCGGACCCCGTTCTTCACCTTCACGGTAAAGACATACCCTGGTCAGCTACTGCCCACTACCTGGGAGTGCTGCTAGACAGGAGACTAACCTGGCAAGCTCATATAAATGACATCCACAGGAAAGCAAACGCGAGACTTCACAGTCTCTACTCGCTTCTTAACAAAGACAACAATTTGGCCCGAAGCACTGGAATTAAGATCTACACGACCCTAGTAAGACCGATTATAGAGTACGCCTGTCCAGTGTGGGCATACGCTGCTGACAGCTATATACTCAGACTACAAACAATACAAAACAGGGCACTGAAAAGAGCCCTGCACCTTCCAGCCAGATTTCCTACCTATGCACTGCATGAAGCCACTGGAGTTCCATATCTCCATGACAGTTTTAAACAACTAGCTGAAGTTTTCTACAAGAGTTCAAATAGAAGCAAAAACCCCGAAGTCAACAACATCGGTCGCTATGACATAACCATTGACCGTCATAAGAGACCTCTAAGTCTAATCAACTAACATACACCACCGAGAAGCCACACCAACAGAGAAGTTTTGCATCACCCAAATACTTCTGAAGGCAATGTCTTCGGACAATATCCTCCACCCCCACTGCCTACAAAGATATAGGCAGTGACGGTGCTGTGACTTGACTCTCTGTCTTTTTGTTACGGTTTTTCAACTAAATGGCTATACCGATATTGATGAAATTTGACATGGAAATACTTTGCATCGTTAGGAAGGACAAAGGACATTTTTTCGGCATGAATAACAGTTTTTGTCACGAAGTTTTGAGAACTTATCGAGTGGTAACATAGACGAATGCATGCGTTAGTCTGTAATGTGACGTCGGTTTCTTCTCGCGCAGTTTGTTAGTATATGATTTGTTTATAAATTTCGTTTAGAGACAAAACTTATTATTTAGTTTAGATGTCAATTTTCTCAGCAGTGTACTATTACTTTGGGTCTGCCTAAAACTTTCCGGCATCAGTTAACCTTGTCTTCTTCTCTGAGATGCCTTACGCGCGTGAACCTAACCTAAGGTGTAGCTCTAGGAGAGCACGAGCGGCTAAAAGTTATTAAAACCCAGCAATCTGATGCTCAGGCTGAAGAAAGATGAAAAGAACAAACTAAAATAAAGCTGCCCTCAGTTAACTCTCCCCCTCCCCCCACCTCTCCTCCATATCCTTGCACCTTTGTTTATTTTTCTGTTTTTAAATAAGTTGAAAATTGATTTTCTTCATGAGACAGGATCGAAGGTAGAATAATATAGTGATGGCTTTCCTATTATATTATACCGACTCGGAGTTGTTAGGTACAGCTTCCTATATCCACTTTTGGCAATGAAAGTCCACGCGTACGAAGTCGCGGGTAACAGCTAGTCCTTTATACATATCTTCTGCAAGAATTTATGATGTCCATCATAACAACATGCTTCTACAACCGCTTTACCCTTTTAGATCGTTAGTTGAAAGCGTTAAAGTGATGTCGATTTTTCCATCCCATGAAAAGGAAGGGATCGAGGAAGGCAACAAACAACCAAGTTATAGGTGGTGCCCTGGAGATAAACTAGGCCTTGAGAAGTTTATACGTACCTCCAGAGAGAATAGATATGGTGCGGCTGAGACCCCCGAGTGAGTGATGAGATTTGAGAAGCATGCAATGTAGTCAACTTTGAGAAGAACAGTAAGCTTGTCCAATTTCTAAACTTTTTAGTGGCTGGTATTTATCGAATTTTACTGTAGTCGAAGAAAAGAATCTGCAGTTATCCTGAAGCATTTTTAATAGTGCTCGGTATTTTTTTCTACTTATGGCTTTACGCCTCGTCGATATCGAGGCCATTAGAGTCGGGATGGGACTGGGGAATAGGAACGGAAAGAAATTCGGCCATTCCCTTTTGATGGTAGCAACCAGGAATTCGCCTGGAGTGATTTGGGGAAACCATGGAAAACCCAAATCTGAATGCCCGGACGGGGATTCGAACCGGCGTCCTTCCATATGCGAGGCCAGAACGTTAACCAGTCACCCACCACGCTCGGTGTTTGTATTTAAAGAAATAATTTAATTATTAAGCCTCTTATACTAGATTGATTATGAGTTCAAAAGGTAAATTTAAAAGACTGCAGCAGATATAATTTAAACACTTCTCGGCGAGAATGCTGGGTGATCCACCAACGTTAAAACCAAAGCAACGCCAATAGTAGTTTGACATCACGAAATTCGCTTAAATTTCTTGAGTAATCTGATTCTTCCAGTAAGTAACGTTTCGTTACACAGAATGATTCAATTTTCACTTTCTAGTTATCCACTAATTTCCGAAGTAATTGCTAAACGATTCTCCACTACCAAGAGAACAGAGTCCCTTCTCGACGCGACAATCAATGGCTGAAACTGCTTTCTTAATTATCTGTTTACGAAATCTAATCACTAACAAAATCCTTATTGTCTACGCGGCATAGACCAGTGAAGCCTTCGTTTCAGATGAATCCCCGTTATTTGCGGTGGGTTCCCGTTTTTCACAACTCAGAAAATACTTCTTAATCCATGTTTCCATTTAAAATACACGGATACGTAAGATAAAATAATAATTTCTCAGTTTTGAACACCCCACGAATTAGTCTGTGGGCGTTAACCCGAATTAAAAAGGTTATGCAGAAACAATTGTCTCTAACTGGAACAGGTTTTCCAGGAGTTAAATACTTTTCTCTGGTTTGGTTACTTCTATAGAACGCTGCTTAAGGGGTACTTCACTTGGCTAATTATGTAGCTGACATTCAACCGCACAAAGTTGTAGCAAAACGAGATGTTTAAGCTCACGAAATGGTTTCCACTAACGTCTGCAGATATTATAAATCATTACTAAAATATAGTTACTAACATTTTTATCCACCAAAGTAGAAATTTCTTTACCTGATTAGCGAGTATATGCTGTTTACCGGATACCTGTATGTAATATTAAGAGAAAATGTGATGGTTACGTTGTGTCTGATGTCATAACAGGTAGCATGGCGTATTTATGAGCTGCTATTAGAATATATTTATGTGTATTAGCTGTTGCACCCACACATATTCTAAAGATATTCCGAAGCAGAGTTTGAACAGGAATTTCTATCAACATGAATCTTTTAAATTTTACGATATAAGAAATGAATTTAATATTTTTTTAAAAATAACATTTCTTGTAATTTATAAGTATTATGAGTATTGTATATATAAATCTTTACTAATCTTTATCCATTCAGATTATTATGTGTGGAAATAAAGCTACTGATAAAGCTGCGTTCGGTACAAACACCAAATAACTATAAAACAAACACATAACCTAATCAAAACTGTACACCAACGAAATACATTTTTCAAAAAAAAAATAAAAAAAATACGAAAACAAAATTACATAGAAACTTGCTTTTATTTATGAAAGGAGAATTTAAAAACATCTAAAATTTAATATATCTATTAAGTAAAAATAAATCATTAGAGTTTTATAGATTTTTATCCTCTGAAGTAACGTAATTACAACAATCCTAGGATAAAAGACGTTGAGGTTAGTTTATTAGTTCATAACCATATTATAGACGATTTTTCTTTCGATGGGAAGGTCTCCGTTTTGAATCCCCTAATTTTTTTGCGCCCTAAAACTGACCTTCATTTGTGGCAAAAGTTTTACTTCGTTCACTTGGAGTATGTTAGGACGTTCCGTTGTTCATATTATATCCGCAGTAAACGATAGGATTACCGGGTTAAGTCAGCGTAGCCACGATGGAGATGATTTGTGCAGTAAACTGAAAATCTGAACAACTGTGTATTCAGATTAACAATGCCAAACGTATTTACATTACTTTTACTTAAATGCCTGACTGAAGTACCACGTTTTAAACACAAAAAATAAATGAAAAAGATTAATATGTCAAAAAAGTGTAAAGCGCTAATAAACAGATAGATAATGACCGAGCGAACCTCTCCTGTAAAACCATCAAAGACAAATCTCAACAGGTGTTGCGCTGGGATTTACCATGGGAAATAGCTGGTTCATTGTTCTTTTACAAGTAGTCCTTTAGTTTTCTATGGATTTCGTAATGCTGGTACGGTTTATTTATAAAAACCTCATCAGAATTTCTTTGGTTTCTTGCCAAAAGCACTCTTTCGGTAAAAATAACTTCATAATTTACGAGCTTAGAACATCATATATTTTTAACATGGCAAATCCACTCTTTCTGGAGCAACTTTAGCCAAAGCTACTTCCACAGATAAATCTGCATGGCGGTCACATCTCGCGGGTGCAACAGTAAAAAAAAAAAAAAAAAGAAGAAAAGTGGGGCTAATCTTCATTTTGGACCAATTTCTTATTTTCCGATACAATGACGATTTTAAGTTTTCATTAATAACAAGCACTAAGGAAGCTTAACATTAAGACATTCGCTTGGAAAATTCAGGTTTCAAGTTCAAACTCCGTTGTGATTAACAGTTTTGCTGCCGCTTCCTTTGTCTATATGAGGACGATTCATGTTTAGGATTACACGTTACACTGTTAGACCTATACAAAGTTGGAATGCTCGACAAATATAAACTCTGTGAACAGTTTGTAAGACCAAACGAATAGTACAAAGGAATTGGTTTTTTAGTTATACCTGACTTCACTCCTCTTGACTTCCATTCATCTTCACAATTGATATCACTAAACTTTGATTTTCTTCGCCTGAATATTAATGAAATTTTATTGGAATTAACTGTCCTGTAATTTACCTCCGATTGCGAAATGGTTATTCGCAATGAATGGATGTGCAATCTATTCTCATAAATCGGTAACATACAACTGTATTCGTTACTTTTCTGAATTCTGTTATAGTCGTTCATATCAGCGGAACAAATATCTTGTAATACTGCGGTATGCATTTCCCACGGTAGTGGTGTAGTGCTGGCAGCCTCCCCACAAAGGCGCTCTTATTCAGCAGTGGGTAGATATGCAAGGAAATGTGCCTTAGAATAGTCCTGAAAAGGAGCAGCAAATACAAAATTATTCGAAAACCGTAGGTACCTGGGAAATTATGATGCGATAGTATTGCGTAAACCAGTGCGACGTCGGGTTGGTGTGTCTGCAGTCAGCCCAGACATTACATTCCGAGAGCAGTTCAAACAGAGCTGTGTCCAGCTCAGCCAATACGATACGGAACGAGGGCGAAATTAGCCTTGAATCGAAATGTAATGGCGGCCCATGAAAATGGTAAAGGTCATGCAGTGGTTACATTAGTGCCGTTCACAACTAGATTTACTTAATTTATTTACGAAGTTAAAGCTTGACGCATTTATTACAATAAGCAAAATATTTGTACGTATAGTGATGGTCTCACAACCACAGGTATATTTCTAATTATATTCCGGTAATAATTTTGTACCTTCGTTTGCTTGACTTGAATTCATTATAACAAAAATCTCTCGAGCTCTCGGACGCTAAAAAATGCAACAGTCCTGGGATTTTTCGAGTGCCCACTTTTCAACCAACTAAATTAAGCACAAAGTAGATACTTTTAATTTAATACTGTTCGTTTGAAACGCCGTGAACCACTTGGGTAGTCCATTACATACGTATAAGCTGATCTTATCTCCCAGCGACCGAGCGTGGTAGGTGAGCGGTTAACACTCTGGCCTCGCATTCGCAAGGACGCTGGTTCGAATCTCCGTCCGGGCATCCAGATTTGGATTTTCCATGGTTTCCCCAAATCACTCCATGCGAATGCCGGTTTACTCTCTTTAAAAAGGCTATGGCCAAATTCCTTCCCGTTTCTTGTCCCCAGTCCCATCCCGTATCTAATGACCATAGCAGTTGACGATGCGTAAAGCCATAAGTAAAAAAAAAAAATATTAAAAATTATCTGCCAGAAGATTCCACAACACAGTAGAATTTTTTTTTTCTTTTTTTTTTTTTTTTTTTTTTTTTGCTCATGGATTTACGCACCGTCGACGTCGAGATCATTAAAGGCGGGAAAGGAATAGGGGCTAGGAGCGGGAAGGAATTCGGCCATCATGGCCTTTTTGATGGAAGCACCCCTGCTTTCTCCTGGAGTAATTTGGGGAAACCACGGAAAACCCGAATCTGGATGCCCGGACAGGGATTTGAACTCAGGTCCTCCCGAATGCGAGGCCAGAGCGTTACCTCTCACCCACCACACTCGGTGACACAGTAGAAAATGTCTAAGAAATAGCTGTTTCACTATAGGATCAGATGGATGTTGTCCTTAATGTGAATATTACAGATGGAATCTTCTGAAGTTGTTGAAAGCTACAGTGTTTTAAAGTTATGATCACATTTACTTTTTTGTGTTTTATGTCTTTCCGACGTCGAGGGCTTCATAGATTTACCGGGAGTGATTTAAGGAAAACCGCAATATCGCTAGCCGGATGGAGATCCGAACCCCAGAATAATGAGATAAATTGGTCATCAAATTGAGATTATTAAACGTAATTTAATTTGCGTTTTGGAATAATTGCAATTAAAGAAATGACATTGCTAAATTGTAGCAAAGGTAGGGAAAACGTGATTTCTCGTGGAGACTCCTGCTCAAATAAATAGGCCATCCTAAACAATACAAAAAAGTAGTTCCCTAATGACAAGGCTTTTCGTTATGTTGAGAACTATAGTGTGCCAATACAGGTAAACTCAGAACTAAGACAGACGAGGAGTTAAGATTGATCTATAATGTGGGCTGTTTGCAGGCAATCTTCCTTATTCCCTCTGGATCGATGTTTAATCGTAGGCTAATAATAGTGGATGCATTTAGTGGTGGAGTAATCGCTCCTCAATTGTTGCATAATTGCGTATTCCACCGTTTTAATTGCATAATACAGTTGTGTTTCTGATAATCACTGAAGATAGAAGAACAGAATCGATCGTGGTGGGTGAATGTTAATGCAATGGCCTCGTAATCAGTAGGATTTTTTTTTTTTTTTTTGCGGTTTTATGCGTAGTCGACATTGGGGTCATTAGAGACAGGAAAGGGTGGGAATGAGGTAAGGAACAACAATTAATTCGAACGTAACCTTGTGTCATTTTTGAAGGAATGATCCTGGCTTTCGTTGGAATAATTTCTGGAAACCATGGAAAATGGAAATTGGGGTGGCTGGACGGGGATTCGACCCTGCGTCCTCCCGAATGCTCACCACTCGAGCATCAGGTTCGAATCCCCTCCAAGCATTTCCGATTTATTTTTTCCTCGGTTTCTTGAAATCATTCGAGGTGAATGTCGGGATGGTTAATTCAAAAAGGACACGACACAGTTCCCTCCATTCGTTGCCTCCAGTCCCTTCTTCACTCTAGCAAGGGGATGACGCCAATTGTAAAATTCAGATTCAGTTCATACTGTGTCTAACAAAAGCTCATGTCCAGAGGCGTAATGTTGCAAAGCATTAACATATGCTTTTTCGTCGTTGTCGAGAAAATCGACAATGAAACATTCCGTTGAGTTAAAGTACTTTCTACGTTAGGTAGATTTCCAGAGGCGCGTGGTGCCCCGTAAACCCGTTGTCGCCGAATTCAATCTCACTGCTGGCAATTTTTTTATTTATCAAAATATGTATACAGATAATTTCCGGCAATCATTTTTAACAATTAGGCATTGTTAAATGCCTTTTGCTGTGGAAAAACCGATGGCGTCTCATTTCGATCCTCCCAGTCTCTGATGCGGGAATGAACATCTGTTCTTTAACTTTAACGATCGAGTGATGATATTTGTATTTCGTATCTGCCACAGCAAATATTTCTATTTTTGAAATATAACTTTATTTCGAACAACCTATTGAGTTCGAAAGCGTCTGTTCTTTCACAACAACTGATTAGGCATACGTTGAATTGTTGAAACTGATTGCCTGGAAGTATCTGTAAACACATTTGAATAAATAAAAATAGTTTCAAGCAGCGAAATTCTATTCGGCGACGTGGGTCTTATGAGACAGTGAGCTTGCTCGCTGTGCCACGGGCCCCTTTAAATCTCGGTAACGCAGACAGTGTTTGAACGCAAAGGAATATTTCAATTCCGATTTTCTCGACAGCGGAGAAGAACCGCATGTTCTTGCTTTGCCAAATTACACCTCTGGCCATGAGGTTTTATAACAGACAGTATGAATCGAATCTGAATTTTACAATTTCTGTCCACAACAAGAAGATGGGTTTAAAATCCGGTATGTACTCTGCAGCTTTTTTTTAAATTGCTTTACGCCTTGTCAACGGCTAAGGTCATTAGAGGCGGGTTGGGACTGGGGACAAGGAATGGGAAGGAATTCGGCCATGTCCTTTTTGAAGGAAGCATCCCGGCATTCGCCAGGAGTGATTTGGGGAAAACATGGAAAACCCAAATCTGGATGCCCAGACGGGGATTCGAACCCGCGTCGTCCCGAATGCAAGGCGAGAACGTTAACCACTTACCCACCACGTTCAGTCTGCTCTGCAGCGGTTCGTTGGGTTGTATTAAGGTGTTGATATTGTTGCTCACAGTTTAGTTGTCGAGTGATTTGCTCGTATATACGTATACACCCAGCCGAAAATTTACTCTTTTGTGTGGTAAACTGAACCATTTGGACTTTGTATTCTTCACTGATACGAGTATATTAGGTGTTACATTGATACTGAGAATTAAGTGATATTTTCTTTTGAGGTTATGGCAAAGCGCAATGAATATTAACAGCGACGTGGATTGTTGCCTAGGGAGACAGTTTTAGTCGATATGACGGCACCACGTGGACCCACTTGCCGAGGCCTTGTTAGGCGAGCAGTAATGAAGCGGCCTGGGCCAGGCACACGTCATCGTTACTGCCAGAAAATAGGCCCCACTGGTCCTCAGTGGAGCTGGCGGAAAATGTAAAAATAGCAAGAGGTGAAATACTCAGCTGGTACTAGGACGCTTAAGTGACAGGTACTGCAGATAACAATATAGACGGGATATTGTCAAGCATTGCAGCTAGGATTATACTATACACATTATCTTAGTTTATAGCGAAATGTTGAAAGCATTTCTTACGTCTAATATGCCGAAGCGTTTCCCTTGAAGTTGAGAGAAGTGCAACATCATCTTTCCTTGGTTTCTTTACATCCCAACATTCCAGAGCTGTGTAAATTTTGGGTGGCTGAAACTTTAACACACGAAATGTTTCATTCTACAGTTCTCAACATCTACCAGTTTCGTACAGCTAATTTCAAGTGGTTCCTGTAAAGATGTGTAAAACGCTAGAGAGGACGCAAAACGTTATAGGAGATTTGTTGGGCGAGGGAGAGACTGTAGAAAATATTTCCACTAGGCACTCTACACGCGTATCAAATAAAAGCTCCAATCTGTCGACTGTAAAAAAGTTAATGGCATTTCCTTTTCCACGTTTGGTTGAAGCTTTCGCCGAAAAACCATAAAAAATGTCACGCTCTCTTCTTATTTTCGAAACTACTGATAAGAATTTTTTTCGAAATTTGCTATTTTATCCAGCTTAATGGAATATATGGTTTTGGCAATATAACTAAATGAGTGACGTTGGCTAATTTGATTCTTCAGCAGATAAGTCAAAAAGAAAATGTATCTGTCGATGGAGACTTTTATGAATGAATTAATAAATAAGTTACAATACATTTCAAACTTTTATAGTGACATACAATAATTTTTTTAACTGAATTTTTGCTGTGTATGTTTGGTTTATATGCAATATTTTTTTAAAGTAAAAAATTTAAGGCGGAATCTACTTTAAAATCACTTCATTTGATTTTAAAAAAGTTTTTACAATTTTCTTTTTCTTCCTCAGCGCGTCTGAAACTTGCACTGTACAATTCCTTTTTTGTTACAAAAATAAAGTATCGTCGATGTGAAGATGAACACGGCTATTAGAGGATACGGCATAAAAAGAAAAGGAAAATAATTCTGCAATTAACTTCGCAGAAATCACACCAGCAGTCGCTAAGTGCGATTCTGAAAATTGATATCTAAATGGCCGGACCGCAAATCTAACCTGCGTAATATCGAATTCCAGGCTGAACTTATCTTGCCTGTCAGGATCAAGTAATGGTATTTTGGATTATGTAGGGTTGCGGTTTAATTGAAAAGATATCAAACTCTACACCACTTATGAGCAGTTACATGAAAAAATTATTTTTTACGGCAAATATAATTAGATTCTAATCTCCGATCTATATGGACCCAGTTTGTATGGCGCAAAATTGTGTTGTCGAGAGCGAATACTAATTGGCGAAATTGTTGGAAATTATAACTAAAAGGATTGATAATGGAAAGTAAACAACGTATGATTAGTACTGTAAAAGCAAGATTTAGTATCAATTATGCAAAGTAAATAAACACAGGAATTAACACAATCTCACAAACTGTGTTTTTTTTTTTTTTGGTTCCTCACTGCTCTGAAATGCAGATTTTTTCGGGATCCGTACCTACTGAATGAGGTACAGAACTCTTACGCAATTATTTATTCGTTATCCTGCCCGTCATAGGCTAATAATTTATTAAGAAATTAAATTAGAATTGTTTTAATTGCTCACTGCTTCAGTTTTTATTTACCCAATCACGATTGTAAAGTAAAATTTTAAAACGTAATTTGGGTGAAGATAATTTTGAGGAATTAATTGTTGGTTGGAGATGCCTATTTACTTTCAAATAATCTTTGCGCGTATTAAATAAAAGTTTGGATCCCACCGACTATGATATTTAAAAAAAAAAATATGGACGATATGTTGGTGAATAATCATTTAATGCTACTTCCGCTTTATTTTTTCCAGTGCATGATTATTTTAAGCTCTTACTATAAAACAAACTTGTGTATCTTGCTTACGTGTATACAGTACATTATATTTTTGCCCTGATATGGGTTAGTATATGGTCTTGTTTATGTTGTTAGAATGAATCAGGCTATTGCAGGAAATTCTATTTTTTTTTTATTTTTTTATGGCATTTGGCAACGAAGGCCATACAGCCAGCTCAATGTAACGTTTTTGGTAGTTTTCAGTGTATAAGTCATCATCCAGTATATATTGTTTTTTCCAATGTATGGACGCCACAGGACGGACAGGACATTCACAGAGACACACAACACTTAAACATCCATGCCCGTGGTCGGATTCGAACCGGCGGCCTTCGGCACGCGGAGCTAGCACTCTAGCCCCTACGCTACCGAGGCCGGCATTCTAATGTTTGTAACCGTAGACTTCGTCTTCATAGATAGATACAAAAGCTTTGACAAGCTTTTACCTCATTGTTCTGGAACTCAATAGTTTCTTTGTCTAGTAATGAAGTAAAATCAGTGTTCAGTTATCGAAGCATAAATTTATTTCGCATGCTTTGATTGTTTTCACAGCTTATAAAGTCATTTATAGGACTTACAAGTTGCACATGTTGATGGTTGGTCTTGAAGAACAGGTAATAATGGGATGAAGGTAAATTGAAGGTCATGTAGTTTAAATTTCAAAGGACTCTGGTTGCAGCAACTAAATTATAAAATTTCCAAATGTAACATTTACTAGAACAAAAGGTAACCACAACGGATAGAATATAGAAGTGGAACGTCTAACGGTAGCAATACATGAAGGGGAGGAAGAAGTGAGGAGAGAAAAAAAATTTAAATTCAGTATTGTCAGGGAAGTGATGTGGGCCCTGGATTTCGCACTCCGATTGGAGTGTAGGAGACGAGAAAGTGAAAGCAAGGGTTCTGGCACCCTAAAAGTGAAGCTATAGCATGACAGAAAAGCCACCTATAGGATGGGGTTGCATCAGGCCAGAACAAAGGATCTCGCACCAACGATAAACCTATATTTTAAGAGAAATAAATCATAGCTGAATTTCTCTTCAGCTTTAAGAACGACCCTAAATGAATGTTTTAGCTATAAATTTTGGAACAGGAAATTTATTGTTAGATATTTCAGCCTCTAAAAGTAGATTCCAATAAATAAGAAATTTATTGGTGTCATACTTTTAAGAGTCGCAACGGAAAAAAAATCGTTCATCTGTTTCTCCAATGTTTCCTTGATTTACTTGGAATTGTACGTTTCGAGTCAAATCTCTGTATAGCCTTGACAAATGTGATACCTAGGGCAGGTTTTATTTAGGCCAGTTATAATACCTTATATAAAAAAATTTACACCTGTGTTATAAAACAATATGTGATCACAGCGGGTTCAGTTATCATAGGTGGCTAAAGGTAAATTTGGACTATATCCACTTGCTATCTTAGAAACACGAGGCCTACTGAAGTGAGTGGTGAGGCGAGGAGCGAGCCAAGGGGAACATGACCTTAAGCCGCCAGTTGAGAGCGAGCGAGGTATAAACTATTTGAAAATAATACTTTATTCGCGTACTTGGTGCTCTATAATCAGCGGTGTCAGTGGTATCTACATAACGGTTATGCGACGTAACTATAACGAGTTAAGTAATGAACTACGTGGGACGATCATCCGCGTCACTGGGCCTTGCCGTAGTGGAAGACGTCACCTGCTTGGTAAAACAGTGAACATAATTCCGAATGAAATACGTGAGCTCCACCATGCAAGCCTGAGCAGTAACAATCCTGGAACGACCTTATCTTTTGTAAACATAAATGCAACGTTCATTTGTTTTTAAAATTATAATTATAATAAATAATTATTCACTTTCAAGTTCATAAATACTTTATTTTTGTTACAAATAAAAACTATACACATACAGTAACAAGTAACCGTACATCGTCATTTTTGATAGCAAACCTCGAAACCCACCCCATTTTTTTTTTTTTTTTTTTTTGCTGTAAAATCTCTAAACTTCATAAACAAATTATATTTTTGGATAACGTGGATAAAAGTGGGGAAATGCAATTTGCGTAACATCAATGATTATAAATAAAACTACCCGCAGTAAAAAAAAAAAGTGTTGTGAAAATTGAGAACAAGTCAGCTTTTGTTCGCATGTGAAATGTTTGTCATTTGGCAGTTACGAGCTTTTCTAATTAGTATTACGATATACGAATTATCCACTTGGCTGTGAGTGTACCACTAGGTTTTTGCATATTATAAGATGCCACTATAGTAATCAAAGGAAAATACAAAGTGAACATTGTGTTACTAAGTGCATGATCATAACGTGCAAGTATTGTTAAAATGTGATAGCGGTAGACTCAAGGTAAATTCTTAATTTATCGACAAAATTAAATGGTCAACACAGGTCACCTTTATACCATGTCTTTTAGTTGCGGTAGGATTGTGGCTGTTTCAGAGGAAATTTAATATACATCTGAATTTCATACAAAGTGTAACAGATTAAATCACAAAATACAAATAAAAAAAATAGTTATGCATGGACTATAATAAAAAGCTTCAATAAGGGAATCCATAAACATCCTAAAAACTTCAACAAAGACAGGGGCTATTGATTGAGCCAAACGTGGAAATATGTACCCGCAGACGAATGTGTTGCAACAATGACAACCAGATCACTACACGGAGATAAATCTCTCTGGAACAGAAGACAATCTTTGCCGGATAATTAACACCATCTCTGCCGAAAAATGCCAACAATCTGACCAGTATGTACGAATTCTTTTTTCTTTTCTTTTTTTACTTATTGCTTGACGCCTCGTCAACGGCTAAGGTCATTAGTGGTGGGATGGGACTGGGGACAAGGAACGTAAAGGAATTCGGCCATGGCCTTTTTGAAGGAAACATCCTGGCGTTCGCCTGGAGTGATTTGGGGAAACCATGGAAAACCCAAATCTGGATGCCTGGATGGGGATTCGAACCCGCGTCCTCCTGAATGCGAGCCCAGAACGTTAACCGTTCACCCACCACGCTCGGTAGTACGTCCGAAAACGAAACGAATACACTAATTTGAAGCATACCTGATGAGAATTCTAGATTGGGATCGAAATGTTAGTAGCACCAGCAACAAACACGCATTGCCATACAGGAAAATTAAGTACAAATTAATTAATGACGCCAGAGAAAGGTATGAAATTTTATATGCCATCGTATTTCCCCTTTTCACTATTGCCTGTATACTAAATCTTACTTAACAATCTGACAGTTAGTTGGATCCTCCCGAAGGAGCCAAACTAAGCCGTGTGTGAGAGGTAGGACGGCCAGTTCCTTTCCTCTGGGACCTACAGTTTGACATGCAATCCGAACGACGGGGCGATCTGGCGTAGATCATATCTTTATACCCAACTGTTAAAAATTACTCCCCGCCTTCCCCCGGGATTTGAACCGGACCATGAACTTCTGGAAGCAAGCGACTTGACCACTGAATTACCAGACCGTTCACACCTGTGTTAGTATGGGTGCGGTAAGTAGTCACGGCTTCTGCCGCGGGGGTTATCCGTTCTCGCACAACACTGTGATGCACAGTGGATTGCCACTTTGCGGTGGGAGGATTGGCGCGGGACACGCTTGCATGCACAGTGTTCTCAGTGCTGTTGTCGTTTTCCTGTCCTATGCGTGGCAGTTATAATTAACGCGGCAACTACCGGCTGACCAACGCGATCCCTCGTTTCATTCCGCTCGGGTGAACGGTTCCGTGGTGTACCGAGGGCGGACATTTCTAATTCAATAAACGTCAGCTAGCATCTCCGGAAACAGAGAGACGGCCGAGCGGGTGATGAGAAGCTCGAATGAGTTCGAGATGAGCAATTTGCATTCGTTAAAGGAGAGCGAGTGATGATGCCCCCGAATATCGCGTTCGTATGTGGGTTGGCGCTGTTGTTACTTGTTCACCTCTCGTGGAAGTCATCCGCACTACGTGAAGACATGATCGGTGGAATACCAAATAACCCATTTGGAATCATATTCCGTTCAAAAGCTAACGATTCTGGCATTGATTGTGGGCAGTTCATAGCGAAAATTCAGAATAAAAGTAAAATAATTTGGCCTGGCGACAAAGTTTGTTATCGGCAGCGTAATCCGCCTCTGTCGTAACTAGATATATATGAAATTCCAAACAAGCAAGCGCTCTGACGTACAACATGTAGATGAAACAAGCTTTTCCCGAGGTGAAGGACGAATTAATGATCTTTGAAAATCCCTGGATTCGAACAGAGGAACTTCTGATCCCCACTCAGACTTTATAGCCACTCAGATACCAGAATGCTCTTGAAATATTCATTAATACATCAAGAAGAGACATCTTCTTCATTCCATGAACTACTCTTTAATTTTTCCATCAATGTCTTTCCCTGCCTGATCAAAATATATGAAACGTGCACAGCCAACATGCTCTTCACTCTCCTCTATTCTTCCAATTAATCCAAATCCAATTCATTTATCATAGCAGTCTCTGATAGTGTTCTGTGGCGATTTCTACAATCTACTTTCCCTCCCTTACATCGCCTCCAACTCCAGTATTTGATACACAAAATTTGGGTCCCACGCTGTACGACCGAGCGGAATTCTTGAAATTACTAGGTGTCATGCATTATGTCATTCGTTTAATCTGATTCGTCGAAGTTGTAGCTAGTGTTCAACGATCGCTCTGTACTTTATTCTGGTCGGTATACTTTTGTCTAAACATAAAAGATTTCGAGAAATATATGCAATTCAATTAAGCGGACGCTCTTATACGTAATTCATTTTAATTAATTTCCAAAAGACTATATTCAAAATTATTGAGATAATTATCAAATATAAAAATTATATTTTCCTATCTTCTCTTATTTCCGACACTTCAACTTTCTCTGAAAATATGATGAATGTAAAATGGCGGGTTGAGAGAAACAGAACATGCTCAAAATTTATCGAAGATCAGTCAGTTATTTATAAATCTGAATGTAGAAAGTGGTAGCATTTATCAGACTGTCAAAATAATAATAATAAAAAAGTAGCTTTTGTCACAAGCAATAAGCAATATATACATAATTTTAGAAAATACTTTTTCAACCCCAGTTGTGGGTCCCACAACACTATCTTTTTATTCGTATTACCACGCATGTATTGTTATTTATTTTAAGATGGCATTTATGACGCTGAATCTCTGTAAAGTCGACAGAACTCTTTATTCCCCTATGTGCAGCTGCATCATTACACAACTACTTTATTACTTAATAACATTCTCTGCAAGATCTTAAATCAGTACCAGAATAGAAGTGATGCCATCCATGTAGATACCTTGTTCAACTTCTACGACTTATTGATACTGCGCTATTGCGAAATATCGTATCCATTCATCTTGTTAAAAGGAGGTTGTCTGGAACACCGTCAAAAGTTCCCAGTAAAACAAATAAATTAACATGCCATCCTGCTTAAATAAATTTTCTCATGTCGTAAGAAAACGCAACAAATATTTTTTTTAAAACTTGAAATAACGTATGACAATACTGCCAGTTGCTGGTAAATTTGATGTGTAAAATAAATATAGCCCAGGTCCAAGCACTGATCCCTGAGGCACTCCAGCGATAATGCGCCGCCTTTGAGATTGCGCTTCGCCAACTCGGACACCGAGAGGCGAGAGTGGAGCAGTTTGACGGGAAGCCAAGGTGGTGTAACTTTAGCAGGAGTCCCGAGTGTCGTTCCGAATCAAACGCTCGGGCCAGATCCCGCAGCACCAGCGCGCAGAACTCGGTAACGTTCAGGGTGTTACTCACAACTTACGTCATCATTAATAGAATCAACTAGAACACAAGAAGCCAAATCTGAGATATACATCCAGCGATATTAAACATTTTATTCGTACATTTGTCTTTCTAGTTTTATACACATGTTCACAGTTTTCTTAAATCACACACAACTCGAACAACTTGCAGAAAAGGGCTGCTAGATTTGTTTATGGAAATTCTAGCAGAACACAATCAGTAACAGATATGATAAAGGATCTGGAATGGGATACATTGCAAGACAGGAGGAGGGTGAAGAGGTTCATGGGAGTGTACAAGGCGTATATTGGTGTTGAGGCATGGAAAGATATTGATGTAAGAATTAAATGTAATGCATGGAAGGGAAAAGATGACCTTGACCACAAGCTGGCACTCGATTTCAGGCACAAGGAAGAAGGAAGATTTTTTTTATTAGGTAAGGGTTTCAGGGATTGGAATAAGTTACCAAGAGAAATGATGAATAATTTTCCAAAAACGTTGAAGAATTTAAAGTTAAAATGTAGGTTAGTGTAGGAAAAGGTGGTGAGTAGGGAAATTGTCACCGGAGCGTGTGCTCCATTGCAGTTTAATTAAATATTATAACTTCCTAGATTGATTCAGTAGATTCTTGTCACTATATTATTTTTTCACGCAGCAAAAGTTGTTTGAATTAATTATGTCTCTCGCTGGATCAAAGATGTTTTAGTGTATAACTTTCTTACTGTGGCCAAAGACGGAACAGCCAACAACACCCAATATTCAGATATAGTACTTGTAATAATTAAATACTCTTTTTATGATAATCGTAAAGAAAAGCAACAAAGAAAAGCAACAAAGAAAATGAAAATCTTTATAATATTTGAAGGTAAAATTATGACTCAACGAGCTAACATTAAAAGTTTTAGGCACATCCATCACAGCTCTTTATGGTCGAAGGAAATTGTAGCATACTCATCACTTCCTGGATTTTCCCAAGAGGGTTCCAATGGCCAAGAAACTTGCTACTTCGCATTGTTCTATTAAAGGGTTAGCTCTAAGTGGCAACCAAACTGTTCTGGCGCGTCTCAGTTCAGCAAACGATGTTTTTTTTTATGTAGTCGTCACTCTTGTTCTTGGTAGGGCGTAAAAGTTATAAATTTTTCACCTTTTGATTACCAAGTTAAGCTTACAAGTAAAGCCAAGATCTATACATGTAATTTCGTAGACTCCATTCGCCGTCGTCAACTGGATAGCTATTAGCTGTCATTGACGTCACACATCCAGCCTTCATTTACGGAAGAGCAGTGGGCAGAGATATTACCACGAACTCAAGTTTATGAGCGCTAATTAATTGCGAACGAATGAATTGCCAGAATATTTTCTTTAAGAGTTCTTTTTGCAGCATTTCATTGTAAATTAATCACTTACATTTTTCTTAAAACATATGGTAAAAACTTAACAACTGAAAAAACGTGGATTTAAATTGTTCTTTGCAATTCAACGTTGTCCTTCCTGTCGTTACCATTATTCCGTCACTGCTATCGTATTTTCGGCAATCTTTATTTATTTACATTGTACAGTACATCAGAATTGAGGTTAAGGCTATAAGGGAGCGTCCATAAACTACTGGTTCGGTCTATGGAGATGAAAGGGGGGGGGGGGTCTGGAAAGCTACACTGGGCTACGTGAGGGGAAGGTGTTGGTTTTTTTTTTGAGCTGCGTAGCTTTTCATTCATATTATTTGTCACAGTTAACAAGAGGTACAGAACACTCAACAGTATGTGAATATTTATATCTGTCATTTATTTATCTCTGTATGTAATTTTCAATAGTCTGATAAGAGAAAACAGTCCTATCGTATAAAAGTTTCAAAGGTCTTAGACTCAACCTTGTTGAAATACAAACTTGACTTGTTTTTTAGAGTTAAAGTACACTCTTCAAAATTTGAAAAATTCTTTTTGCGTCGAAGGCATGACATTGCTTTTTATTGAGGCGGGACATTCAAAATGTAATCTTTGGTCATAATGTCTGTAACGGCCAGGGGACTTAATACAGATTCCAGATTATTAAACAGTTGAGCATCTCCGAAGAAATGAATTGCCAGAATACTCGATTCAGTAAAATATTTGGTCCGGTGTTCAATTTGAACAACCTAATAACTCACGTACAGTGAACATGAAAAAAGACCATTAACGAAAGTGGTCAGTAAAATCCGTAGAAAAAACAAATAAATCGTAATCTATAAACTAACAACATTAGCCAAAGTTTTATTTAAATTTAAATTTAGCCTATGCTGGAATGGCAATTGTTATTCGTGGTGACAGCAGAGACCATGAGTAATTTATTTTTTAAATTTTTTTATGTTGCTTTCATGATTAACATGTTACTGAAAAGCAGTTCCACGTTTTTTCAACCGCAAAGTATATCGATTTTTTTTAACTATGAAATGCTACAAAAGTAAAGTTAATGAATGTATTATGGCAATTAATTTGGTAGCAGTTGCTTAGCTATTAAATTGTGGACATAAACTTGAATTTTTTCTAATCATATCTCTGGTCGCTGTTAATTTGCCAGCGAAGGTTGACACGTGACACCGTTCTCCAGCCAATAGCTATCAGTATGAGTGAATGAGTGAGTGAGCTTAGGAAATTATATAGTAGATTTTTAGACATTATTTTTCTTCGCGTTTCATTTTTTATACATGTTCACTATAGCTATATTTTCTGGAACTATTATAGACCCTTGACCATACGTAAAACACGGTGACGGGGTCACACCAGCTGGTTAATAATAATGCATTCCGCTTCATTCTGGCGTAACACTAAGTGGCAGGAAACACACTGCAGTGCTCATACCACTCCGTGCATTGATTACGGCCTACTGTGTGCCTGCTAATTGCTAATAGCTGCCTCGAGTGTAGCCGTAATGCAGGTAATTTGGCGCATCAACTCGCCGTGGGGCGTCGGCCGCATTGTCAGCCGCCACCTGCCGGCTCCACAAAGGACGCGGTTTGCTCCCGGCTGGAGTCACTGTTAGCTCTCGTCCTGCCAACAGAATGGTAGCTCGGTGTGGCTGAACTGCACTGGCCCTACCGTATTCATTATTATTCGGCAAATTCGTAACAGAAAAGGTTTTAATTTAGTACACTCACATTGAAAGCCAAAGACAATTAAGGAATTTGTGAGATATCTAATATACACATCAAGGTTAAGGGGACTAATTTCATCTATGATATGGATGTTATTTCGGAATGGTGTCACAAATGGCAGCTTTCACTTAACTGCAAAAAAGTGGAAAGTAAAGTGAATAAGTAACAAAAAGATCCATTTCTCCATCAGTTCAAAGTAAACAACTCGGTTGTTGACACAGATGGTTCCCTGAAGTATCTGGGCTTAGTAGTACAAAGCAACATGAAATGGGACCAGCACATAACTTCCGTCGTAAGTAAAGCTAATTCTACATTTAGATACCTAGGTCGAACTTTGAATAATTGTAATACTCAGACAATGGATATTGCGAACAAAACTCTAGTGCGTCCACATTTGGATTAATGTTGTGAAGTTTGGGATCCGTATCGCAATTGATTAATTGACGCGTTAGTGAAAGTACAGAGGAAAGACGCTTGATCCTTGACTGCTTGCTACAGCCCTTCGAAAGCGTTACAAAATTGATACATAGGTTGGGCTGGGATTGTGTGGCAGAAAGACGACGTCGTTTTCTTTTGAATTTATTGGGGAATATGCGAAATTCTTTGATATACGAGTGCAACGGAATACTTCTTTCTCCAATTCCATCTATTTAGGTGGCAATGACAGGAGGGATAAGATAAAAGAAATACGACGCCGTACTTTTATATATTCTTTCTTCAGTCTATTCGGGATTGGAATGCGCAGAATTAGGATTGTTGTATAGCACTCTCTGTCACTCACAATATTTGTAAATCGCAGAGTATGGGTGTAGATGTAGGTGTAGAACTAGTGTGGTCGTTAGTCTTCAGCATTGACAAACTGAACGAATATGCTGGTCTGACAGTTAAATAAAATTAACGTTAGTTAGTAAAACAATTCACAGAGGGTCATTTAACATTAATTCAACAACAAAAATAAACAAAGCGTTTGAAGACTAAGAACTTGAGACACTTGCCGTGGTCAGTACTCGCGTCTCGATTTATTACCGCTTCGTGAAGTTCTTTGTTGCTAAGCGACGGGCGACAGAGTGTTGTTGAAGGGACGACAGCCGAGGTCACATCCACGCAGAGAATAGCGGTGTTGTGTGTCTCCTCCGGTCAGGTTAAGTATACAGTTTCCCCCAAAAGACTGACCTCATCACCCTCTCGAATAAATGAAGGACACTGAAACCTGTACTCTCCCCGTTTCTCCCATTGAATTTACTATCAAATGTTACGCCTAGATATTTATATTTAAGATCTTCAGCAAGTAAATAGAACCACTTACTGCTTAATTTATATAAGGATTTGTACTAACATGCTTCACCACAACAAGATTTAGCAACAGAAGATGAGATTATAAGGACAGTATGATTGGTCAGTTTTAGTTCCACTAATCACCATATTTGGTTGAAGGCTTCAGTGTCTTCATGTAATGAAGGATTCTGTGAAATTTGTATGGACAGTCAATTTGGTAGCTAACAAGTTTTATGTTCTTTCAAGTTTTATAACTTTTGAATTGGCATTTTGCAGTTATTATTTAGCGAATAAATATTAAAAACTTCTAAAATCAATTGTTTCCTTCATTTAATCAAGCAGTTTATTAATCAACATTCCAATTATAGTTTCTTCTAACAAGGAAGTACGAAAGCTATCGCCAGTTATTCCACTCTCTATAGATCTTCATTCTACTTACATGTTTCCATCTCAAGTCTCTTTGCTTTTCCTCTGAGATCACGGGTCTGATTCCCGGTACAGCCATTCAGATTACAGTTTTCCATGGCTTTCCAGAATCATTGTAGGTGAATACCGGAATGTTTCCTTCAAAATACCATGGCCAAACTTCGTCCCGTCTCCCAACCCTTCAATAAACCTATAGAATTATTTGCTTGTTATTTGTTTTCATCCCAAGTCCATACCAGAAATTTTTATGTTGACTTACGATATCAACAACAGGCATAATGATCATAATTTCTTTCGTACCTACTTCATTCCTGAACTTATCGTAGTTAATCTTCTTTCTTTTTTTCTTAATGTCAATGCCATTAGAGGCGGGAGAGGACTGGAGACAAAGAACGGGAAGGAATTCAGCCACGGCGTTCTGAAGGAACATTGCTGGAATCCGCTGGAGTGATTTCGGCAAACCATGAGAAACAAAAATTAGGATCTCCAGATGAGGATTTTGATTTGCGTTCTTCCGAATTGCAGGCCTGAGCGTTACCGCTCACCCACCAGACTCAGTCCCTGGTCTGATAGTTCGTGGTTCTATCAAATTTAATTTTTAAATGCGGAAGTTTTCTTTTATACCTATTTGAAGTAATATATTTTGGAGAATTACTGTGGGTTGTAACGGAGGTAATCTTTGCAGATGCGGATGTTCAGTGCTCGACATCCACGGATGCTGATGTTCTGCGGAAGCGGAGGTGAAAAATTAAATTTACAATTATTTAGATTTTAGTATTTTATCAAAAATAAATTTAAAATCAAAAAGTGTATTTTTTATTCCCAATTCTACATTTTTTCATAAATAAAGTCTAATTCTTTATAATTCAGCCTTATTGACTTATTTTTTGCCTCACCTTTCAACAAAAAAAAAACAAACAAAAAACAACAAAAAAACATAAAAACGAAAACAAAAAAGTGGGATGAGTTCACAAGTGAATTAAATTATTTACGTAACTACACACGCGTCTAAAAAACAATCTTTGTCATTAGAAACATTGCTGAGTTCGCGGCTCGACTAATTGAAGCGTCCAGCCCAAGGCCACGCCACTGCATATGTCCGTGCCCGCCACCTGCCTTTCCACCGCTATAGTGGCCCATTCACAGGCTAACTTGTAGGACGTACGATGATCCGATTTTCCGATAAAAGACTCTTGATGCGCCGTGAAAGGCCTTTCAGGACTACATGCAGGACGTGTAGGATGTTGTTAGACTCCAAGACAACCAACAGGTTTCTTGCCGTCCAACGAGTTATGGCATTGGCTCATGATTGGAGGAAACATCCTGCGAGTGTGCAATAGGGACACTGGTGTGCGGCGAGAAAGTACGAGTGGAAATGATTGCTTGGAACCTTTTTTGGACCCCTTCAAGTAGTGTGAATGGGTGAGTGCATCCTACGGTAGTTCTTCGCGGATGTCCTACAAGTTGGACCGTGAATAGGCCGCTTTACTTTACATGCAAGTTCAAACTTGTAAATTCGTCGGTTAGGTAAAACACCGTTTAGTTCATTGTTATTTTTACTGCAATATAAACAAAACAACCGCTATATATCCGCATTAAAAGTTGCGGATGCGGAGGTAGGATTTCACGCGAAATTTTCGCACTTGCGGATGCGGATATCCGTTACATAGCTAAGAATTACTAGGCAAGACTGAAATAATTTATGCGCTGTCTGTTATGTTCTGGTTTTATGGAGTTTACTGAAGCAAAACCGTATTTATTTTATTTTAACATAACACTACTTGCGACCACTTACACAGCAACATGACAAATTCAATCAAATTGTTTAATTACAACTTGGTACAGATCAGTAGAAATAAATATTTTGGCTACTTGTAAAGCAGGACTAGAATGATGGAAACGCCATCTCAGATATAAGCTTCATTTCCGTTAAGATATACCTCGGTATTTATCTGATGTGGCCTCATCTGTTACATTACTGGCGAGAGATTCTGTGGAGTGAATAGCAGAGTTGCAATAAGGTAAATGTTTGCAGCCTCGGTCCCATTTCTTTCTATTTTCGGCCCGGGCGACACGGCTGGCGTGTTGTTTACCGAAGGCTATTCAGCCGGGAGTGGAAGAAGCCTCTCGCCTTCGCAGAGCGTTCCTTTCATCTCGTCATATTGCCACCGAGAGAAGCCGCACGCCTCAAATCGCTCGCTCCCACACTCATTGTTGTGCCCCGTCTTATTGCCAGCGGACTTCTGCAAGACGGTTTCCAAAGTTAGTACTCTTATTATTACCAATTAATGAAGTTTCCCGATTGGAATTGACCTACCAACCCACTTTACAGTGACCTGAGTTTTATTGTTCAATGTTTCAGGTAAACTCCCCTCCCGTCGCAAATTATCCCAATCTCTGCTTCCTTCACCTAAAAATCAACACCGAACTTCTCTTCGCCCCGGATGTTCAAGGAAGTGCTAGTTTACGATGATATTAGTCACCCTTTTTTTCCCATTCAAGGATTGGGCCTGCTGACCTATTGCAGCTTCAGGTACTGTTCCCATTTCTTCCTTGGCCTGCCTATACTTCTTTTACCGTCTTATCTGTATTGGTTTACTACTTCTGGTAATCACGCATCATCCAATGTGTACAGATGGTCTCTCCAGTTATTCTTATGTTCATCTGTCTTGTCATTAATACTATATATTTTCAACTCTTCCCTTATTGTCTCGTTATCTTGATTCCTATACAGACCTTAGAAACATAAATAATGGATTTCTGTTGACAAGACCCTATTAAAGCAAAAATAGTTATAAATGGCTACCTGGTTGAATAAGTTTCACACTATAACTATCTTGGTTGTGGCATTACATATAGTGTAAGCAAAGATATTGATAATAAAATGAAAAAAAATATCATATGATCTGTGGAACGATAGCCAAAATATTAAGGAATATGACGCAAGGAGATATGAAGATGAAATTCTTTAATGTGATGGCAGTTCCTACGATTCTCTGTGTGAGTCTTGGGTAGTTGTTTTTTTTTTATTTCGCACACATTTTTACAGCCTAGTATCTAGAAACTAAAATAGGCCTTAATTTAACACAACAGTTTTACATTTGATACTTCAACATATAATTCCACAGTGAATAATTTCAATTTTTGCTATCTATACTTTTGGCAATATCTGTACAGTCTTTTCTTGTTGGCACGATACATTCACTGTTAACATATATTTCAGTTTTCTAAACTTGCCGCATTTTGTCATAATTGATTTGTTACAGTTTTCTAGTTTTATATAGTGTTTGCAGTATCCTGTCCACTTTATGGTTAGAATTTTTAATATTTCACTATGTCACTTTGTACGTCTACCACTGCTACTATTACTAAACTATTACTACTATCTACATTTTCCAGTATTCGTATCGGGGCGGTAATCAGAATTCCAGATCTCCCGGAATAGCGCACGTTCTCAGTCTCTCTGGCAGCCAAAGTGACCGAGAAGGCCGCCCATCGGGAGATTGGCCAATAATATATATATAATTGCAGATGTAAGGAGTCTTTAATATCCGGCTAGCAGGTTGTTCATTTTCAAAGGTGAACTAGATTAGTTTAACGAATGCTGCCGGTATTTGTTATTTTCAATAGTATAAATTTGAACAAATTCCTATTTTAAGATTATTGGCTACATAAATTCCAACTTTTACTTGTTACTAACAATTAACATTTTTACATATTTTAAGAGATAACAATGTTTTACTTATTTTCTGTCCATAAATGTATCTATGCCGGAATATGCAGAAGAGGCTCGAGTCTGCAACTATTATCTATTATTTGTGTTATTACAATGTCAGACCACATTTTATGCATAGGTCTATAGTTCATGTGATATTTTGTTTAGATCTATTTATAACTATTCACAATAGTTTCTTTTTCTGAATCTCTTACACATTATCACGTCATTTACAGACAACCGAACTTGTGCCTATAAACGAAGCGTATGCTGTACCTGGACCAAAGCCCTTCATCTGCAGCCCCAACCACACCAATCTACGTTACTATTTCACTACGGCCCCGCCGCCGAATTAGTCTCTTCCGAACCAGCCACTACAGCAGTGGTGGTGAGGCAAGGTGCGTTTCACCACTCATTAAGGATGCCCCTGGGGAGCAGCGTGGATGCAGCGTCTACCACGAACAAGGCCGAAGACCCTTCCAAAACCTGGCCGCATAGCATAAGCCTCTCTGTAATTCCCCACATGCACACCCGCTCCACCCGTCCCCGCAGAGAAGGCGGAACCGTAACGACCGAGCGCCACGCAGGTATGCCTCGTCGCATGTTCCACCGCACCAACCGACAGCTCAAAGCGTCACCGTATAAGCGCAGGTTCCCAAGCACTCGTCCACGCTTCACAGAGTACCACCGTAGCGCACGTTCCTGCCGCAGAGGCCCAGAGAACTCCACGGCAGTCACAGGATGTTACTGCCGAACCTGGGTAAAACCAATGCACTACCACTCCCCACTTATATAGAGGATCTATAATGTCAGCAAAGAGGCTAAGCTACCACCAGCATGGATGCCACCCCTGAGCCCCAGGCACCACGAACGTGAACGGCGTACCAATCCCGACACAGATCTCAGTTCATTCGACTCCAGGGATTTTGCAGTGCTGCGCTGACAGCAGAGTTGCACCAAGCCTCTGGAGAACTTGGTCTTCGTTCGCCATGACACCCCCAACACTAAAGCAGTCAGGGTAAGCTGCGGCCAACACCGAAGTGCGCCTAAATGGAACTTGACTAACCAAAAGCCTGGCAGCCACACGGGGCATGCGACTCCACGGAACCCCCAGCCCGCAGACCGGGAGCGACGGGACTGTGTACGCCAAGTACGAGGAGAAGAGGCAGGGGCGGCAACGGCACGCCCCCTTCAACCACCACCTACAAGGACCCACGCCAGCAATTTTCCCTCTATTGGTAGACGCAATATGTACAAGACTGACAAGAGCAGATTTCAAAATTTTCCAGTCATTATATCTCAGAAGGGGTGTTATAGCATACACCTTCAACTCAATCAACCTAAAGTTGGCTTCCCACGATCTGCAAATTTGCCGGCAGAGCCGATTCAGCTACCAATGAGCGAGAAGGGTTCCGCCTGTGGTGGCAGGGATGGCGCGCATCTATCAGGCGCCCAGTCGGTAAACATCAAACGCCCGGATAGCTGAAACCACACTAGGCAAGGTGGTGGGGAGGCGGCGAGGGCTAGCCTGTGGCGCGTGTTGATCCGTACACTTCTGCTTATGTGGCCCGGGCCTACAAAACCACGCGCCGTGGGAACCTGCCTTTACACATACCACCAGAATGAAAAAATTTCCCCGACGCCCTACTTGCACCCCTATATGATACAAGAAAAGCGACGGGAGGCTTGGGACCCCGGAAGAGCAATTCCCGTATCCTGGCCATCCTGAAGGACGGCGCAGACCCCTGGAGGAGAAGGTTCCACCAGAAGACACTGGTAAAATTACTTCCCACTTCTTCCCCAAAGAGTTAATGAACTCGCCGTCAACACGCCCGAAAACACCAACAAGCAACCGTCTTCCTTAAAAATTTCTCCTGCCCCTGTTTACCCCTACGTCGACAGGCGAAGAAGCGGATAAGCGACAATTGTTTTAAAGTCTTTCTCAAAACCGCTTCATAATAGATTTTTATCTCTGTAGGTTTCTGCCATTCTGGACTCAAACAATATTGCAATTAATATAGCGTCTGTTATTAATTCATACTTTTCTTATTAAAGTGTCTCGATGTTGGTATTAGGCAAACAAAGATGTTTAATTTAGTCTGTTGTTAATGAAAAGAATTTAAAATCACATCCTAAATTTTTATTTTATATTAGAACTTTTCCATATATTCATCAATGTATAAAATGTTGCGTTGCTAATCACAACAGATTTTACCCCTTTCTGTTATTTTAGAGTGGATTTCTTTCACATTTCTTGTAGTTAAAACAATATATTTGCCTCATCCATGTTACTTATCACTGCGGGAAGCTTTTTAAATTGCTACACTGTTATACTATTCGACGCACGCATCAAAACGCAGTACCTGTGTCTCGTCGAAACTGAGAGCGCCGTCTCTGCTTGTTTGCCGAAGTGACCGGTTCCAACCAGCTGGCACGAGTTCCTTTTCTTCTGCTAGACCCTCTTCAAAGTTAATTTAATTTCTGAAAAGCTCTTCCCGTACAACTGTCACAGCCAGAGGCCAGCTTTGACGATAGCTCTTGTTGAAGTCCTGCGGCGCCAACTTCTGAAAACAAAAACGCTGTTTGCTCAGGGAACAGACCAACTGGAGGTCTAGATTTTTGGTCGAATGAAGGATGACCATGTTCCACACAGACATTTCACGTATAATTTTCGCTGCCACACGAGTGTTTAGATAGTCACCGAGTGCTTTGATTTCTTCAAAATTTGCCAACCTGAGTTAGTGACTTAGAAATGGAGTGCCTGTTCTTGGAGATCAGCATTTTACACTTAAAGTCATCTAGCAATTGTTTATTCATGGTTCCGTTTCGTTTGAATGAAGGACAGACCCGTTATCGGACCACTGATTCGTTATTTTGACAGCATTACGAATTTATAATTGCGCATTATCATAGTTCATTCTACTCAAACGTTCAAAAAAATCGTGTGGGGTGAAAGGAATATTTCAATCGAAACCATAGGTGTCCAAACAGACAGTTTGGCTTAGTGAGCTCAGGCATCGCATACTGGATCAGGGAGCTACAACGGGATCGGGCACGACCCAACGGGGCCGTTTACCGGCCGTTCTAATTGCAGATTTTAGGTCGTTTCCCGCAATCATATAACCTAATAATGGGACGGTACCCAATGTATGCCTCAAAATTACACTTATAATATATAACACACAAAATAACACATTTCGCCGACAGGTGGCAACACAATACTTGCCTATAATACATTAGGTACAACGGACCTAACAGGCGCGAATAGACTCTTAGCCTTCTAGACCTCCGGATGAAACTCAGTACCTGCCCCACTCCCCTCCCGCCTCCCACCTCTCATGATTGGTGTCCAGTCTCTAGATGGTCCTTTGTGTTAGAAGCGGCGAATATATATATATATTGTAGTAAAAGGGTGCTGTTGGGTGGGAGGAAAGGGTGAAATTTCTTACTCTTTAATATGAAACACTATGCTGGTCTTTTATTAGGTGCTCGTACTGGCGTACAGGCTGAGGCTTATTTATTTTTAGTAATAACACATGGAATCTCAAATCTATGGTCATGCAAAGCCTCGCCTTACAAATGCCAACATAAATCATCAAACAACAACATTTAAGCACTACTACATTAATAATCGAACATGAAACAAATTCCCAACATTAATAAGCAAACAAGAAAGCTCTACACTTGGTTTTAATGGAAAGTTCCCTTCATAACAATCAGGAACCAAAAATCAAACATAATACCAGCATGAAGCTAAATTAGATTTCAACTGCCGGGCGCCAGGATAATTTAAATTGTTGTTATAGGAAAGCTCCCGAAGTTTATCCCAAAAAGCTCAAAATTTGCCGGAGCGAGAACTCCTAATCACTCAAAGGTCATTACTGGGTTGTATCCAATGACTGAATGTAAGTATCACACTGCACTGTTCGTAGAATGATTACAGTGAAGGCGATATGTTTCCCTCGACGGCGGAATTATTGTAGCACCTTGGCTATAGCGGAGTGTGCACGTCAACGTAATGAATCAGTGGTCAGCCACCTCACTGCCACAGGACGCTTGTGCCAATCCTCAGGTTCGATGCCAAGGCCGGACGATCTCCAACCTCGGAAGATTCACTCCTTCCAGTCTGAAAGCTGGACGTCCAGTACTTCTCGCGCGTCCGCAGTAAAAACACCTCCCTGTCGCTCGTGGTTAACATAGAGAGAAATTCACAGGAATTACAAAATGCGGAGGATAGTCCGCCGTTGATTGGCTCCGCTATTTGGCTCCTCCTACCAGCTATGACGATTGTAAAACATTGCCTTACGAAGTCGGCCAGACTCTGACATATTCGCCAAATTTGACCTCCAAAGTTTCCGCTTTAGGACAAGAGGTCGCCGAACGTCCGTTCACCCCGCTGGGGTATTTTCCCGGAGCTAAGGGATTATATGCTTGACCAACTCCGTTAGGTAGGATAGCTGCATTGTCCGGTCGCCCCTGTCCGCCGCCGGTGTGGCGCGTTTAAGTGGCTTCTACCTGCCTTTGGGTGGTCCCTCGGACACTGGCTGACAAACCTTTCCCGGAATTATTCCTGTTATTATCCTTTTTATTTGATGAATATAAAAATGTACGGAATGACCCATTTTCTTTATTCCGTTACAATATATACACCCGTTGTGTAATTTTTGGTACTGTAGTTTTGGATACGACAGAGAAATTAATTTTTTTTGTTTCTTCTCCAATACTTTGCACAAGTTGTGATATATTACTGATCCGAAAGTTCCCAACGGGTAAGGTAGCTTTATTATTGACGCTACTCTGACTGTCTATCCAGGTCACTAATAATTAAACGGTATAAGTTGAGGCTTCAAATTTTCCGATGATATGTGTTTCTTTGACACTACTGAATATTGTATTTATATTTTGTATAATTACACTCTCGAATTAACATAGAAATAAAGTGTTGTGATCCGAGAGATTTCTGAAGTCACAACCACTTAAAGGTTCGTCTCGCGGAGTTCACTTCTAAGTTAGAATATGTGACTTTATGTCAAGAAGAATACTACCACTAGCACTAGCAAAGTGAAAATAGGAATTGGTGCTCGAAATAAAAGCTTGACGGACGGGTGCGTTAGTGTTAATCAAGTCGAGTTAACTGATGAAACAGTTTAGAAGATATTACACACTTTAGGAATGCAATTTACTTGAGACATGACCCGTAGTCACTTGTACAATATGTGAGTTACTTATCATTGGAGTCATAAGACATACTATGTGGTTCGAACATGCCGATGAGAGAGAAAGTCATCCATGGAGGCTGTAGGGCTCGCAGTATATAATGTTACTAAACCGTCCTGTAACCTGGGACCGCTGTTCAGTTCTTACTGCTTGAAAAGGGAACTCTATTATTTTATTTTATCTCAAAACCTTAAAATATGCGAAGTAATACAATAGGACGTCGAAAACGTATTGTTTTCTATCCTTACGTATTGATTTTTAGAGTTCGTAAATTAATAGCCAAACTATTTACTATACCACTTTAAAATAAAGTCCTGAGAGGTCGTCAGAGATAATTTATGCTACCGGAAAAATCTTTTAAAAAATTGTGAGTATAGGGGCTTGACATTTTTCAGCCAAAATCAACCATAAACTGTAGATAATTGCAATGGGTGTTAAATGAATCTATCTATTTGGTGAAATTATGGGACCTAATTTCGTTGCGTTTCAGCAACCCCAAATAGTATCCTAGCGACGTCTATCCGTTCACGGCTTTAATTATACGGCACTTCGCCTTATACATGATAAATATCCTCAGAATACGAACACAGCAACAGCCAACAGGAATTTCAATCGCATGCGCCATTGCGTGTCTATGCAGAGCTCATGCCCTTTGTGTTTCGTTCTAACTTCTCGTTGCGCACCGATTTCGCGCCACATCGGAATTTACATGGAGTAATTTTGGGAAGCAATGGAAAATCGAAATCTGGATGACTGTACAAGGACTCGAACCTACTTCATCCAGAATGTTACGTCCGAGCATTTGTCAGGCTTAGTCTCCTTGAAGGAGAAAACACGCCACTACAAACAGGGGTTTAGTATACAAGAAATGGTTACCAACTGACTGGCAAAATTTCTCTATGTGAGTATTCGGAGTTTAAATTCATATTAAGACAAGTCAGGAGTAAAGTATCGTGTTTTAGAAGCCGTTAAACGAAACTGGTTAGCGGTAACGATCTTCTCATATTAACCACCCCAACTGCTACTAAGCGGACACACAAAGTTCGAACACCAAGTAAATGAAGGAGTAATTAACTGGAGTTTCACCGTTATATGGAGGGCAGTACTGTTGGTATAATTGACGTTAAAATGGAAAAATGATACAATATTTTCTGTGTCTTCACTGCTTATCAATCGAAGAAAAAAATCGGCTTGCTGTGAGGCCAGGTTTGTCATAGCATGAAAAAAACCGGGCCTTTTTTAAAAGATAAAGGAATTGTTTACCTGTTTCTTCCTCTCTTTATTTTGACAGCCTTAAGCGCTTATACGATTCACAAATGTTGCGTTTCTTTAGAACGTTCTTAAATCTCATTGTTAGAGTTACATGCGGCGTATATGGCTAGTACTCAGCAGTGGTCCAATTTTGTTTTTCACTGGCACATTTCAGCTGACGATTTGTATTGGCCAATTTCCGTTTTAATCTGTAAAGCGGAATCCGATTAGTAAATTTTGTGGTTTTAGTCTACATTGGAACTCATTTACACAAAAATTTTCAACTGTTCCTCCTCTTAGCTCTTCGCATTTTCACAATTTTTTTACAGATTTAGCTCGGCTGAACTCAATTATTATGGTAGCTAGCAGTCAAATTCAAAATGTTTAATATTCATAACCTGATACACTTTCAATGAGTAGTACGGTGCTCAAAACGCCATGACGTCGGCGAAAATGTGTGACATCGTTCGGGGGGTCTGGTTTAATTAAAATCGTGTGGGCACTTGTTATCAATACAACAGTACCAAAACCAGTTCTTCTAATGGACCGGCTACAACAAATTTTTAGAAACACAACTTTTATTGTCAGGAAACTCCACGAAGCAAGTAAAAGTCATACATCGTATTAACGTTAAAGCTTACTATAATTAAAAAAAATATCTGTCCATTTGAATTTTAAAAGCTTTGGAAGTTTGGCCCAGAACTACAATTTGAGAGGACAGCATTAATTAGCAACATTGACGTTTGTTTTCTGTGGGACACCAGTGTGGCTCTCATGTTCTGTTATCATTTCTCGTCCTGCGTTTTAATCACCGTTCGCTGCCGACGCGTCTGTAATTGGAGGACACAGGACGAAAGTGTGCGCCACTAATTACTAAGCGCTCTGCAAATATGGTCGTCCGATATTTGTCAGGCGCATTGCGACTGGCTAATAAAACAGAGCTGCCATAAAGCATTACTCGCTTCATATATTCAATTTTCTGTATGTAACCTAAATCTGTTCTTTATCGTAAGGACAAGTCCATCGTGACGAGTTATCTATTAGATTAAGGTACCGTAACCACAGAAACCAGGTGCTGTGATAAATGGTGATAAACGTAAACTATAAGACGAATATAAAGGAACTGATAATGCCATCTGGTCATTAATAATTATATTCCAGGCCAATCAAAATAAACGGCTGAATGAACTAAATACGTAGAATTGTAATTAAGTAACACTTTTTGTAATGATGTAATGTTTTACGCGTTTGGGCTTCATCTTGTTCATAATTCACATGTCGCTTTGAACAATAGTCATACCTTTCTTTATGATTGGTTTCAAATTTTAATTTAAAGGAAAAAATATTGAACCTTTACAACAAAACAAAAGTGAACTTAAAAAAAAAACAAAAAAGAAATCATATTTTGTCAGACAGTGAAGAATTTCGTGAATCTGTTGGTAAATGAGATGTGAAAATACTTTTTATAAAAAGATTTTTGCCATAATGTTTTGAATTGATTTTTTTCGTTCTATAGATATTTGAAAGACGATCCCATAATAGGGATAGTGAACTCTAAATAAAAATTACTTGTTATTTCTTTAAAGTGTCTACAATTCTGTTAGAGAATTAGATGTAATATATTCGAACTTTCAATGCGCGAGATTAACTAGCACGTGATATGTTTTTCCCCCTCTCAATCTAAAAGTAATTCTTGGTTGGCTGAGATCCATATCAGATGCTGTCGATGGGAACCACCATCATTGCACCATGAGATGATGAGCCAACCAGTCCGGCAACGTCAAATATATGTTAACTATCTTTGACGACGAAATCCTCCAAGGGGAATTTGACTTTTGTGCTGTTAATTCAGACATAAACTATCACGGAATTGTTGATTGGTTATGTAAAGGTAGAAGAGAAGTCCTGATTGTTCCTTATTCTTAGATTTATCCTCTCCATCTGAACTAATACTGCATACAAATGCTTTAAAATAAGTCTCTGCACATCGTTTGTTAATAACTTCTTGCAACTGCTACCAGTTTGTAGGTTTTTTTTTTTTATCCCTCAGGTGCACTTCAATAATGTTACCAAAGTTCTCTGAAAGCAGTGTTTAAAGCGTAGAGCATCGGTTAAATGTATATGACCTAAGATATTAAATCTCCGATTTTGTTGTTGTTTTTATTTTGTTTAACTATTTCATTCCTCCCAGTTGAAGGCAGCTGGGAGGCGGGCTACTGGAGGATCGCGGAGATCCTTTTCAGCCTACTACACTACGGGGAGGGAGGGGGGATGGAACGTCGGCCGTGGCCTTGTAAGGAACCAACCCAGCATTCGTCTAGAGTGTCTGAGGAAAACCACGGAAAACCTCAGACAGGATGGCCGAACCGGGTTTGACCTCGGTCCTCCCGATTGGCAAGTAGCAGTGCGAAATCGCACTGTTCAAGCCCCCGACTGCAAGAAAGTTTGCGTCAGACAGAATTAAATGGATAGATCCTGTTACCATATGGGACAATTAAATTAGCAAATCATATCTCAGTACAACCATACCGCGTCGAAACAAATCCTAAACTGTCATTAACGTGATATGAGCCAACTGCATCTATGGTTTCTTTAAAGTGACTAATTTTCGTTTTTCTACAGACACAAAAATTTTAAATTTTATTGTTTAGGTCTCTTTATAATAAACTTTATATGATAGTAACTGGAATAAAAAGTGTGATAGAAGCTATCACTATGCGAAGTTTCGTTGAAATGCGTTCATTTGTTTTTACCAGATGCGCGTATAAATAGACAAAAATGACAAAATTTACGTTTTTGGCCCATGTACTATCCGGAAATGATAAACTAATCGGGGTGAAAAGTAACCAGGTGCCATAAGATATCACTACCGAGATTGGTGGTGTAACGGTTAGCGTTATGGCCTCGCATTCGGGATGACGGCGGTTCGAATCCCCGTCCGGGCATCCTGATTTGGGTTTTCCACAGTTTCCCAAATCACTCCAGGCAAATGCCGGGATGCTTCCTTCAAAAGGCCATGGCAGAATTCCCTCCCATTCCTTGCCCCCCATCCTTTACCGTTTCTAAACACCTCGCCGTTAAGAGACGTTAAGCAGTAAAAAAAAAAAAAAAAAAAAAAAAAAAAGATATCACTACATGAAGTTTTGCTTATCAGTTTACGCGCTAGGTGCGCACACAAAAACAAATATCCCAAAATTTAAAGTTTTGACTTTTGTATCATCCAGAACCACGATACAGATAAAAATTATCCTATACCCTAAAGTAATGAAATAAGCAATCACTATGAGAAGTTTCGCTGAGATACATTCATTGCTTTTATCAGATGTGGGTACAAACAAACAGAAGAAATGCAGATATCATGGTTTTGGCTTCTTTATCATTAGTAGTGAACATTGCAATTACTCTGTTTCAATAATCGTACATATCAAGTTCTAACACAAATTGTCTATAATTTTATTGTATAGCGTATACAAACATACCGTGTTATAAGACTAGATGTTTGTTTTTTTTTCCGCGACTTGGTACAAGTTGTATGAAGAATACTTTTATGAGAAATAGATAGCTGCGTTGCTTTATGATTTCGTGAGTAGAACATCAGATACGGGAAATATTGTAAATCATGATGGCTGAAAACACTTGAACGCGATAAACTAGTGTTTATTATTTATGAACTTTGAATTAAACTATTTCATTTCGCTGCACGCTTAGTAATTTCCATACAGTTTGATGGTGTTGCTAAATTTAATCAAATTTAACAAAGCAATCTTTCGGCTTTAAATTAGTATGTTGAGAATAGATATTTGGTTCACATGGCACAGAATAAACTTCGATTCATTCTGGCAAGTAGCTGTCACATTCTAATCGGCCGGGTAGCAATGTAAGAAAGTGGTAATCGCAAATCTTCTTAAAGACATGATAAAAAGCACATCGTGTTCATTTCAAGTACGCTGTAATGAAACATATGTAGTAGGGAACGAAAAGTATCATTTGAGATAACAGTCCTTTCCATTCTGTACGGCACAATTTGCTTCAAAATGTTATTTTCTTCTTTATACTTTTTCGTTATTTGAAGAAAGTTATACAACATCTGGCATAAAATAAAATGTAATGAAATTTATTTGGCAAAATTGTGAGTGTTATTTAAACATATGTTCTGAATCAGGTCATCATTAACTGTGCAATGAATTCTTCACACGAGTTCAGCCGGATAGTGTTGAAAAATGACAACGTTTCTAAAACCGGCTCAGTTGTCTTCATCAGATATACTACTTAAGATATTATTACCTGAAATCCCAAACTACTCAAGTTAGTTTGGGACTTCATGTAATAATATCTGAAGTAGTAGACCTGATGAAGACAACCTAGGTTATTGTCGAAACGTTGTCATTTTTCAACACTATCCGGCTGAACTCGTGTGAAGAATTCATTGCATCAATAGCCAGGAAAGACTCCCCTCACATATCATTAAGTTTAGTTATTATGTTCACAAAGATATGGAAAAATTGAAATTTTGCCGGAAAATACAGGATATAGACATACTTGACCAAAAGGGCTATATTAGAAAACTGGGGGGGGGGGGTTAGTGAGACAACTACGGACTCTCATCCTGTGATGGAAGGGAATGAAGCAGAGTAGAGTGTCCCTAAAAGTACAAATGAGGAAACTACAAAATATGAAATAGATTCTCAGGACATCATGAAGGAAATCAGAAAGTTAAAGGGGCTGGTGTGGATAATATTACTACAGATGTATCAAATATTATGGGATACGATACTGTACCTTACCTTGAAATTTTATTTAAAATGAGTCTGGAGTCTTGCCACATACCAGAGGATTAGATGGTGGGCTATACTCAAGTTATTTCAGATGAATTGGAGAAGAGAGGCCAAGTTGATAGTGTGGAATTAGATCTTTCTAAGGCATTTGACAAATTGAGCCATAAAATGATTTTAAATAAATTGAAATCTATTTTACTGGATGGAAATGTTGCTTGCTGGGTAGACAAATTATTAAAAGCCAGAAAGCAAAGTGTTAGAGTAAAAAATACATTATCAAAAGAGGTGGAAGTAAATATGGGAGTACCACAGGATAGTGTACTAAGACCGTTGCTGTTCATAATTCTAATGAATGACTGTGTTGATGGGTTAGGTCAGAATTTAGGTTTTTTGCAGATTACATAACGAAATACAATAGGATCCAAATAAGTGAATAGCTACAGGTTGACTTGACTTGGGTAGAATATCTAAATGGGAAGGTCAGCATGGTATGAAGATAAATGCCAAGAAGAGTCAGCTTATTAGGTACACAGATAATAAACTGAAGGTTAATTATGATTATAGGGTTGGGTCAGAATTGCATGTTGAAGACTTTGAGTGTAAATATCTTGGCATAACGTTTGACAACAAACTCAACTGGGCAGAGTACATCAGGCAGGTGGTAGAAAAAGGTTCAAAAAACATTTATTTACTGGAGAGGGTGATGAGAGGATGTACCAGAGAAGTTAGGGAATTAGGTTACAAAAATTTGGTTGAATATGGTGGTGTAGTTTGGGACCCATATTTTGAATATCAAATACAGGGGTTGGAGGCTGTGAAAGAAGAGCCGCTAGATTTGTTTGTGGAAATTATCGCAGGGCCCAGTCAGTAACTGATATGATAAACGAGGTGGATTGGGACTCATTGGAGGAAAGGAGGAGGACAAAGAGAGTGCTGGGAATGTACAGGGCATATGTTGGCGATGGGGCTTGGAGAAGTATTGGTCAAAGAATTAGGAGGGGAAAAGTGACCATGACCACAAGCTTACGCACGATTTCATGCATATGAGTGAGTGGGAACATTTCCTTTTGTTGGTAATGGCGTCAGCGATTGGAACAAATTAACAAGTGAAGTAATCAATAATTTACCAACAACACTTAATGAATTTAAAATTAATATTTTCAAATTGGAAAAGTAAATGGGGGAAAATTTAACACTCCAATTATAGAAGAAAATTTAATATATATATATGTATATATATATATATAAAAAGGGGTAATTAGATGACAAGGAGAATTTTCACCAGAGCGTTAGCCGCACTGCAATTGAAATTAATAATAACAACAACAAATGTTGTACTAAAATTGGGAAATAGAAATTTTGCAAAGTAGAATATCAAATTTATGTGATATGTAAGAAAATCACGCTTCGCTTTCAAAAGTAATGTCTGTATGTGAGTAAAGTACAGATTTGGTTTTGCAGTGTTGTAGCCGTGGCTGGAGAAGGCCTCTTCCCGTGGAGTGAAGTGCAGTGGAGAGACCTCAGCTTTGTCCAGCTGTCACAGGCAGATCAGGTCTGCGGCCGGCATGCTGCCTCAATCCACAGTGAACTCGCCTACCCACACCACAATCACGACGTAACAACTAGACGAAGTATACCTGCCGTTCTGCAATCAAATTTTAAATTCTCGTAGGTACACTTTAATGAATCATTTTCGTGGCGCACCACTATAACCCATGATATAATCATTTAATCACATGCTTCGCATTCTGGAGGACATGGTTTCGAATCCCCGACCGGGCATCCTGATTTGGGTTTTCCGTGGTTTCCTCAAATCACTCCAGGCGAATGCCGGGATGCTTCCTTCAAAAATTCCATGGCCGAATTCCTTCCCGTTCCTTGTACACACTCCCATCCCGCTTCAAATGACCTTAGCCGCCAACGAGGCGTAAAGCCATAAGTAAAAAAAAAAAAAAAATTATTTCCTACCTTTCAATTTATTCTTAGATTTTGCTATTACAGCTATATCTATCTTCATATCATTCAATTCTTTCTTGTAATACCATTTCTTTATTACTCACGGCACTGGTGTTCCATACTCCATTTGGAAATTTGTTCTTTTCCTAGCTTTTTTCCATTATACGAAGATCCGTCCGGCTTCTATTCTCTGTGTGTTGTTGTGGTGAAAAGAATGAAATTGTTTCAGATTATGTTAGATAAAGGCTACGCCTAGCATATAGAAAGAGTAATACAAAGTTTGCATTACAACACATACATCAAAATCTAATAAGATGGCGATTAGACCCAAACAACACGAAGAGTAAGATAAGGCTGCGCATTATCATCCGTGCTTTTAACATTTTTATTGAGGATTCCATTGTGAAATTGTTGAAATATGTTTCTATCATTTTAAACCTAATGACAATGTATTAGATACAATGCTTTTCTCTGCCGATCAGCTGATCTTAGCGCAGACAGAAGATGACTTACAGCGTGTCATACCTAATGATAAAAATATCCTCAGAAAAAACGATGGTAATGGTATTCAAGAGAGAGTTGAACGAACAATGGAACAAATAAACAAATTTGTATATTTACAATATGTCATCAATTTAACCAGAAATGACGATGTCAGTACCAAATTACAGAAAATTCAATACCTGTGGTCGAGTAATCAAAAGGAATTTTAAGAATACCAGACGAAACTCAATGATAAAATTTTACTTTATTTCTTAAATTATTGTTATTATTATTATACTAAATGAGAGCCACGGCATTAGAATAATTAACAACGATGGTCCCAATGTGCTTTTATTTCCCCATTTTTATTTCCTCTTCTTTTGATACTGCGTTTCCTACGCTGGTTGTTTGCTTTCTACCTTTCATGAACTCTGCCTCACAGCGAATCACTTTCTCATCAGGCGAGATGGGACTGGAGACAAAGAACGGGAAGGAATTCGGACATGGCCTTTTTTTGAAGGAAGCATCCCGGCATTCGCCTGATTTGGGGAAACCATGGAAAACTCAAATCTGGATGCCCGGACGGGGATTCGAACCCGCCTCCTCCCGAATGCGAGGTCAGAACGTTAACCGTTCACCCACCACGCTCGGTAAAAAAATTTTACAAAGTAATTGCCGTATCATCGTTACTGTATGGATGCGAATCGTTGACATTGACTAAACAACAAACAAAACGGATAGAAGCAGCTGAAATTAGATTTTTTAGTGCCGAGGCAGGGATATACTTTACTAGATAAGAAGAGAAATGAAGAACTAAGGAAAGAATTGAAATTTTTTAATCTGAATAAGGAAATAATTAGATATAGGAAGAAATGGTTGGAGCATATAGCTATGTGTGGAGAACACAAGACCACCAAAGGTGCTGCTAAATTACGAGCCGAAACAGGGAAGAAGGAGGATACGTCGTCCTAAGAAAAGGTGGACACAATAAAATGTGTGAAGGCTAAACAAACCATTAATTGTTTAAACCAGGTATGGGTAACGTTTGCGTAGCTGAGGGCGTAATTTCGGGACTTAATCAGGTCGCGGGCCGTGGGTAAGAAATAAGTAGGTAGTAGTGAATAAAAAGGCAATAAACATTCACGCATTTTTTTTTTTTTTTTTTTTTTTTTTTTTTTTTTTGTATTTACGACTCGATCTGTGGCGTTTCACTGCGTACGCTTAATAATATTATTTATAGATTTTAGTCTTAATGATTTGAAAAATACAGATTTTTTTGCGCGTTATTTGAAATTTCTGAATATTTCGCTGGCCGGATTGAAGCTGGTGGAGGGCTGGATCGTGCCCGGGGGCCGGGGGTTGCCCATATATGGTTTAAACCCTGATGATAAAGATGGTGATGAATCATCTACGTTTAGTAAAACGAGGTACACATAAATGATAGGCTTCTATTTGGACAAACAATAGGCTTCTATTTGGACAAACAATAGGACGTCAATTACGGTTTGGATATAAGTGATAAACAGTTTAAACTACGACTTCAAATAAATAGTTTCTAGTTAAATCTCAGCTTGAACAGACATAAATTTAATTACTAGCACTGAACGTGGTGGGTGAACTGTAATATCTGTTACCTGTTGGAAAAATGTATTGCGTTAGTAAAATCTTAATAAACATTTTGGTAATAGTTACCATTATTTATGAAAATTGCTGACATGTTGCGGATCATTTTCAACTTTTTACATATTACCAAACGCTTTCAGTTATTGGATTGTAATTTTTAAAAAACCAAATTTCAATTGCAAAAAAAAAAAAAAAAAAAACTGAGGACATTTATCCGGTTTGACCAATTAATACGAATTAAATTTGCTGTTGACAATGGCTTGTATTACCGACAAATCCTCATTTCTGTAAAAAGGTCGCCACTGTTTTGCAACTGTTGTGGTCAACAAACGCACTCCAGAGAACGTGGCGCTCTACGTGACTAATTAATTGAATTACTAATGGCGACCACCGACAGCTCGTTGGCCGAAAGCTACACCATCAATTAACAGAATACAATAGAGAGGGGCGATCCATCATCGCAAATTAAATCTCTGCACCGTAACTCTCATTGTTTCTCGTCGTTCTCTACTTTAGGCTACGATTCGCGGAAACAATATTTCGAAGTCAGATTATAGGTTTTCGAAAATATTGGCTTCACTGGTGCGTTAACCGTGTTGCTAATTCTTCTTTTGTGTACATTGTGGGCCTACGCTACTATTTTTAACGTGTTATACGCGTGTACTGGGCAGTGACCACAAGTATCAGCTTACAGACCACAAGTTTTTCATCAGAGAAAAGACAGTAAGTTTTCTTTTTTACTGAATTTTTTTGTTCATAGTTAAGCTGATGAGTAATTTTATAGCGTTACGCTGTCACCTGTCTCTGTCTTAATCGCATTTAATGGATTTTATCAGTAAGCACCACGTAATGTGTCTTTGGATGTCAAAAAGGACACGAAAACAGCTACATTACTGCTATCGATTGAGTTAAGTTTTGTGATACATGTGTTGTGTGTAAATTAGTTAATTTTGAGAAAAAAAATGATGTGTAATTGTAAACAGGGACAGATAAACAGTGCAATGGCTTCTAAATAATGAATAATGTCAGTAGATCATCTTGGGTATTTAGTAAGAACGATTCTGTCTGGCTCACGCAAGACTCGTTTCTGAGCTGCCGGACTTCCGAGAACATCGTTTAACGCGATCGCCTCAAATTGTAGACCTCATCTTTGTTAACAACAGAGTTGGATGCATCTATAGGTGAAGGTCAGCCACCGTGACTAATGCAGATTTTATCTGACAGACAGCAGACACAGGATGAAAGTCCTTACCAGATGAATGAGACAGCAGATTTGCGTTTTGACAGTGGCACAACTGGAAACATTCATACAACAGGCAGCATGTTTGAAATATTTAATTTAATTGCAATGGAGCACAGGCTCCGGTGGCAATTTCCCTACACACCCATCTTCCCCCTATCCTGCACCTACCTACATTTGCCCTCTACAAATTTTATTTTTAAATTCTTTCAAAGTTTTCGGTAAATTATTCATCATTTCTCTTGGTAACTCATTCCAATCCCTGACACCCTTACTTAAAAAAGAGAATCTTCCCACACCCTTGTGCCTGAAATCGATTGCCAGCTTGTGGTCATGGTCATCTTTTCCCTTCCATGCACTACTTTTCATACCTTTTGCAATATCTTTCTATGCCTCATCGCCAGTATATGCCCTGTACACTCCCATGACCCTCCTCATCCTCCTCCTGTCTTGCAATGAATCCCATTCCAGCTCCTTTATCATATCTGTCACTGATTGCATTCTGCGATAATTTCCAGAAACAAATCTAGCAGCCCTTTTTTGCACCCTCTCCAACTCCTGTATTTGATACGTAAAATATCCAACTGCATGAAACGATTTGTGTAGAAAGGTAGCGTGTTTGAGCTGACAGTCAGTATCAGCACTATTTTCACAAATGTGGCTCACTTTGTGGAATTAAGATAGACGCGTGATCTCAGTACCGAATAAGAACGTGGTGCTTATGAGGGAACTATTTTATCCAGTAAGGAAGCAGTAGTTTGTTATTAAAAAGCTAATATTTTTAAGATAGTACTTTTCATACCAAATCTCGAGCGTTTTCTGGTTCCTGAATAATGTCAGTGATGGATATGCACTGAGAGTTTTATGAGAGAATTTTCCTTGAAGCAAGAGGATGTGGTGCGTGGATATTCTTGTTTTATCATCCGTGGCGAAAGATCTTAATTATGTATTAGATAATCGATGCTTACAGTGCTTGTTTACGCAAGAGTGTGTCTGCTGTGATCAACTGAAGCGAAAGATTATTCTTACACACTGTTAGTTCTGATGTAAACAGCTGTTGCTCAAAGACTCGCTCATAAACTAGCCATTCTGGTCTAACCTGCTGCAACAGCACAGTTCAAGACGCTGTACCAAGGTCGACAACAAGAATCAGTGGATTGTCACCGGTCACTTATTTCCATTCCAGTACAATCGGAACTCTCCCCTCAGTTTTCTTCCACATCTGTCTCTACCTGTCCCAACATATCCGACTTTCTTCTTTCAGTCAAACCAACAACATAGAGCTACAATTCGTACATGATTTCCACACCCATATCCATTATCTTTGGATCCGTCCTTCTTGTTTCTGCTTTGAAAGCAATGATAGAGCCACTAATGGATTTCTAGGCTAAGGGAGAGTTGTGTAGGTGTTGAAGAGAGGAGATGACCAATGTGGGGACGGAGAGTTCGTGGGAAGAGAGAAAAAAGTTCACTGGTTTGAAAATGAGGAGAACGGTGATAATTTGAAAAAATAAAGCTCTTTGTGAATTGCTGTCAAAAATTCGCATCAATCTTGGCCAGACTATTGTAACATAACAGTCACATTTCACCGCCCCGCAAATAGTACCTGGGTAAGCGTACGAATACATTGTTTCAAGTCAGTCGTGACCTAGCTATGGTAGCAGGCGGCTCGCGTTGCGAAGTGTCAGAGGGTAAGACATAGTGCGGTGCATTAATGGATCATGAAGAAGACTGAATGTGTTTAGCCGGGACAATGGGTGTGTTACACAAAGTTTGAACAGTGCAGGAATACATCTACATCTACATCTACATATATACTCTGCAATTCACAAAATTGTGGGTGGCAGAGGGTGCTCAGCACCAAAGCTAATCTCCTTCCTGTGCATTCCAATCCCTAATGGTACGAGGGAAAAAAGAATTCATATAAGAATCAGTCCGGCACCTTATTTCTCTAATTTTATCTTTCCTGTCCTTCCGACTCAAATAGGTTGGTGGAAGAAGTATTTCACTACACTCATGAGTGAAAGTTGGAGTACGCATGTTTTCCAATAAGTTTAAACGAAACGTGTGTCGTCTATCTACCAGAGACTCCCAACCTAATCTACTAATCAGTTCTGTGACGCTTTCATAAGGACTGTAGCAAGCGGTCACGAATCGAGCGGCTCTTCTCTGTACTTTCTCTATACTTTCGATCAATCCCTTACGAAACGGGTCCCAAATGGCACAACAATAATCCAAATGTGGACGCACAAGAGATTTGTACGCTATCTCCTTTGTTTGATCATTACAATTTTTCAAGATTCTACCTATGAATCGCAGCCTAGAATTTGCTCTACCTACTAAAGAATTAATGTGTATGTCCCATTTCATGTTCCTTTGTACTGTTACTCCCAAATATTTCATAGAATCGACCATATCAATAACTGTATTGTTTAACTCGTATTTCTGAACAATCGGATTCTTTTTGTTAGTTATGCTCATTGTCTTGCACTTTTTACAGTTTAGAGTAAGTTGCCACTCAGCGCACCAAGCCAAAATAACATCCAGATCGCGCTGAATTTCTAAGCAATCGGCCAAAGTTCTTACTTCCCTATAAATAACCGCATCATCAGCAAACAATCTAAAAAGGCTTTTCACTTTGTCTCCGAGATCGTTTACAAAAATTAAGAAAAGAAGTGGTCCTATTACACTTCCTTGCGGTACACCCGATGTAACATCTAGATTAGAAGAACTTTCTCCTTCAACGACAACATACTGCGACCGACCAGTTAGAAAATCCTTTATCCATTCACAAAGCTGATCCGATATACCGTACGCTCGAAGCTTCGCTAAAAGGCGGTTGTGTGGCACAGAGTCAAAGGCTTTCTGGAAATCTAAAAAAATTGCATCTACTTGTGAACCTGTATCGATAACTTTCATTACGTCGTGTGTAAATAGGGCCAGCTGTGTTTCACATGATCTTTTCTTCCGAAATCCATGTTGATTTGTTGTAAGCAAATTATTATAATCTAGAAAATTCATAATGTTCGAGCATATAATATGCTCCATAACTCTACTACAAACAGATGTTATAGATATGGGACGATAGTTCCCAGGATCACTTCGATCACCTTTTTTGAAAATCGGAGTTACTTGCGCGATTTTCCAGTCTGAAGGTACTTTTCGCTCTTCTAATGATTTACTGAATATATCAGACAGAAATGGCCCGATTTCTGCAGCATACTCTGAAAATACTCTTACTGGAAATCCATCCGGGCCCGGTGCTTTCCCCCACTTCAGGAGCTCTAATTGCTTAACGATACCTGCAGTATCTATTCGTAATGATTCCATCACCGACTCGCCACGGCGTGGGAAAACGGGAATACTATCCTTATGTTCATTTGTAAATGAATTTTTGAATACAGTATTTAGTACATTAGCTTTATCGCGGCTTTCATTAACCTCGGAACCTTCACGAATTAGTGCTGGAATATTGCTGTTGGTACAATTAACTTTTCGTACATACGACCAAAATTTCTTTGGGTTTTCTGTGAGACTCTTAGAGAGAGAGTTGGAGTGAAAATCGTTAAAGGCCTCGCGCATTACATTCTTAATACGTCCTCTTAAATCAGCTAAGGTTTCTAAATCGCTGCGACACCCCTTCCTTCTTGAGCGTACGTGTATTTTCCTTTGTTTTTTTGAGTAATCTTTTGACTTCGCATGTGTACCACGGTGGATCATCCTCTCCCTTTATTGTCCGCTTTGGTATATGTATTTCCATTCCTTCCCTGACTATATGTATAAAACGATGCCACATCTTTTCAACGGTGTCCTTTGTTGACTTGAAGTTATGGTATTTATTCCTCAGGTAGGTTCTAAAACACTCCTTTGAGGCCTTACTGAATCTGTATACAATCCGCCCTTTTTTCCTTTTTAGCTCGGTCATTAATTTGATAGTCGCAATTACCGCTTTGTGATCGCTTATTCCTGTGGTCGTTGAAATGTCGGTGAATAATTCTGGCCTGTTGGTAACCAGCAAGTCTAAAATGTTTTCGCTACCGTTATGACACCGCGTAGGTTCATTAACTAGCTGCTCGAGATGATTATCTGACAAAAAAACGAGAATTACTTCAGAAGCTGCCTTATCCCTGCTACCTGTGATGTGAACGTAATTACGCCAGTCAATATAAGGCAGATTGAAGTCGCCTCCTAGAATCATAGCATGATCTTTAAAACGGCTAGCTATACTATTTACATTATTTCTTAACTCCTCGACAATAGCTATATCCGAATCAGGTGGACGGTAGAAGGCACCTATGATGAGTTTTGACCCAGCAACGTTGAGTTTAATCCATATGATTTCACAGATCGTATCGACGTCTATTTCATTACATGGGAGAAATTTACTCACAGCTATAAATACCCCACCTCCATGAGAATGTAATCTGTCTTTACGAAAAACGTTCATGCTATCTTTAAAAGTTTCGGCGGAACTAATTTCCGGTTTCAACCAACTTTCTGTGCCGATAACGATATCCGCTTCTGTACTACAAATAACGCTTTCAAGTTCCGGTTGTTTGTTACAAACGCTTCTACAGTTAATTACGAGAACTTTTAACTGACGAGATTCTTTTATGTTGCTCCTACTTTCCGGTGTTGTATCTGATTGGGTTGCCCGTAACTGAATTTCGTGTTTCGGGTCTTCCTCCCTCAACCTAAAAAACCACCCAGTGCATTCCACACGGCCCCTGCCACCCGTGTAGCCGATTCACGTGTGTAGTGCACACCTGACCTACAGAAGAACATTAATTGTGACATTGAAAGTAATTTGGTGTAAAGCTTACGTAATTATTAATTACCTTTTATCTGAAGAATCTTGCAATCCACGGTTGACGAACTTTCGATTAGCCTTAATATGCAAAATGTGGTAGTGGCCAACCGGTTCGATGTTCTAAGTAATTGTAATAAATGTATGGTGGACTTAACTTCCTGATCTCGTACTGGATGACTTTTTTAATTATTTATCCACCTCTTGTGTTGGGATGGTTTGGTACGCTACTTGGCGATCTACAGTGACAAGGAATTATTTAATATTAGTTTAACCTACTTCTAGCACTCTGTGAGAATAATTTGCGAAAGTTTGAGTTGAGAGAAAATATTTCGCGAGGTACAATATAATTACCAGCATAAATGTCTTTCATGGCTTACCGTGATCAGGACTGCAAATATTAATTTACTCTTATTATAAAAATACGACAAACAACACTAAATATCTTGCACCATAATTTTGAAAATGTTGTTTTATATTTTAAAACTTATGTCAGATTACATGCACAGGTCACATTTTTACTTTGAACTCTGTTGTCAGGTGACGACCTGTGGTAAAATATACCTCACATTTTAAGTCAGACGCAAACTTTCAAAACATTCAAAACTGTCAACACGCAATAAAAATCAGTTCAGTAGTTCTTGTTAAAGATATATATTAATGTGTACTAGATATAAGGGGGATCACTAAAGCCAAGAAGAATGATCTACACTCTGCGTAACCTAATACTGAGGCGAGCTTTTCAAATTAAAAAATAAGGCTTTATGTACAGTCAGCATGCCTTTTTTAATTATAGACGAAGCATCTGTTCATGAAAACCTTATTTACTTTTTGTGGAATGGTCAACCGCTTGTTCCTCTGTTATACAGTTACATTATGTATCCTTTACTATTTTAAATATGTCATAACAGGCATTCCTTTTTCGATATGCAACTTACTTCGCCCTTAAGTTCAACAATACATGTGACTACATCACCAGTTTCTGATCCATTCCTTTAGTACAAAAACAAGTTTTAGTAAGTGGAGATTCGATGGGGAGGGGGTGAGTTTTTTTAAATTTTAAAATTATGATTATTTCTGTTGACAAGAATCTCAAAAGCTGCCAGATTACAAGAAAATTGACAATTAGTATTTATTTTTTTCTGTTGGCAATTACACTGCTATGCATATTTCCAATTACCATTATCACAAAATCAATGAAAAATATCTAACACAATGCCTAGATGTTACAATTAACCGATTAAAGCAAAAAATGACTGAATTTAACGTTTCTATGACTCAGGAATTATTAAATGAAACTAAATATTAAATTTAACAAAATATTCATTATATATCGTGATAACAAACATTAGTAACTATAAAATATGTTCATAAACATGAAAATTAATCATGGACGCCGTTAATACAAGAAAACATTATGGAATTCGTGATAAGCAAGGGGCCTCCAGAACACAAAATATTCTGTCAAATATACCGACTAGCTCAGAATGATTCTGCTTGATGAGCAGAGGTCTTTATGTCAAGATCGCTTGCGGGTCTGTCACAGTCTCAAGAACCAAACGAAGCAATACCTGGCGTGGACACATTACCATCTCGTAGACTGTATCGATGATGATTGCCGCACAGCCTATCACTGTGCGATATCGATCCTGCGATCAGCCGCGTACGATCGTCCTGCTTGGCCGACAAGGATCACCAGCCAGAGGTCATAGTGCGGTCACTGTACGACTCCTTCCAGGGTCGAACCGTCTATTCCAGACCGCGACACAGACCAGAATCCCCTTCTCCACCAAAGGAAACGATGGGTTCCTTTTCTCCTCGCAGAAGAACATAGGGAGCAGAAAAATAAGTCCTGCTTTAACTTATGAGAACCCCAACTTTACATTTCATTGGCGGAACAAGCTATGCTGAAATCACGTGGTGTCACAGCTCTTTGTAATTTGCGAACGTCGCGCGCCAGTTTGGGGGGAAGCCGTGTGGCCTTCAAAGTTCGAGATTCCACCTCCGAGGTGCAATGCCCCTTGTCCTCTGAGCTGCCGTAACGGTATAAGGTAGCTATCCCATTGTCTGTTCGGCGTCGCTCAGGCGGGAAGTTTGGCGTTTGCCTCGCGGCCTCAGAACTCTCGCTTTAGCCAGCACTGTATTACTTGAATATTTGCATCGGCTCCTCTCAATATTAATAAAGCACTTAACAATTTGGTTTGCCCGAGATCAGTATAACTAATCTAATCTAAGACCTGAATAAATTAAAGTAACAAAATAATCTGAATATTATAAAAAAATGTAGTGTAACGAAAAGCGTCATACTACAACATCAACGGTCATTTCAAAATTTACTGGTGATGGGCAATCACTCTCCATTGAACTTTCGCCACCCTTAATAATTCTATGTACCATCAGTCTCAGACGGTTTCTGGGATTCCACTAAAATTACATATTTGTCCTACACGAATCTTTACTCCGATCTATATGACCCATCCCACCGTATTCATGAAATCATAAATTGTGTTAGTACATTACTTTTTTCAGCTATGCCAATCTAAGATTTATTGCCACTGGATTGTATATTATTTTATTTGAAGTTGATAGATACAACTCAAAATAAAACTGACAGACAGTTGAAAATTTCCAAGGCGAGGT
>CM061919.1:62984733-63009735 GCA_031002005.1 Vandiemenella viatica
AACGCTAGAGGCGAGAGCGGAGGCTTTTCGCTAAGCCTTGCTTTTGAAAAACTTTTGCAAAGCTACTGAAAAGGCCAGGTAAAGCATTCCACCTTGTCTGCTTCGCATCTGCCGAAACACAAGTATACCGGAAAACTAAATACTTTTTTTTCTTTATTTCGGTACCTGTTTTAGCGTCCGTATTAAAAATGTAATCCCTCGCCTGGACGCTTTGAGCACAAAACATGTTTCCGTTGTGCAAACAGTTAGTGCTGTCAGCACATTTTTATGTTTTTCTGAACTCCACGTGAACAAATTATTTTCTTTCATAACCAGAAAAATTTGATTATTGCCTAGCTAGACATGCCTGTAGTTGTGGAAATAAATTGAATAGAATTATACAGCACTAAGTGAATTTTCTTTACCTATGAAGTTTCACTTAAAAATAATTCTTTGTATGAAACACTTTATTGTTTTCACAACTGTCTTTATTACTGAAGTTATTCATAACCAAGCTGCGTAATTCGTCTTTTAACTCTTCCGTTCTTCCACGTTTCTACCCAAGTTCGGATCTTCGTTATGGTTATCCGTCTCTTTTCGATGGTACAGGGAGAACTAGCAAAACTTTTTCCTATACTGGCAGATAAGTTTACTCGCTGAGTAATGATGCTACAAAACTTTCCAGAGATGTTACCTATACTGCCTGTGAAGTAGTATAAACTTTTCACACTTACAGGCTACACTTTTATGAATTTACATTAAAAAAATCAACAAAACGACGACCTACCCATTCATTGAGATATAAAAGGGTTCTATCAAAATACCGTCATCTTATAGTAGTCTATGCCAAAGACATCTTGGCTGGCAATAAACCACCTGAAAGTTTTAAATATTTACGAAAAACCTAGACATAATTAAATAGAATACGTTCGAATTTCAGCAGGTGCGATGTTGAATATCAATTATCACACATATAGTTTTTGAACGCCTACCAAGGAAAAACTCAAGAGCTCGTACATGGGTCAGCGAGAGCAATCTAATGAGACATTGACATTCACGGCGCTTCTTCTCATTTGTATTTTATCCTTCAACTATATTTTAATTTTGTTGGTATGTTGTTTTCCTTCGGTATTTACACCTCTTCGACGACGAAGTCTTTAACGGCGAGAAGAGATTGGGAACAAGAGATGGTAAGAAACTCGGTCATGGTCTTCTGTAGGAACGATCCCTCCATTGACCTGAAGTGATTTTGGAAAACCATGGCAAATCAAAATCTAGATGGCCTAAGTGATTTGAACCTTTGTCTTATCGAAGCCCGGTCCCGCGTATCACCGCTCGGCTTGAATGTTTGTTTGCATTGTTATTCATGTGAGCACAAATACGATAAATAAATAGAACTGGTAGCTGTATAAGACTAGGTCTATAGCATACCGAAACATATACAACCACGCGTGAAACGTTTAAATTAGCAAATTTAATTGTGTGCTGAAAGCTGTTATTATTTTTTTATTATTATTATTTGTGCTAACGGTAATTTTTAGTTTGTTTGTGTGTGAGAGACCAGTATTTTGTTGTGTCATCTCGCAGTGCGGCGGCTTGACTCTTATTATCGAGTCCCTGATGGCGCTGCAGAAGACGAAATATACCAGCCGCGTAATAAGCAAACTTTGATAGAAAACATGACGCACTCCGTAGCACCTAATTAAGCAACATATTGACGCCGACGAAACACTTAATTAAAGTTTTGTATTAGTCTTAGAAGTGAAGTAAAGGGTCTCTTGCAATTATAGCTTTATCGTTGGAGTAACTTTTTAATGCCGTCAGCAAAAGGGATTTCAGGAAATTACAGCAACGAGTTAAGGAATTTACGTATATAAACCGATAAGAAAAGAAATTATTCTATTAATTGATTTTTCTGGAATTGCAGATGTATCTTCAGGGAATAATTAAAATTTTATTTCTTCTGATAGCAATTAAAATAAGTTTGAATACTCCACAAAGTTTCTTTCTAGTCCAGAATGGAATGGTTCAATAGATAAATTAAGACAATTCCAATAAGATTGAGTTCCCCGTTGTATTTATATACCGTTTCCCAAAGAAGAAGTTGCGAAATGAGTAACACTCGTTGCTATGGGAGAGAACTAAGATGTTTAAACGATCGTCTCATAAACAAAGACGCGTTACAGTGATATAACAATTGCCAAATAGCGGGTACGCCATGTAACATTGTAATCAGTGATGATGGCCATATTTCCAGTTGTATTCCTATACGTTGGAGAGCGAGAAACTTTTAGCTAATCTTTAAGGTTGTCAGGGAATAATATATCGGCGGAAATTAAAAGTGTAACACCCAGACTTAGTTTTGATAAATGAATTAAATTTGGTTCCAAGTATCCCCGTATCGAGAGTATTAAATGATTAAAAATTGATAATTTTACATGTATTAGTATGAGAGTTACGGTGATATTTATTATGCAAAATGATGTGTTTTTCAGCGTATAAGTCGTGGGCAGTGTGGTGTAACATGACACTTTTTTGTCTAAGAGTGACGACCCTCTACACACAAATATCTAACCATTAGAGAGGTCAGAGAATTGGAGTGTTTGAAATGGGTGCATCGTATCGTGAAATCTCCCAAAGGATTGGCCGTGGTGGAATGTATACAGACTTGTTACACAGTGGATGAAAGAAGATTCTAATACTCCTAGCACAATGTCAGTATACAGACTTGTTACAAAGTGGATGAAAGAAGGCTCTAATACTCCTAGTACAATGTCAGTATATAGACTTGTTACATAGTGGATGAAAGATGGCTCTAATACTTCTACAGTAGGCACAGGTCAATACAGATGGACAACAGCACGTGAAGACCGGCCAAATTGTGTGGGTGGTTGTTGCTGGCAGAAGGGTGACTGCGGGCAAGATCCAAGCGGTGATTACAGAGAGATTCACCCCCCCCCCCCCCCAGAAGATTGAAAATCAGATGCTTTGTTACATTGTCTGACCACTATGCATTGTGTTCCATTAATCTGATTTCATTTCCAGCGTCGTCTAATCCGGTATACTCTAGAACGCATATGGACATGCGAATTGAATACATTTGGGTTTACAGACGAGTCCCGATTCCGTCTGTGGCAAAAAGATAATCGAGAACATGTTTGCAGGTGTAGAGGAGAAACGACTTACCTTGCTACGATTTTAGAATGTCACAAAGGTGCAGCTACTGGTGTCATGGTTTGGTGCAATCAGTTTCGACAGCAGGACTGAGTTGGTTGCTGTTGAAGGCACAATAACAGCCCACCACTATGTGTACGGGGTGCTGCTACCTTTCATGTCTACCATCCAAATCCCATTTTCCAACAGGATAAAGCCTGTCCTCATACTGTGGCCAACAAACCTTACAACGAGCAACGACCACAATTTGGATCGCACGGTCCCCAAATTTGTCCCCAATAAAGCATGTCAGGAATGCCAGGAGTAGACACATTAAATCACATGGTCACCTAGCACAAACTGTGCAACAACTGACTGCACAAGACATACAGAACTAGAGAGACATATCCCAATAAGACATCTGAACACTTATTGATTCAAAGCCGGAAAGGATCCGCGAATGTATATATTCTCAAGACGGAGGCACTTCTTACTGACAACTATATATAAAGGTAATAAACTAAACCTGTTCCATTTCAATTTGTTATCATTTCTTCTAGGTAAGGCCCTGGGAATATCTACAATTTTTTAAAAAAATTCCGGTATTCTGCGTGTTTCACTTTTAATTTCCGCCAGTGTAGTAATAATAAAAAAAAATATTGCAAAGAAATTTGTTCGCTGTCGTTTAATAACGTCTGCTTTGTGAGGTACACAACCTCACCGTTTGTGATTTTTTTATATTAGTAAGACTGTTGGTTCTTTTTCAAATCTATTTAGTTGTTATAATTGTAAATACTAACAGAGACTTTCAAGAGAGGTATACAAGATCTTTTGTGAGAGAACAGTTGAAGAAAAGAAAGGAGTTGGAGAGAAAAATGAAATGAGATAAGGTGTAGATGAGAAAGGCTTAATGGAGAAGCTGTAAATAAATCCTGGCGGGATTGGTAATGGACAACTTAAGCCCGAGGGCATAAGATTAGTATAGATAAGTTAATCAAATATGAAAGTTGTAATTGGTAATTGATTTTGACTTAAAAAATAGAAGATAGTAAGATAAGTGGAAGATTTTTTATTTCATATTGAAGTCATAATAAAGAGAATGGAGTTGATCTTTAAAGTACATTTGGTATGATTTTTTTTAATAGTAGTGTTATTTCAGTGGTGGTATCGAAAGAAACGCAGCGACGGACATAGAGGGGTAAATAAAGAACCTATCTGAACTAGACTGACGCCGGAAACATAAGGGAAAGTATTATATTTAAGCGGATAAAGTACATTTTCATATTTTCTAAAAATAAAGAACCCTACAGCTTCCAATGTCACTGTACTGCGTACCACCACGTTATTGAATTTACCAGAACAGAATTTTCGAATCACTAATTTTGGAAATAAAGAGGAGAGGGAGAATTTACAATTTTTAGGACTATTCGCCAATAATTCTTACGAAACTTGTAGTAAAGAGAAATGTGCAAACGTCTTTTGTGTTGGTGGATTGCCATCTTTCATATGATATTAAACAGGTTTTTATTTATTCCTGTAAACAACCTACAATTAAGTTTCTACATCTTATCTTGCGGAAATTAAAATACCAGCATTTTGATGTGATTCATCAGATGGCAGTTGAGTTGCTCAAAAATGAGTAACAGACAAATTTTCAGGTTAGGTAAAGAACTCTGTCACATTGCTCTACTGAGCTGCGCCACGTTGCCGCCCATCTCCCTAGTGTAGTATTTCAGTTGCATTCAAACCAAATAATGGCAACTTAGGATTCAATACAATCTTAATTAACTCTTAATTAACTCAGAGGCAAAATAACTTCAAAAAATAAAATGTTTTCTCGCAGGTTATAAAGAATATTAGATGCAAAACTCTTTACTATTTGTCATTTAAACACAAATTATAATTATTATTGGGAAAACTAACAAGTAAGTAGGTAATAAAGTTTATGAGATACATCCGGTAACAGAAAGTGACAACTTTGACAGAGGCTCACGTAATTGTTTTCGAGTGACAAAAAATAACTAAAACAGACGTAGCTAACTACTAAATGAGATTTAGCCACGTACTCCGGTAGGAATTGTTTTTGTGATCCATTTGAAACACGATGTTTAGTTTTGGGTAAACTAAACACATTAACTGCGCAAATATGATATGTCATACTTATACCGTTCTGGAACTAAAGATCTGTAACAGACGGATAGCCAGCGGAGTAATAGGATTTAGTTTCCCGTAAAAACAAAAATCTGTAAAAGATATCAGTGTTTCATATTCTTCCCCAGTTGGAAGTCTTTGTTGAGCGTCTTGGATGTTTGATCTTTAGTTCTTGCAGGTAACTGACACCGCCAGACAACTGTATAACGAGACAGAATTTATTTTCTCCGATGCGCCACAATGTGAAGCAATGTCTACAGTGTAGTAGGCCTACCATCATCCGCTAACTGACAAAGGGAAGCCCCCTCGGGCGCAGCTCGTTATCTTGTTTCGGCGGTGAGAGAACATCGTTACGTCAGCAGTTGACAGCCATACAGAAACTCTCGGCCTGAAATCAACTGTACGCTCTCAAGCATCCATTCTGTCCTCCTCCGATTTCACTCACAGATTTCTACGTTCCCAAACTGTACTTGAAATTAAAGTAGTTCGTCTTTATAGACGTTGAACATATAGGCAGGGCTGTAAAATCAAATTTCCCCGTCAATATCACAAGAGGATGTTGTACTAGTTATCTCACCCAATCTTCCGTTGCTACAGGGAGATATTTAAACGAAACACGATAAATCTTCTTCCAGTCCGGTTTTGTTTAAACAGTATTCTTGCATATTACGAAATGCAATATCTTTGTCTATGCTTATCTACTACTTTAGAACTATTTTTCTAATTTACCTATAGTTATTTTGCTTTGGGCGGCCGCGTAGCTCAGGCGGTAGAGCGACGAAGCCGAGGATCTTTCCTCGAAGCTGAACGTCCGGAACGGCTTCCCAAGACCACTCAGCCTGCTATCCAATGAGTACCGTGAAGGAAACTCCGCGGGAAGCTAAAGAATGGCCGGAGCGTGGTGCTGACCCCGTCACATCCATTCTTGTGGCAATGGTTGTAATGTGAATGCGGAGCTCTCTCTCCACGAATCCTAAGGAAAGTTGCAAGAGCTGTTGGAAGCCTGTGACCTTTACCTTATAATGACTTTCCCGTTCCGTTTCATTATGCTGGAAGTATCACTTTTACCGAAAAAAAATTGTGACAATACCCAGCAGTAATATAGGCGGCCTAGACATGAGTTGTACAGGATATCCATCTATATTGGAAGGTTAACATGCACTGAAGATAAACCTGACATCTTATTAGGTACTGTAATACTGTTACTTTACTGAGCCTGTTCGGTGACCGGTAATACTCGAGCCTTGAATTCGGGAAGACTGGGGTTGAAATCTCCCGCCAACAACAGTTCAGTTTTACATGGTTCCCCCAAATCACCCCCAGGTAGTTGCCGGGATGGTTCCTTCAAAATGACATGGCCAAATTGCTTCTTATCCATTTACCCCATCCACTCTCGTTGTAATCGCTGACGAGCCCCAGCCTTAAGGAAAACGGTAGTTTTGAACAACTTTCCTCTTTTGGTATATAACCGGTTCCTAATCCTCAATAATACCGCCTGTAATAGAAGCCTTGTAACTAATTTTCTCTAGCCGAATGTCTGCAGCAGGAGGGTAAAGTCCTGTAGTTAACGATATTTATTTAGGACATCTGGTAGGCAACGTTTGTACTACAATGGGTGTGATGTTACTGGATGGGAAATTCAAAAGGTTTGTAGGGCTTTATTAATTGCAAGAGTTTCAAGTTGAGAAACTTATCGTTGCGGGTTATGGTGCAGTTTAATGTTTTTTAGTGCCATTATATGGGTGGTTGTTTGTTCTGGTCGCCTGGGTAATGGAGTTTTTGTTCCCTTTGCTGTGTCGGGGGAATTTATTCGGTTGCCATCTGTCTATGCAACGTGTTAACCGTATCAGTGTATATGAAATCTGTCGTTTATGATTTTGGCGACCATCCTAGCATTCTGCTAGGCGATAACGTGAAACGAGCCCGGGATGTGAACCTTGGCCTGTTAAATCGCGCCGACCCGGTGCGGTGGTGCCTTAACGCGCACATGCACACTGATTGGTTTCTCCTAGATAAAGAGGTACCAATGATATTCTTAGAGAGGTTCACATACATGAAATAATGTGTTACAGTCGATTCTAACCGGGAAATTTTCAAGCTTTGCCACTGGGCGACTAGGCGTTCCAGAGTAAATACCTGACTGGCCGATTTCTGGCGCTTGGAGAGCTGGTTGCCTGTTATCAGGCGTGAGCCGGAACACAGGAAATGTCTGCCGTTTCCGACAGCGACTGAAATGTATCCCCCTTATCATCGGCGTGGAGGGAATACGGAACGGAATACTGGGATACTTACAGTGTGAGGCATAAAAGTAATGAGACGGTCAATGCTGCTAGCTTCTACACAATATCAGGTTCAAGTTGTTGAGATCCTGTGAAGTGAAAATGTGTTTGAAAGCTTCATTTTGAAAACAAAACCACAACTACTTCAGTAAGGTTGTATCATAAAATAAAAAAATTGTGCTGCATACGTCATAGTATTATTAAAGCGTCTTCGTGAGTTATCTGGTTCGCCGTTTGGTTGTCAATCGCTACGTTTCGACTGCAAACTGCGGTTATCTTCGGATGTTTATTTGCTGAATCTTGCTACGAGACTCGAGGTCGTGTATATATATCCGCCGTGAATAATCAATATAAATACAATCAGAGTGTATTTTACAAATCGCACCAGAGATTCTAATGCCATATTTATGGTAAAAGTTCCACGTTTATCACCTTCTGATTTATGATGATATCGTTTCGATTTTTCTTTAATTCTTTTAAGTCCCTTCAAACACAAAAGGAATTCTTCAAATCTCAGTGCGTAAAGCTTGACTAAAAATAAAAACCAAAGTACTTGATACAATGGTAGCTATTCCGAAACATTGAATGTTACTTTCTGAAGAAAGGAATTTTTACCCGTGGCTACTTCATTGTTACATGTTTTCTAGATATAAAATTAAAAGTAGCTAATAATTAAATAATTTAAAATCACTGTACCACTGCTAATTTTCGTAGAACGAAAAAATCTGGACTCCCGCGTAATCCTAGGGCATTGAAGATTCTGCTTGCAAAATAGAAATTTTCGAAACGATTAAGACTTATAGATACCTTTCAAGATCCGAAACGTTTCCTTCTTGCGTCTCTTGAAAACAGTTCACTGACTTGTAAGAATTAACAGTGCATAAAATATAAATATTATTTGAAGATATTAGGTAAGCATATAAAAATAATCAGTAAACATTAAAAATAAAAATTTTAAACTTCTGAGTTTGATATAATGAAAAAGATAAAAAAAATTAATGCTGGCCATCCGTTTCATGAATTTATTTAGTACAAATGCTGACATAGGAAAAATAGAAATGGTTAGTGATTGTTTGAATAGTATCAAATTAAAAATAAACAATTTTTAAAAAATCAAGAAAAGTGACAACAAAAACAACAGTTTATTTCAGTTTACGTACTTTTTATTTCCTTTTCTAAAATAAATTTCCTACAATCACGGAAATATTTGTTTAATTTTGTAAATCTATTTAAAATTTTTACTTCAAATTAACATTAGTAGTAAAGACTGAAACATACTTTCATTAGTTTTGTTCATATCTTGATAATGGTGCATTGTTTTTCTTTTTTTATATAGTAAACCTTGTTGTGGCTTAAAGGTGCAATTAGGCTTTCAGACAAAATCCATCTATCTGGCTATTTAATATTCCGGAACTCAAGAGTGGAGTTTTTTTTTTCTTTTATTTTTTATGCTTACGACATATTTTGCTGGTACCTAAATGTTAGAGAATTTAAACTGGCAGCTGAGGTAAATATTCTCAAATTTTGTTACTACTGTTCATATCAAAATTACAATTTAATAAAATTGCTAGAACTTTAATTTTCTTAAGTAATTATTCTAAGGAATTCTTTCATTCAGTCAGTTATAACGGATATATAATACATTCTTCCGTCAGTATGAAAAGATATTAATTTATTGACGACAATCCACCTCGATATTTAGTCGAATAAAACTCTAGATCACACATTCTGACTGACTGCAGATCTGGGTTATTACTTTAACCATTGGAATTTTTTGCTTGTAATTGCTCACATTTGATATTTTCTCAAAACCTAAGACACGCAGACTCAACAACAACAACGACGATGACGACGTCAACGACGACGATGACGACGACGACGAGGACGACCACTACGAATACGACCACTACGAATACGACCACGACTATGATGACGCAGACGACGACGACTACGATGACGCAAACGACGAGGACGACGGCGCCGACGACGACGACTACGACTACGATGACGACTACGATGACGCAGACGACGACGACTACTACTACGATGACGCAGACGACTACGTCTACGACGGCGACGACGACTATGACGACGACTACGTCGACGACGACGACGACGACGATGAAGACGAAAACGATGACGTCGACGATGACCATGACGACGACGACTATGAATAAAATAAAAATTGAAGAAAACGCTTGCTGGAAACATATCACACAATACATTTCACATAGAACAAAAATTGTTTTTCTCAATCACTATTAGAGGTTTTTTTATATCAGTTAAAACATAAAAAGTTATTGGATTAAAATTGAAATAAAAATGAAATTATAGTTACTGGACCTGGTAGCAAACTAGTACTGCAGAGTGATAGTCGTGGATCTTGGTACTTGTCTATCTCCTTTTATCTGACGCATCAACTGCTTATTTGGTATGTAAGCTACTTAGATAACTTCGGGACCCGATATATCTGAAACTAAGGCCCGATGGGTAAAATCCCCTCAAGCCGTAATACAGGGGATGCTAGCCGACAACATATACAAGAATCATCGAAATTACTGATTACCAAGTTTAGCAGTTCCATTGTCTGTAAAGAGAGATCACCGATTTAGTCCAACTGTGCGCTGACCTATTTGTTCACTTGTTTCAGCTGATCGGGCCGCAGTTCATCCAGGCGATCAAGCCATCGCTGGATCAGCAGTGGACGCCGGAGCTGGAAGGAGCGTGGCGGAGGCTGTTCGAGTACATCGCGTTCCATATGAAGGCAGCCATGGAGCGGGAGAAGGCCGAGAAGAAGCGCTGACCGAAGATGGCGGGCCGATCTGATCGGCTACTTGATGTTACTGAACAAAACCATTTCTCATAAGCCATACGTAACGGCTGTATTTTCTCGTGATTACGTCTTCTAGCGAACTGTTACCGGACCCCTGGTGGAGTTCTTCTGTGTGGAGAACCCGTTATAGAAACACTGCTTTTTAGAACAGTTGTACGTTGCGTCTACCTGGTTGGCATTGGTGCGTTTCAGATGGATGACCGCATGAACTTGCGCCTGCTCTTCGTTTCTGCTGGTCACCAGTGACGCAGCACTGTCATGGTGGCTGCTTACGCGGTAGTTAAATGTCCCATTTTAGCACGATGTTTGTCTCATTTCGTATCTTTTACAGTCTGAATCTACCTTCTTCGGATTTCTATTTCACCATCAGGTAGTCATTTTCAGCGCACTGGAAGACATACTTACCACAAGCAGCACCGTTTAGAATGGTAGCAATCATAAGGCGACGTGCTACTACCCTGCTGAAACTTTTGTATGATGATAAATTCTTCCTCGGAATAAACAAAAAATGTTTTGCTGTTCGAGGAAAAGCAATGGAACTTACAACAAACTCTGTTGAAGACATCTGTCCTGAACCATATGCCTCATAATGGGTAGTGATAAAATTTTACGAAGTTACGTATTTCAGAAGCAATTAGGAATCAGCCTAGTAAACACTCTTTTTTCCGAAATATACGTACTGCCTTAAGACCTATTACTTGTCAGATGCATACTCGTGTCATTTTGATTAAACCTCTGCATCTCCTAGATTTGCAAAGTGAGCTAACTAAATTGTAGAAGGTTGGAAAGATGACAATTCAGAGTTACAAAATGCAGGCTTCGTGAAAAAAAGGCTACTAGAATCGCAAAAATCTTGTACATAAGAACTGTGAATCACATTATTAATTTTCAAAAGGCAATGACTTGTCAGTATCTGTCCAGTATACACAACACATGGAAATGAGAGCTAGCTATTTTGTTCCCGTCAGTTCCTCTTATAGTTTAATACAAACCTCCATCCCTTAATCTCAACATGTCCCCTACAACTCATGTCCTCAATCATGTGCAATGAATATTCTAATTTTTGCCTGCCACTAAATTTCGTTTTTTTGACAGTTCCATTAATTAACAAATTAATCAATGCCGCATGTTTTGAAATGTGACCCAACATACTGTAACTTCTTTCTGTAAGACTCTTCCATTGTTTCCTTTCATCGCCAAATATTTCCGAAACACGTTCAGTTCTTATATTGCCTGTCCATTTAATTTTCAACATCCGTTTGTAGCAACATTTCAAATGCTGCATTTCTTTTTTTTTTTTTTATTCCTGGTATTCGTAGAGTCAATACTTCACTGTCATAAAGTGCCGTGCACCAAACCTAACCTACAGATTTAAAATAAAAAAATTTCTGAGATGTAAGTCAATATTTGAAACTACAATATTTCCATAGGTTTTTGCGCTACTGTTACTCTGCTTATAACACTATTCTCACTTCCGCAATCAATTATAATTTTCCATCTCAAATAAAATATTTCACTTACTTCTCCTATTGCATCAGATGTTATGTTTATATTTAAACTTCCATTATTGCTATAATTTTTCTGCTACATTCCATGACTTTTGTGTTACTTTAATATATAATTAATCTAAATTTTTCTTCCAGTATTTTATTCAGACCTTTGTTTCTACTCTGCATGAAGCTTGGTCTACTTCAGATTAATTACCAATGTCCTACATTGTTTCTAGTAACTCTTGACTGAAATGAATTAACCTATCTTAACGTAATTATATTGTAATCAGAAAAATCAGCATCAGAAACCGTAATAAAATGTTAATCTCTCGGACAAATAAAACCAATTCCTGCGTTATCACAGATGTGTATTTACTTCTCAGCATTTAGATGATGTATCTTTTTTGTTTTTTAACTTTTAAGACTAATGGGATAAAAGAACTGAAATAATTGCACGTCCACTTAAAATAATTGTACCGTTTTAAGTTATTGGGTTTAGACACGTACGTACAATTTGTATGTCCTTAAATAATAGTAGAACGTGACCCTTTTTTAATACATAAATATTGCATTATGTATATTATTTCATACTAAGAATTTCTCTATACAAAAATTTAAAAATCCTTTTATATTCCATTATTGTAATTGCAGCCACATTATCACTTCTAACAAACTAATTATTACTGTCTTCAAACGAAAATAAACGAAATGTTATTGCTGGAATTGAATTTAACCAGCAAGTTTTCATACTAAAAAAAGTTTGTGGAAATTTAATGTTTGTTTAGCGACATATTCAGTTAAGTTTATGCAGGTTTTTCCGGCAGTGTTTAAAATTATTTACTCAAAGTGTGGCTGATAGAGACCTACAAATGTGAACAGCGAAATAAACGAAAAATAATAATATGAGTTGTGACTTCAGGCTGATCTAGACGTGCAATGTCTTCTCTAAATCTTCTCCATTCCGCCATACTCTTTATTCCAGTGTATATTGTCTGCACTCTAATATCATCCCCCATATGGCATCTTTGACTTCCATTCCTTCCTCTTCCGTTTGCAATACTTTTTAAACATACATAACAATGACTGATGTCTTATCAAATTGCTTAACCAATTATTCTTTCAATTTCCTGTCGCCAACTTTTTTTCAGTACCTCATCATTCTTTATTATGGCCGTCCAACAATCCTTTATGGCAGTGGTTCCCAGTTATTTTTCCCGAGTACCACTGCAAGAAGAAGCTAAACCGCGCGTACCCCTTACAGCTGAAATGATAAATAAATGAATTCGTTCATCCCAGTAGAGTGCTTCTCACAACCACAGGATTACAATAATAAAATTGACACAAACACAGTTTATCTTAAAATAAATTTGGGTGATAGTAATGTTTCTTTTGGCTGATAAAATTGGATTTTTTCAGTTATTTTAGTGATCACCTTAACCAAGAGACTACCGCGCGTACCTCCTGAAGAAACCTCACGTACCCCTGGGGGTACGCTTACCACTAATTGGGAAACACTGCTTTATGGTTTTTGGCATAACCACAGTTTAAAAATCACTAGTCTCGCTACCCCTATTTTCTCAGAGTACAGCTCTCTGCACCATGTAATACAAAAACTTTACTAATACAAATATTTACTTCCATAAAAAGTTTGTGCTTTATTTACAGTTGAAAATACCCACTAGGGTGGCAAAATTCCTCACGTCTTTGCTTGAACGCGAGGGTATCACACTCGCTGACAGTGTGACGCGGAGCTTCCTGTCACACCTTGGAGGCGACAGTTTCTTCCACTCGTCACCTGTCTCCTGAGTCCCGGTCCTAAGTGGCAGATGGCATTCGGTTGCAAGTTTTCTTCTTGAGTACATGGAGAGTAGTTTTCTCTCTGTTGCTTATTACCGGTCTCCCAATTCTACTCTTTTTCACGTCTGTGTTAGGTTCATTGCTTATTACGGGGTACAAATTTTCTTTCAAAAATCTTTTAAATTCTTTATATTGTCTTTCTTTCCTTGGTAACCTGTCCTTATTCCTTCTGCCTATATTTTCTGATTATTTTAATGTATTTCCTTCATTTCTTGTTTTAGACTACATATGCCAAATTCCTCTGTTACGTCAACATGCATTGTTCTATTGCACGCCGCCTAATGAACCTTCAGAAACTAATTTCCGTACTTTTTTATTTTATTTAGGGGGGGGGGGGGGGGAGTTTACGTTGAAAAATTTCCGCACGATAGTACTAGTATGTTGAGTTTTCTTTTATATATATATATTTACTATTCATAGCATATTTCACAATTCTCCAACTATTGTCTGAGTGTTCTTTCGGTGGTTTATGATACATCACTTATCAAACAGTTAAAATTGCTGGAGTATTTTTTCATTTGCAACTATCTTTGCACGTGTCTGTAATAAACGCCATTATATTCGTTTTCTTGTTTGATAGCTCTATTTATTTTTAAAAAAGTTTGTTTTTAATAACAGGAGCCGTAGGTGTCTATGCTTCCCACGTAAAAACGATAAAATATGAGGAACATTTATTTAATTATTGAGTGTACTAAGGTGAAACTTTGTTAACCTATACAGTAATTCAGTCTTTGAGTTAGGACAGAGGGATATTTTGTTGTATTTTCTATTATCTTTTGAAAATTACTTTTTAAACAACCATTTTTTTAAAAAAATGTGTTATTTTACTATTTTTCATATTAACCACTGGACTTATTATAATAAGCCTGTGTATAAATGTAATTTCGACAACAAAAGTAACATATAAAAATTTTATCTCCCAGTCTTTAGTACTTTTTGAGAAAATGTTCCTTAAGTTTCAAAAAATCTAATTCACAAGAAATAATTTCCATTGTTTGTCAAACACATTCCCGCACTACAGGATAACACGTATAACGAAAGGTAATAACTTCATTTGTAGGACGAGTATAACGCTACATCAAATTTTCTCTTGGAGAGGTAAGTTCAAACACTTATTGGTACCAAAAAAAAATTATTTTTTTTGATTTGGCCACCTCCGGCGCCCCTAAGTTGCTCGAGAATTTCTCCATTTCTATTTTCTTGTAGTACGGCACAACTTTTTGAGTTGGTGCAGTGTTTTTTGTAACTAGAGCCTTCCTTGTTCAACTTTGAATATTAGTGGGTATACTTGTGTTTCACATTTCCATTCTTTATAAATACCATCTCACGGTATTTCTTTCACTCCGTTGTTGTTGTTGAAATATATAAATGGTCGTTTGTAAATCTCCCTCACTCTCAAAGAATGTCTTTCAAATATGGGATATATTCACTATCAAAAATCGTCAAAAATCGACTTTGACAGACCTTACGTTTTTATTTTCAAGTTAAAAATTGGAAACTAGTATTTTACTTTCTACATACTCAGCATATACACCTCACGATGAGGTAGAAATTTTTTTGCGAAGTTAAAGAATTCCTTACTTAAAGTTCGGTGAAACGTATTTCTTTCGTCCCACCTTGCTCCCAACCACGGCACTATATGGGGCATGATGGTTGTTCCGTTTCTGGATTCCAATCATTGCCGTAATGAGGAATAATATGAACAAACTCATCATCATTGAAGGCCTATGCGTCAGCACAACGACAGAGTGCCTGACTTGAACCACACGCACCATGACGGAAGAGAACTCTCAGAATGATATTGCTTTTGTATTTATGATTAACCTTTACCATTTCTTATCAAATACTCCTGTTTTGTCAGACAAGACAGTTTGACAGTAACTAATAACTAAAGACAAATTTATACTTAATGGGCACTGCCACTCTCTTTTCACTCGTTACAGTAAACAAGTTATTATTGAATCTATTAGCTGAACTTACCAAAATAACGGTATATTTATTGGCAGATTTGACATCGTTACCCATATTACAGCACCCCGTCGTCTCCCCAGACATCACCTTCCATTTGTTAACACTTACAGTTTGTCTCATGAATATGAAATCAACCTGTTTATTACCGTTTTTGAACAGTCGTAAATCACACGAAGGATAATGGCCTATGAGATGCTTAGTACCGTGCACAATTCATGTTTACGGCTGTCCTAAAAATGTCGTAAAACTGTTTAGTCGCGGCAGTGATAAATTTTCTGAGGTACCACACTGACACCTTCCAATTTTTATCCAGAATTTTTTCCTTTCTCCCACAAATTCTCCTTGAATTCCAAATGAATAGGTCTCTCTTTTTCCTTTCGTCTCATTTCAAGACATATGGGAATCGTTAGAGATAAATATTAGTGAGAAATAGATTTCCGTCAGTTAGTAAGTAGCGCCGATCCAGTAAGTTGAATGTGGTTTTTAAGAGTGTGTGTTGGAATATTATTCGTATGTTGCTTATACAACAGCTTGCTGGAAACAGTTTTATCTGCACACAAATTAAAGCGAGATGTACTACGGCCATGCTGACAGTTTCCGGTCAAGAAAGTGAGCACTTGAAAAGCCTCCATTTTTTCTTTTTTTTAAAAAGAAAGTAATCTGTTACCAACCTTTCAGTTATAAAATGTATCATCATATTACGCTATAGAGCAAGTTCACTATATTAAATCCTGACAATACGTATTGGTAATTTAAAACTTCTCTTATTCCGGTTTATCTGAATTCAGTAACCATTAAAAAAAGTAATGTAATCTTCGTGTTTATCTAGAAACAGTTGTGAAATCACAACGTTTCGACTATTACTAACTCAAATGTCTTCATCAGGGGTGTCATAGGTTCCGTCGATGACTAGCTGGTTCGGCACGGTGGATGCCCAGACTAGCAACCTTGTGGGCAGACCACGTATGGGACAAAGATGAGGCATGCATTTAACGGTCTAACGTTCCTGTTATTCTATCGAAATACGATTTTAATGGAAAATTAGTTATAGAGCCATACAAGGAGCTCATTTTGCGTAGCAAATGTTTTGCACAAGCACCGTTAACTAGTACTATTTAGCCAGGCTACGTTCATTTGTCTGCGAATTAAACGAGTCACTGGTTAAATTGTTGCCGACAAATTGTAATCGGATTTTTGCTCTACGCGATGCAACATGTCTGGATTTCCAACGATAAATAATAAGAGGTGCATTGGTTCACAGTTCAACTTCACGTATGTCAGTAGCGTGTAATTTTAACTGCCGCTGCATCACATATCGTGTATACATGCAGAGCATCGTCAAGAACCGTTGCACCGCGAATAATTCAAATGCTGGTAATACAAAGTTGCTGCAGTTTTAAGCAGGTAATCCTTTTCAATAATGTAGTTTACAGTTTAGCTTCATTTTAATGCTAAAAATTAACTAGTGATTCGTTTAGTTCAAATAATGATGAGAGTATATCTTTTTTTTTTTTTTTTTTTTTAAAAAAAAGAAAGAAAGAAAGACAAAAATAGCTCTGATTAACGACTTACGAAACAAAATTTTGCTGGTTAATCCTATAGCAACGTATGTCTCTCAACTAATCTTCAGTTGAACGTATAAAACGCTTACAAGGGACATCTATTTAAACTTGAACGTTCGGAACCGCACGAAAACATGCTATGAATAACAAGCGATCATAAAAAAAAAACAGTGGTGTGTGTCATGTCCATGCAAAACGTTGCATTTTACCTAAACTAACATTTTACTAGAGAGAAATAGAGTAACAGGATATCAAGAACATGTGAAGGAAATTATACGTAATTCAATGAAGTCAGTGTATCATTACATTTTCAACCAACGATGCCAAAAACCCTATGTTTAAAGTACTTAATATAGCGTAAAACACACATATTCTGCAGTACCAGACATCTGGTATTGCTTATATTAATCCTCAAAGTGCACATGCGGTATTTCGATGTAGTCGTTAAAACAAAGTGGAAGAGAACAATGTGAACACCTCACTAAAGTCACGTTATCACATTCCAAATCACTTCTGAATTCACGCAGTCCAATGTCAAAAGCCACACTAATTACATTTTCAAATGATGATATTGGTATGTCAATGTCATAATTGGTCTTTCGCCAAGCATATTGCAACATAGGCTTATACGTAGGTGCAGCAAATTGATTGTAAATCACAGAGTGAATTTTCATGATGAAATAACGTGCATGTATCTTCACATTGAAGTCTTACAAAATCAGTGTGTTACTTCAGGAAAAATACTACGTTTTTTTATGGAAATGACGCACACCACTGTTGTTGATGATCGTTTGTTATTCTAAGCGTGGTTTCTTGCGGTTCCGAGAGTCCGGGATCAAAGGTATCCCTTTTTAGCCTGATATCGTAGTATGAGGGGGTGCGTGACGTGAAACCTGTCATCGACGAAAGCTGTAGCACATCTGATAATGACAGCAAAACAGGCAGCCGAAACGTTCATACTAGATTCCCGCGAACACTTCATTCCATCATTAGTCACCTAAAAACTATTTTCTCTCCTAGTCTCTTGGGAAATTAATTTTGACTTTTATGCGTTTTCGACTTGCTTATTAAGGTAATAAGAAAAGGAAATAGTTTAAGATGTATTCCGAACAATAAGTATTAATTTCTGCGTACTATGTAATTTTCAAGGCGATAATGGGAAATCATAAAAAAATTTGTTTACAAAATTACAGAAAACCACCTTAAGTCTATTTTTAGGACGACCTGTACGTCATATCCGATATTTTAACCTGGCTGCATTGTACTTCAGAAACTTTAATGTGGCGTCACTTCAACGCACATTGCTACATTGACAGTTAGTTGAAATGTTAGATGGCACAAGATTTGAAATGTTTTAAAGAAGGGAGGCCTAAATTTTATAGACAGGAGATTAATTCAAACTCTATATAAGAATCTGATGACTATAATAAATAGCCGAGAGACAAAAATCAGATTGTAGCAGAAGATCTATGCCAATTAATATTACACTTGTATTAAGCGAAAAACTCTGAAGGAAGCAATGGAAAAATACGGGTTTGTCGTAAGTGTCCATGGACTGAGGATAATATGCTGTTAGCAGACAACAGTGAGGATGTTAGAAAATCGTAGCGTGAAAAATAGTTGAAATAGAAATTTAACCAAGTATAAATAAAAAGAAGTCATGAAACATAGTTAAAAAAAGATAGCAATAACAGTATATTAAATACGAAAACCGGATCAAACATAGTACCAGCAACAACAGAACTGTTACTTAGCATGATATAAGAATCCACTATCACTGACAGCTGCCTTCTAAAAATTTAAGACATGCGGGATTGGGTAATTTATTAGTGGGAAAAACAATTTAACCCAATAATCGTAGAAGAAGATAAAGTAAGGAAGATACGAACAAGATATTTGAAGAGACATGCTGTTATGGGTAAGTTGAGATGAAGAGATTAAATTGACATGAAGAAATCGAGGACTGCCAAAAAACGACTGATTACAGGAAGATTAATGATGGAAAAGAAGCTCTAAAGTTTCATTAAAAAAATGTTGCCTTGCATGTAAAGCAGCGTATAAAAGATTTTGATATAGTTTTCACAAGTCCCTTTTCTCTACTCATGTAGGTTTCTGAAGATCGTTGGTTGAGAGATTTAAATTCTGATTCGTAATTCCTCCTCACTCCTCAGAAATTTTTGACATAATGGAGACTTGGGAAAGAGTGTGTAGGAACTCATCAAAATCCATGTCATGGAACCATCCGAAAAACTTAAATGTTGCTTCCTCGGCTCGTATTAAATCCCACCATTCTCGAAGCATCAGAATATAAAGTTTCTGTCTATCTACGCTTGCCTGTAGAGATTCCGTGTGTGTTAAATGGAGTTATATGGCTCACTGTTCGTCGATTGGATAGACATTAATTACAACTTGTCTCCCCAGGCGATCAAACCGAGCTGCAGAAAATATCCAATCTAAATTCAGGAATTCGATTACCTTAAACGGACGTCACAAATCGAATCCTAAATCCAATGAATTAAAATGACGTCCGACAATAATTTAAATATTTATTGTCTTAGTGAATTAAACGCCTTTGTGCAAAAATCGCATCCTTAATTACTTGTCTCAAATGGATATCGCATTTGGAAGCAGCTACATACATTCACTGCTTTTAAAATATATTTGTTGTTTCAATAAAAATTATTCAGCGTCAACACTATTGCAGAATTCTTACCATCCAGTTCTTCAGGTAATATAGTTTCAAAATATCTCATTCTGGTGGTTAATCTCATAATTGACATGAATGATCTCGAGAACTTGCTCTGTTATATTTAAGATATGTTTATTTTTTCATGCCCAACGTTTATGCTGTATGTAAAACTATTTTCAGTTTTAAAACCATCTCATTTGCTACAAACAAACCTCAAACTCTGCTACTTTACTAAAAACAAAGATTCCTTTGTCTTTCGGGCATACAACACGCACACCGCTACCCTAAATTATCACACTTTCAGCTTAAAAATTTTCCAGTTTTAATCATCAAATTTGGAAGTGGACTGAGCAGACGTTAAATATTTTTATCTAATTTCATGGACATTTTTGTTATGGTATCAGAATGTCTATTAATGATACTGCATATAAACAGCACAAGTGAAACTGTACCATCAGAAATCATACAAGTACGTTTTCTCTGACATGCCATACCCAGATTATATATTTGATTGTATTAAACTAGTAAGTTATTTTGTATGTTCAAAACAGCTATTTCACAACGTACATATTAGCATTTTAATAAAATCCTCTGTCAAACAAATAGGTGAAGAAAAAAAAAAAATCTATTCAAGAATAACATTTGTTGTAATTAGTTGTTAAAAATAAAAATGATAATCATAAATTACAAAATGATTACTATAAAGTTCCTGTAATCTTTGACAAGTTACATGTCACTACAAATTATGAAAAAAATTCTGTTCATAATTTTGGAAATACAGGGTGAATAGATTTTTTTTATAGTTTCTCCCTAAAAAGTAATACAAATCGTGCAATAAAAAAATCCCAACAATAGACAACAGGTTCGAACTTTCATTTGACAACCATTAAGACTAAATACGATTTCTCTCCAACCCCAACTAAAATCTCTTTAATGATTTTCACCCCCGTGAATGTTTCAGAATTATTCGTTTCTGGATTAGGAAGATCTTAAAAAGTTTGCAGTTAGAAATTTCTAAGCTAAAGCATACAAAATTTATAAGTTTTTGACAAAAGGCAAATCATGGATTTCACAAGGGCTCCTCCTTTTGTTTGGAAATGTATTGAACCTTAACAATTAGGAATGAAATAAGAAGATTTCACAGCTTTTAAAATAAACCTTTAGATTTTCACATATTGTATTTATTACGCATCAAAAAGAAACACTTGGCATATCACCAGTTCGAAACATAATACCAGAAGTCTGAGATGCGTTCACATAGTCACAAAATTCACTTTCGGTACATGAAAAAGCTTTCTCCACCGTTTCTCTTGTTCAAGCTAATTGGTGTTAGGGCATTCTAATAATAATAAAAAACATAGTGATAATACGCTCGTAGTAAGGAATAGGAGCTACGTAAAAAATGTGTTACATGGTTCTTTTCGTTAATTCTGATTTTATCGAAAGTAAGTTCTTAAATTACGTCTGAACTTAGAATAAAGTGTATCAATGAAAGAACATCCCAAAATAGATCATCTTTGCACTAACGTATCAAAATTAAACTTTACTTAGTCCACAACACGAAGGTTGGTGGGACCCTTTCGAAGGAAGTGTACTAAGACAGTGTCAGTGATAGTACGGCCAGCTCCTTTACACTGGTACCTATAGCTTAATCTGGAGGACTAGCCTACATCATATGGCAAAGCACTGCCCGTAAAAATTCCTGGCTACGGCAGGATTCGAACCAGGATCTTAAATTTCTTAGTCATGCGCCTTACCCATTGAGCTAAAATACCACTCGCCTCCAAACTAAAGCAGTTAGAACAATTTATTAAATTGTTCAATGCAATCGTATTTCACCCTAACGATACTGGCATCTTCAGAAAAGTTTTCTGCAATTTTGTATTTCATTCTGATTAGAAATTTGGTAGTATCGGGGATATTGTAATTAGTGTACAGATAGTCAAACAAAAGTTCACTCAAAACATTAAATAATATACTTGTATACACGTTAAAAATTTTTGCTTGTATCGTACCGTGAATGAGGTAGCTAAGACAGGAACGGAGTATTATCTGATAAGATGCTGAGTTGCGATAAATGTTCGTTATTGTAGTCTCGGTCGGCAAGAAGTGAACCAAACGCTTGAATTAAATCCAAAATCTCTCTGCATCGCGTATGGAATGGGAGTAAGTCAATAACGATTGTAATTTTTCAGTCGTAAGGGAAATTGAACCTTACGGTCCCTGAAACATCATTAGAAATAGTAGACCTGTATGATTCGGCATCGGCATTCACAATGATAATGAAGATTTTAATTGAATCTTTATTGACGTGCTTCTTTGAGGTATCATTACTTACATTGACCTTGTTACCTTGTTTAATCGTCTTTCCCACAATGTCAGTGAGTAAATTTTGCGTTCTTATTGTCTTTTATTACGACTAATGTAGGACCTTACACTATTTATATATATATATATATATATATATATATATATATATATATATATATATATATATATATATATCTTCCTACCGTGATAAAAAAATATTTATCTTTTTTTTCATTTACTAAATTTTCCTCCTATACTCAATTAACTGTGATTATACCTTCACTTTTAAGCTTTATCACTTTTAAACACCATATTTATTCCTCAACTTTACACCACTCAGCTCGTAACTCATATAATTTCAGCCGAATACAATTCTTCCAACTAGTTCTATTTTATTACAAACGATGCATTTTCAAGTTTTTCCATTACTTCTATTTTTTCATTCTACTGTTCCTCATATTATCGACATTTCATACACTCCTTGCTGCTGGTTGTTCTCCACTCCTGTTATTCCGTATCACATTTCCTTTCGTATTCCTTTTTCGTGTTATTACGGTGAATACACAATCTATATAGACTTTCCCCAACTATTACGTTGTACGTTACTTACAATTTCATATAACAAAGTGCGAAACGCAGATGAAAATAAACAAATTCGTGTCTGATAGGTGTGATTTGAATTCAGTCAACTGAAATCCGGAGGTTCTGCGAGACAGACTTGTCGGTAGCTCCGTATTGTTTCCGCGTGCTTCCTTACAGCATCTATATTTTTCGCTAGCGCGTACCAAATCAGTTCCGCCGGGCGCACGGGATTGGAGAGGATAACATCCCAGCCCACTGATCTACGGGCCGAGTGGTCCTAACATCCCTTCCATATTGGAGTATCGATCTCTCGCACAGCGAAACACGGCACACGCAGAGTCGAAGCTCGCAATCTTCACCAGCGTGAATATCGGCGCCGTCACTTTTCAAACATTCGGAAATGCCCTATTTCAGTTTTATTTTATGCACTTCACTTTTGTATAGCAGTGAATGTTGATTGCTAATTGTTAAACCGCTTATTAACTTGCATTACATTATTACATGTTCGCGCGGTTATATATAGCCGCAGCAACCACCAATCCTTGTCAATATGAAGTACGTCAAACAGAGACACATTGCCCGTGAGTAAAGTTGATACTGCCGGCAACAATACTAGGCGGAAGAATGTGAGGTACCGATCTAGAAGGTTAGTGCGTAAGGTGCTTGCCTCCAAAACTTACATTTTCGGTTCTGTCTGGATATTTTGTGGGCTTTACTGTGTTCATATAACTAAGTTAGAATTTTCTATACTTCGGATTCCACATTAAACTATAGATCCAATACAAACAGAGGTAGAATGCACGGAAAGTCGGTGTCTCCAGGCCATATAATAAGAATTCCGTCAGGTATTAATGATCCCGTAACAGAATGACAATGCGCGTCTGTCGTAGCTATCTAAGCCAACCGGGTTTACCTACCGGAGCTGGAAGACCTACAATTTAACGTGGTGTGAGAACCATGGAAGAGTTCTAGCATACTTCATATATGTAAACCAAACGTTGCGAAAGATGTTAGGTAGGTTAAAGCCGAGATCTGGATTCGAACCGGAGGCCTTCATGTCCCCACTAAAACATCTTAACCACCGAGCTAACTCATAGTTACAACAAATCATCAGGCCATAAGAATTCACACTCTTTCGCAGGTTGTTTTGTGTTTTTTTGTGTTTTTTTGCACTTACTAACCATCTAACCTTAAATATGAATTAAGAACTTCTTTCACGTTCCTAGTGAGTATATGTGACAGGTTCGTCCGACTATCTCCGTCAAAACAACGGAAAAATATTTTTTAATTTTTTTTATCAAAATTGTAAAAAAATTTCCGTGCAACTGCAAAATGCAACCACAATTCGACGATTTACGATTGGAATAAGTGCAAAGCATCTAGCTATCTGTACTTTCGGGAAAGCATTGAGTCATACTATCTGAACATTTTAACTTGACAATTTGTAAATGCCCTCAATTTTATCACCACGAAAACATAAATATTGATTAAATAGGATTTGATGGGAGTGTTTGAAGGTTTTTTAAAATAATTTTCATTAGTCTCAAAAGAAAACTAACAACTCGCCGACTCTGAAAATGTCTAGAATTTTTTTCTTATTACGATATGTATTTAAGCGTTTTTTGTTTTTTGCTTTTCAGAAAACATGTAAAATTATCAGTTTATTCACTTTATTTGAGAAACTACTAATCCGAAAAATATTTCTTCTCTGGTTATATGCAGCCTGTTAAAGATGATATGAAATCTATAGCGTTGGTCCAAAGTTTATGTTGTGTATAAATTTAAAAAAAATGTATTCTTGAATAGATATTTTGTTTTGGAGCAACACTCATGCATGTTATTCAATATAGAATTTATTCAGCCAGATAACAAATTTGCTTTGACATACTTTTTTGAATAATTACGAAATAACATTTCAGTGAGCGAAATTTAGTAGCAATCTGGTTACAAAAACACCAACACAGTGAATTTTCATTAATTATTTTAACATTTAATAGGTCCAACACACAAACTTCCGTCAACCATTCTTACTAAGGTCATTTTCTCAATGGATGTTACAGTTATGGCCATCACAACGTATATATACTACCTTGCAGTAATCTATCTCGTTGTTAGCAGCTGTAACTTCCCATTATAAGAAGTAACA
>CM061919.1:63010735-63160477 GCA_031002005.1 Vandiemenella viatica
CCCCCCCCCAGAAGATTAAAAATCAGATGCTTTGTTACACTGTCTGACCACTATGGATTGTGTTCCATTAATCTGATTTCATTTCCAGCGTCGTCTAACCCGGTATACACTAGAACGCATATGGACATGCGAATTGAATACATTTGGGTTTACAGATGAGTCCCGATTCCGTCTGTGGCAAAAAAGATAATCGAGAACATGTTTGCAGGTGTAGAGGAGAAACGACTTACCTTGCTACGATTTTAGAATGTCACACAGGTGCAGCTACTGGTGTCTTGGTTTGGTGCAATCAGTTTCGACAGCAGGACTGAGTTGGTTGCTGTTGAAGGCACAATAACAGGCCACCACTATGTGTACGGGGTGCTGCTACCTTTCATGTCTACCATCCAAATCCCATTTTCCAACAGGATAAAGCCTGTCCTCATACTGTGGCCAACACAACACAAACCTTACAACGATCTACGATCACAATTTGGATCGCACGGTCCCCAAATTTGTTCCCAATAAAGCATGTCAGGAATGCCAGGAGTAGACACATTAAATCACATGGTCACCCAGCACAAACTGTACAACAACTGACTGCTTAAGACATACAGAACTACAGAGACATATCCCAATAAGACATCTGAACACTTATTGATTCAAAGCCGGAAAGGATCCGCGAATGTATATATTCTCAAGACAGAGGCACTTCTTACTGACAACTATATCTAAAGGTAAAAAACTAAGCCTGTTCCATTACAATTTGTTATCATTTCTTCTAGGTAAGGCCCTGGGTATATCTACAAAAAAAAAAAAAAAAAAAAAAAAAAAAAAAGATATTCTGCGTGTTTCACTTTTAATTTCCGCCAGTGTAGTAATAATAAGAAAATATTGCAAAGAAATTGTTCACTGTCATTTAATAACGTCTGCTTTGTGAGGTACACAACCTCACCGTTTGTGATTTTTTTTATATTAGTAAGACTGGTTTTTCAAATTTATTTAGTAGTTATAATTGTAAATACTAACAGAGACTTTCAAGAGAGGTATACAAGATCTTTGGTGAGACAACAGTTGAAGAAAAGAATGGAGTTGGAGAGAAAAATGGAATGAGATAAGGTGTGGATGAGAAAGGCTTAATTGAGAAGTTGTAAAAAATCCTGGCGGGATTGGTAATGGATAACTTAAGCCCGAGGGCAGAAGATTAGTATAGATAAGTTAATCAAACATGAAAGTTGTAAATGTTAATTGATTTTGATTTGAAAAATAGAAGATACTAAGATAAGTAGAAGATTTTTTATTTCATATTGAAGTCATAATAAAGAGAATGGAGTTGATGTTTAAAGTACATTTGGTATGATTTTTTAATAGTAGTAGTTGTATCGAAAGAAACCCAGCGACGGACATAGAGGGGTAAATAAAGAACCTATCTGAACTAGTCTGACGTCTGAAATATAAGGGAAAGTATTATATTTAAGTGGATAAAGTACATTTTCATATTTTCTAAAAATAAAGAACCTTACAGCTTCCAATGTCACTGTACTGCGTACCACCACGTTATTGAATTTACCAGAACAGAATTTTCGAATCACTAATTTTGGAAATAAAGAGGAGAGGGAGAATTTACAATTTTTAGGACTTTTCGCCAATAATTCTTACGAAACTTGTAGTAAAGAGAAATGTGCAAACGTCTTTTGTGTCGGTGGATTGCCATCTTTCATATGATATTAAACAGGTTTTTATTTATTCCTGTAAACAACCTACAATTAAGTTTCTACATCTTATCTTAACACTTGCGGAAATTAAAATCCCAGCATTAGGGGTATTTTGATGTGATTCATCAGATGGCAGTTGAGTTGCTCAAAAATGAGTAACAGACAAATTTTCAGGTTAGGTAAAGAACTCTGTCACATTGCTCTACTGAGCTGCGCCACGTTACCTTTCATCACTCTAGTGTAGTATTTCAGTTGCATTCAAAGAAATTAATGGTAAATTAGCATTCAATACACTCTTAATTAATAGAAGATTGAATAAACAGAGTTAACTCAGAGGCAAAATCAAAAAATAAAATGTTTACTCCGAGGTTACAAAGAATATTAGTTGCAAACCTGTTTACTATTTGTCATTTAAACACAAATTATAATTGTTATTGAACACACAAATAAGTTGGTAATAAAGTTTATGAGATACATCCGGTAACAGAAAGTGACAACTTTGACAGAGGCTCACGTAATTGTTTTCGAGTGACAAAAAGTAACTAAAGCAGTCTGCTAAGTGAGATTTAGCAACGTAATCCGGTAGGAATTGTTTTTGTGATCCACAAAGAATTTAATTTTACAACATTTGAAACACGATGTTTAGTTTTGGGTAAACTATACAAATTAACTGCGCAAATTTGATGTGTCATACTTATTCAGTTCAGGAACTAAAGACCTGTAACAGATGGATCGCCAGCGGAGCGGTAGTAATAGGGTTTAGTTTCCCCTAAAAACAAAAGTCTGTAAAAGATATCAGTGTTTCATATTCTTCCCCAGTTGGAAGTCTTTGTTGAGCGTCTTGGATGTTTGATCTTTAGTTCTTAAAGGTAACTGACACCGCCAGACAACTGTATAATGAGACAGAATTTATTTTCTCCGATGCGGAAGACAGAAACGCCACAATGTGAAGCAATGTCTACAGTGTAGTAGGCCTACCATCATCCGCTAACTGACAAAGGGAAGCCCCCTCGGGCGCAGCTCGTTATCTTGTTTCGGCGGTGAGAGAACATCGTTACGTCAGCAGTTGACAGCCATACAGAAACTCTCGGCCTGAAATCAACTGTACGCTCTCAAGCATCCATTCTGTCCTCCTGCGATTTCACTCACAGATTTCTACGTTCCCAAACTGTACTTGAAATTAAAGTAGTTCGTCTTTATAGACATATAGGCAGGGCTGTAAAATCAAATTTCCCTGTCAATATCACAAGAAGATGTTGTACTAGTTATCTCACCCAATCTTCCGATGCTACAGGGAGATATTTAAACGAAACACGATAAATCTTCTTCCAGTCCGGTTCTGTTTAAACAGTTAAATTCTTGCATATTAAAAAATGCAATATCTCTGTCTATGCTTATCTACTACTTTAGAACTATTTGTCTAATTTACCTACAGTTATTTTGCTTTGGGCGGTCGCGTAGCTCAGGCTGTAGAGCGACGAAGCCGAGGATCGTTCCTCGAAGCTGAACGTCCGGGACGTCTGCCCAGGCCCACTCAGCCTGCTATCCAATGAGCAAACTCCACGGGAAGTTAAAGAACCGCCGGAGCGTGGTGCTGACCCCCTCATATCCATTCTTGTGACAATGGTTGTAATGTGAATGCGGAGCTCTCTCTCCACGAATCCTAAGGAAAGTGGCAAGAGCTGTCGGAAGCCTGTGACCTTTACCTTATTATGACTTTCCCGTTCCGTTTCATTATGCTGGAAGTATCAGTTTTACCGAAAAAAAATTGTGACAAGACCAAGCAGTAATATAGTTGTACAGGATATCCATCTATATTGGTAGGTTAACTTGCACTGAAGATAAACCTGACATCTTATTAGGTACTGTAATACTGTTACTTTACTGAGCCTGTTCGGTGAGCGGTAATAGTCGAGCCTGGAATTCGGGAAGACTGGGGTTGTAATCTCCCGAAAACAACAGTTCAGTTTTACATGGTTCCCCCAAATTACCCCAGGTAGTTGCCGGGATGGTTCCTTCAAAATGACATGGCCAAATTGCTTCCTATCCATTTCCTCCATCCACTCTCGTTGTAAACGCTGACGAGCCCTAGCCTTAAGGAAAACGGTAGTTTTGAACAACTTTCCTCTTTTGGTATATAACCGGTTTCTAATCCTCAATAATACCGCCTATAACAGAAGCCTTGTAATTAATTTTCCCTAGTCGAATATCTGCAGCAGGAGGGTAAAGTCCTGTAGTTAACGATATTTATTTAGGACACCTGGTAGGCAACGTTTTTACTACAATGGGTGTGATGTTATTGGATGGGAAATTCATAAGGTTTGTAGGGCTTTATTAATTGAAAGAGTTTCAGGTTGAAAAACTTATCGTTGCACGTTATGGTGCAGTTTAATGTTTTTTTAGTGCCATTATATGGGTGGTTGTTTGTTCTGGTCGCCTAGGTTAAGGAGTTTTTGTTCCCTTTGCTGTGTCGGGGGAATTTATTCGGTTGCCATCTGTCTATGCAACGTGTTAACCGTATCAGTGTATATGAAATCTATCATTTATGATGTGCATTTTGGCGACCATCCTAGCATTCTGCTAGGTGATAACGTGAAACGAGCCCGGGATGTGAACCTCGGCCTGTTAAATCTCGCCGACCCGGTGCGGTGGTGCCTTAACGCCCACATCCACACTGGTTGGTTGCTCCTAGATAAAGAGGTACCAATGATACTCTTAGAGAGGTTCACATACATGAAATAATGTGTTACAGTCGATTCTAACCGGGAAATTTTCAAGCTTTGCCACTGGGCGACTAGGCGTTCCAGAGTAAATACCTGACTGGCCGATTTCTGGCGCTTGGAGAGCTGGTTGCCTGTTATCAGGCGTGAGCCGGAACACAGGAAATGTCTGCCGTTTCCGACAGCGACTGAAATGTATCCCCCTTATCATCGGCGTGGAGGGAATACGGAACGGAATACTGGGATACTTACAGTGTGAGGCATAAAAGTAATGAGACGGTCAACGGCAATGCTGCTAGCTTCTACACAATATCAGGTTCAAGTTGTTGAGATACTGTGAAGTGAAACTGTGTTTGAAAGCTCCATTTTGAAAACAAAACCACAACAACTTCAGTAAGGTTGGAGCAAAAAATAAAAAAATTTGTGCTGCATACGTCATAGGATTATTAAAGCATCTTCGTGGGTTATCTGGTTCGCCGTTTGGTTGTCAATCGCTACGTTTCGACTGCAAACTGCGGTTATCTTCGGATGTTTGTTTGCTGAATCTCGCTACGAGACTCGAGGTCGTGTATATAAATCTGCCGTGAATAATCGATATAAATGCAATCAGAATGTATTTTACATATCGCACCAGAGATTCTAATGCCATCTATATGGTAAAAATTCCACGTTTACCACCTTCTGATTTATGATGATATCGTTTCGATTTTTCTTTAATTCTTTTAAGTCCCTTCAAACACAAAAGGAATTCTTCAAATCTCAGTACGTAAAGCCTGACTAAAAATAAAAACCAAAGTACGTGATACAATGGTAGCTATTCCGAAACATTGAATGTTACTTTCTGAAGAAAGGAATTTTTACCCGTGACTACTTCACTGTTACATGTTTTCTAGATATAAAATTAAAAGTAGCTAATAATTAAATAATTTAAAATCACTGTTCCACTGCTAATTTTCATATAATGAAAAAATCTGGACTCCCGCGTAATCCTAGGGCATTGAGGATTCTGCTTGCAAAATAGAAATTTTCGAAACGATTAAGACTTATAGATACGTTTCATGACCCGAAACGATTCATTCTTGCGTCTCTTGAAAACAGTTCACTGACTTGTAAGAATTAACAGTGCATAAAATATAAATATTATTTGAAGGTATTAGGTAAGCATATAAAAATAATCAGTAAACATAAAAAATAAAAATTTTAAACTTCGGAGTTTGATATAATGAAAAAGATTAAAAAAAATTAATGCTGGCCATCCGTTTCATGAATTTATTTAGTACAAATGCTGACATAGGAAAAATAGAAATGTTTAGGGTTTGTTTGAATAGTATCAAATTAAAAATAAACAAATTTTAAAATCAAGAAAAGTGACAACAAAAACAACAGTTTATATCGGTTTACGTACTTTTTATTTCCTTTTCTAAAGTAAATTTCCTACAATCACGAAAATATTTATTTAATTTTGTTAATCTATTTAAAATTTTGACTTTTAAATAACATTACTAGTAAAGGCTGAAACATACATTCATTAGTTTTGTTTGTATCTTGAGAATGGTGTATTGTTTTTCTTTGTTTATATAGAAAACCTTATTGTGGCTTAAAGGTGCAATTAGTTTTTCAGACAAAATCCATCTATTTGGCTATTTAATATTCCGGAACTCAAGGGTGAAGTTTTTCTTTCTTTTATTTTTTATGCTTACGACATACATTGCTGGTACCTAAATGTTAGAGAATTTAAACTGGCAGCTGAGGTCAATGTTCTCAAATTTTGTTACTACTGTTCATATCAAAATTACAATTTAATAAAATTGCTAGAACTTTAATTTTCTTAAGTAATTAATCTAAATAATTCTTTGATTCAGTCAGTTATAACGGATATATAATACATTCTTCCGTCAGCATGAAAAGATATTAATTTACTGACGACAATCAACCTCGATGTTTAGTCGAATAAAACTCTAGATCACACATTCTGACTGACTGCAGATCTGGGTTATTGCTTTAACCATTGGAATTTTTTGCTTGTAATTGCTCACATTTGATATTTTCTCAAAACCTAAGACATGCAGACTCAATTCTTTTGGCTTTTATGTCCCACAAGGATGCTGTAAAACATTTTAAACATTAATTTCCATATGTTGTAGGTCAGTACCCCATTAGATACAGATTCGATGGATTTTATGCGATGGGCCTAATTTTGCAAGGTATCGCGTCATTAACCTTCCACAGAAGCTTACACACCAATTAAGTAGTATCTCCGTTAGAAGAACGGGACATAGCAAACCGGGCGAGGTTCTATGTCGCAGAATACGGTTTGCATTCGCTCCTTGGGCGAAACTGTTTCCTTTTACCTGCAGAGTTTACGTCGACCGTCTAGTAGTAGGTAAATAATTTGCCGTGGAAGAAGTTGAACTATACAGTGAGATATGTAGAGCATTCGTTCCGTATTCTGAGGTTATTTCGACGAATAGAGGTTACGAATAAACAACAGTATTAACGGGTTATTGTTAGGGAGCTAATGACCTTGCTATCAACGCGCCATAAAGCCATAACAATAACAACAATAACGACGACGATGACGATAACGACGTCAACGACGACGATGACGACGACTATGACGATGACGGCGACGACGACAACGACCACTACGAATACGACGACGACTACGATGACGCATACGACGACGACAACAACGACGATGACGACAACGACGACGACGATGATGACGACAACGACGACGACGACGATGAAGACGAAGACGATGACGTCGACGATGACCATGACGACGACGACTATAAATAAAATTACAATTGAAGAAAACGCTTGCTGGAAACATATCACACAACACATTTTACACAGAACAAAAATTGTTTTTCTCAATCACTATTAGAGGTTTTTTTTATATCAGTTTAAACATAAAAAGTTATTCGATTAAAATTGAAAAAATGAAATTATAGTTACTGGACCTGGTAGCAAACCAGTACTGCAGAGTGATAGTCGTGGATCTTGAGTACTTGTCTATCCCCCTTATCTGACGCATGGACTGTTTATTTGGTATGTAAGCTACTTTGATAACTTCGGGACCCGATATATCTGAAACTAAGGCCCGATGGGTAAAATCCCCTCAAGCCGTAATATAGGGGATGCTACCCGACAACATATACAAGGATCATCGAAATTACTGATTACCAAGTTTAGCAGTTCCATTGTCTGTAAAAAGAAATCACCGATTTAGTCCAACTGTGCGCTGACCTATTTGTTCACTTGTTTCAGCTGATCGGGCCGCAGTTCATCCAGGCGATCAAGCCATCGCTGGATCAGCAGTGGACGCCGGAGCTGGAAGGAGCGTGGCGGAGACTGTTCGAGTACATCGCGTTCCACATGAAGGCGGCCATGGAGCGGGAGAAGGCCGAGAAGAAGCGCTGACCGAAGATGGCGGGCCGATCAGATTCGGCTACTTGACGTTACTGAACAAAACCATTTCTCATAAGCCATTCGTAACGGCTGTATTTTCTTGTGATTTCGTCTTCTAGCGAACTGTTACCGGACCCCTGGTGGAGTTCTTCTGTGTGGAGAACCACTTATAGAAACACTGCTTTTTAGAACAGTTATACGTTGCGTCTACCTGGTTGGCATTGGTGCGTTTCAGATGGATGACCGCATGAACTTGCGCCTGCTCTTCGTTTCTGCTGGTCACCAGTGACGCAGCACTATCATGATGGCTGCTTACGCGGTAGTTACATGTCCCACTTTAGCAAGATGTTTGTCTCATTTCATATCTTTTACAGTCTGAATCTACCTTCTTCGTATTTCTCCATCAGGTAGTCATTTTCAGCGCACTGAAAGACATACTTACCACAAGCAGCACCGTTTAGAATGGTAGCAATCATAAGGCGACGTGCTACTACCCTGCTGAAAGGTAGAATGATAAATTCTGCCTCGGAATAAACAAAAAATGTTTTGCTGTTCGAGGAAAAGCAATGGAACTTACAACAAACTATGTTGAAGACATCTGTCCTGAACCATATGTCTCATAATGGGTAGTGATAAAATTTTACGAATTTCAGAAGCAATTAGTAATCATCCTAGTAAACATTCATTTTTTCGAAATATACGTACTGCCTAAAGACCTATTAGTTGTCAGATGCATACTCGTGCCATTTTGATTAAACCTCTGCATCTCATAGATTTGCAAAGTGAGCTAACTAAATTGTAGAAGGTTGGAAAGATGACTCGAAAATTCAGTGTTACAAAATTCAGGCTTCGTGAGAAAAAGGCTATTAGAATCGCCAAAATCTGGTACATAAGAACTGTGAATCACATTATTAATTTTCAAAAAGCAATGAGTTGTCAGTAACTGTCCAGTATACACAACACATGGAAATGAGAGCTAGCTATTTTTTTCCCGTCAGTTCCTCTTATAGTTTAATGCAAACCTCCATCCCTTAATCTCAACATGTCCCGTACAACTCATGTAGTCAATCATGTGCATCGAATATTCTAATTTTTGTCTGCCACTAAATTTAGTTTTTTTGACAGTTCCATTAATTAACAAATTAATCAATGCCGCATGTTTTAAAATGTGACCCAACATACTGTAACTTCTTTCTGTAAGACTCTTCCGCTGTTTCCTTTCATCGCCCATAATTTCCGAAACACGTTCAGTTCTTATATTGCCTGTTCACTTAATTTTCAACATCCGTTTATAGCAACATTTCAAATGTTGCATTTTTTTTGTTCCTGGTATTCGTAGAGTCCATACTTCACTGTCATAAAGTGCCGTGCACCAAACCTACAGATTCAAAAAAAAAACTTTTTATGAGAAGTCAATATTTGAAACTACAATATTTCCCTAGGTTTTTACGCTACTGTTACTCTGCTTATAACTCTATTCTCACTTCCGCCATCAATTATAATTTTCCATCCAAAATAAAATATTTCACTTACTTCTCCTATTGCATCTGATATTACTTTTATATTTAAACTGTCATTATTGCTATAATTTTTCTACTACATTCCATGAATTTTGTGTTACTTTAATATATAATTAATCTAAATTTTTCTTCCAGTATTTTATTCAGACCTTTGTTTCTACTCTGCATGTAGCTTGGTCTCCTTCAGATTAATGACCAATGTGCTACATTGTTTCTAGTAACTCTTGACTGAAATGAATTAACCTATCTTAACGTAATTATATTGTAATCAGAAAAATTAGTATCAGAAACCGAAATGAAACCAAGTCCTGCGTTATCGCAGATGTGTGTTTACTTCTCAGCATTTAGATGTTTCCTTTTTGGTTTTTTAACTTTTAAGACTAATGGGATAAAAGTACTGAAATAATTGCACGTCCACTTAAAAAAATTGAACCGTTTTCAGTTATTGGGTTTAGACACGTACCTACAATTTGTATGTTCTTAAATAATAGTAGAACGTGACCGTTTTTTAATACATAAATAATGCATTATGTTTATTATTTCATAAAGAATTTTTCTATCAAAAATTTAAAAATCCTTTTATATTCCATTATTGTAATTGCAGCCACATTATCACTTCTAACAAACTAATTATTACTGTCTTTAAACGAAAATAATCGAAATGTTATAGCTGGAATTGAATTTAACCAGCAAGTTTTCATACGAAGAAAGTGGAAATTTAATGTTTGTTTAGCGACATATTCAGTTAAGTTTATACAGGTTTTTCCGGCAGTTTTTAAAATTATTTACTCAAAGTGTGGCTGATAGAGACCTACAAATGTGAACAGCGAAATAAACTAAAAATAATAATATGAATTGTGACTTCAGGCTGATCTAGACGTGTCATGTCTTCTCTAAATCTTCTCCATTCCGCCATACTCTTCATTCCAGTGTATATTGTCAGCACTCTAATATCATCCCCCATATGGCATCTTTGACTTCCATTCTTTCCTCTTCCGTTTGCAATACTTTTTAAACATACATAACAATGACTGATGTCTTATCAAATTGCTTAACCAATTATTCTTTCAATTTCCTGTCGCCAACTTTTTTCAGTACCTCATCATTCTTTATTATGGCCGTCCAACAATCCTTTATGGTTTTTGGCATAACCACAGTTTAAAAATCACTAGTCTCGTTACCCCTATTTCCTCAGAGTACAGCTCTCTGCACCATATAATACAAAAACTTTACTAATACAAATATTTACTTCCATAAAAAGTTTGTGCTTTATTTACAGTTGAAAATACCCACTAGGGTGGCAATATTCCTCACATCTTGAACGCAACGGTATCACACTCGATGACAGTGTGACGCGGAGCTTCCTGTCACACGCTGGAGGCGACAGTTTCTTCCACTCGTCGCCTGTCTCCTGAGTCCCGGTCCTAAGTGGCAGATGACATTCGGTAGCAAGTTTTCTTCTCGAGCACATGGAGAGTAGTTTTCTCTCTGTTGCTTATTACCAGTCTCCCAATTCTACTCTTTTTCACGTCTGTGTTAGGTTCATTGCTTATTACGGGGTACAAATTTTCTTCAAAAATGCTTTTAAAACCTTTATATTGTCTTTCTTTCCTTGGTAACCTGTACTTATTCCTTCTGTCTATATTTTCTGATTATTTTAATGTATTTCCTTCATTTCTTGTTTTAGACTACATATGCCAAATTCCTCTGTTACGTCACATGCATTGTTTTATTGTACGTCGCCTAATGAATCTTCAGAAACTAAATTCCGTATTTTTTTATATTATTTGGGGAGGGGAAGGGGTTAGGTTGAAAAATTTCCACATGATAGTATTAGTATGTGCCATTGAGTTTTCTTTTATATATATATATCTACCATTCATAGCATATTTCACAATTCTCCAACAATTGTCTGAGTATTCTTTTGGTGGTTTATGATATATCACTTATCAAATAGTTAAAATTGCTGGAGTATTTTCTTATTTGCAACTATCTTTGCACGTGTCTGTAATAAACGCCATTATATTCGTTTTCTTGTTTGATAGCTCTATTTACTTTTTTAAAAAAGTTTGTTTTTAATAACAGGAGCTGTAGGTGCCTATGCTGCCCACGTAAAAACGATAAAATATGAGGAACATTTATTTAACTATTCAGTGTACTAAGGTGAAACTTTGTTAACCTATACAGTAATTCAGTCTTTAAGTTAAGACGGAGGGATATTTTGTTGAATTTTCTATTATCTTTTGAAAATTACTTTTTAAACAACCATTTTTTTTAAAAAATGTGTTATTTTATTAAATTTCATATTAACCACTGGACTTATTACAATAAGCCTGTGTATAAATGTAATTTCGACAACAAAAGTAACATATAAAATTTTTATCTCCCAGTCTTTAGTACTTTTTTAGATAATGTTCCTTAAGTTTCAAAAAATCTAATTTACAAGAAATAATTTCCATTGTTTGTCAAACACATACCCGCACTACAGGATAACACGTATAACAAAAGGTAATAACTTCACTTGTAGGACGAGTATAACGCTACATCAAATTTTCTCTTGGAGAGGTAAGTTCAAACTAATTATTGGTACCAATTTTTTTGATTCGACCTCCTCCGGTGCCCCTAAGTTGCTCGAGAATTTCTCCATTTCTATTTTCTTGTAGTACGGCACAACTTTTTGAGTTGGTGCATTATTTTTTGTAACTAAAGCCCTCCTTCTTCAACTTTGAATATTAGTGGGTATACTTGTATTTCACCTTTCCCTTCTTTATAAATACCATCTCGCGGTATTTCTTTCACTCCGTTGTTGTTGTTGAAATATATAAATTGTCGTTTGTAATTCTCCCTCACTCTCAAAGAATGTCTTTCAGATATGGGATATATTCCACACTGAGGACAAATTCTGGTTCCTAGCTAAAAGCGTTTTGTTAGATAGACCCACTATCAAAAATCGTCAAAAATCGACTTTGACAGACCTTACGTTTTTATTTTCAAGTTAAAAATTGGAAACTAGTATTTTACTTTCTACATACTCAACATATACACCACACGATGAGGTAGATTTTTTTGGGAAGTTAAAGAATTCCTTACTTAAAAATCGGTGAAACGTATTTCTTTCGTCCCACCTTGTTCCAAACCACGGCACTATATGGAGCATGATGGTTGTTCTGTTTCTGGATTCCAATCATTGCCGTAATGTGGAATAATATGAACAAACTTATCATCATTGAAGGCCTATGCGTCAGCACAACGACAGTGTGCCTGACTTGAACCACCCGCACCATGACGCAAGGGAACTCTCAGAATGATATTGCTTTTGTATTTATGATTAACCTTTACCATTTCTTACCAAATACTCCTGTTTTGTCAGACAAGACAGTTTGACAGTAACTAATAACTAAAGACAAATTTCTACTTAATGGACACTGCCACTCTCTTTTCACTCGTTACAGTAAACAAGTTATTATTGAATCTATTAGCTGAACTTACCAAAATAACGGTATATTTATGGGCAGATTTGACATCGTTACCCATATTACAGCACCCCGTCGTCTCCCCAGACATCACCTTCCATTTGTTAACACTTACAGTTTGTCTCATGAATATGAAATCAACCTGTTTATTACCGTTTTTGGATAGTCGTAAATCACACGAAGGATAATGGCCTATGAGTTGCTTAGTACCGTGCACAATTCATGTTTACGGCTGTCCTAAAAATGTCGTAAAACTGTTTAGTCGCGGTAGTTATAAATTTTCTGAGGTACCACACTGACACCTTCCAATTTTTATCCAGAATTTTTTCCTTTCTCCTTGAATTCGAAATGAATAGGTCTCTATTTTTCCTTTCGTCTCAGTTCATGACGTATGGGAAACTTTGGAGATAAATATTAGTGAGAAATAGATTTCCATCAGTTAGTATGTATCGCCGCTCCCGTAACTTGAATGTGGTTTATAAGAGTGTATGTTGGAATATTATTCGTATGTTGCTTATACAACAGCTTGCTGGAAACAGTTTTATCTGTACATCTCGTTTACAAAATTACAGAAAACTACCTTAACTCTATTTTTAGGACGACCTTTACGTCATATCCGATATTTTAACCTGGCTGCATTGTACTTCACAATCTTTAATATGGCGTCACTTCAACGCACATTGCTAAATTGACAGTTAGTTGAAATGTTAGATGGCACAAGATTTGAATTTTTTTAAAGAAGCGAGACCTAAATTTTAGAGACAGGAGATTAATTCAAACTCTGTATAAGAATCTGATGACTATAATAAATAGCCGAGAGACAAAAAATCAGATTGTCGTAGAAGATCTATGCCAATTAATATTACACTTGTATTAAGCGAAAACTCTGAAGGAAGCAATGGAAAAATACGGGTTTGTCGTAAGTGTCCATGGACTGAGGATAATATGCTGTTAGCAGACAAAAGTGAGGATATTAGAAAACCGTGGCGTGAAAAATACTTGAAATAGAAATCGAACCAAGTATAAATAAAAAGAAGTCATGAAACATAGTTAAAAAAGATAGCAATAACAGTATATTAAATAAGAAAACAGGATCAAACATAGTAGCAGCAACAACAGAACTGTTACTTAGCATGATATAAGAATCCACTATCACTGACAGCTGCCTTCTAAAAATTTAAGACATGCGGGATTGGGTAATTTATTAGTGGGAAAAACAATTTAACTCAATAATCGTAGAAGAAGATAACGTAAGGAAGATACGAACAAGATATTTGAAGAGATATGCTGTTATGGGTAAGTTGAAATGAAGAGATTAAATTGACACGAATAAATCGAGGACTGCCAAAAAACGACTGATTACAGGAAGATTAATGATGGAAAAGAAGCTCAAAAATTTCATTAAAAAAATGTTGCCTTGCATGTAAAGCAGCGTATAAAAGATTTTGATATAGTCGTTTTCACAGTCCCTTTTCTCTACTCATGTAGGTTTCTGAAGATCGTTGGTTGAGAGATTTGAATTCTGATTCGTAATTCCTCCTCACTCCTCAGAAATTTTTGACATAATGGAGACTTGAGAAAGAGTGTGTCATCAAAATCCATGTCATGCAACCATCCGAAAAACTTAAATGTTGCTTCCTCGGCTCGTATTAAATCCCACCATTCTCGAAGCACCAGAATATAAAGTTTCTGTCTATCAACGCTTGCCTGTAGAGATTCCGTGTGTGTTAAATGGAGTTATATGGCTCACTGTTCGTCGATTGGATAGACATTAATTACAACTTGTCTCCCCAGGCGATCAAACCGAACTGCAGAAAATATCCAATCTAAATTCAGGATTCGATTACCTTAAACGGACGTCACAAATCGAATCCTAAATCCAATGAATTAAAATGACGTCCGACAATAATTTAAATATTTATTGTCTTAGTGAATTAAACGCCTTTGTGCAAAAATCGCATCCTTAATTACTTGTCTCAAATGGATATCGCATTTGGAAGCAGCTACATACATTCACTGCTTTTAAAATGTATTTGTTGTTTCAATAAAAATTATTCAGCGTCAACACTATTGCAGAATTCTTACCATCCAGTTCTTCAGGTAATATAGTTTCAAAATATCTCATTCTGGTGGTTAATCTCATAATTGACATGAATGATCTCGAGAACTTGCTCTGTTATATTTAAGATATGTTTATTTTTTCATGCCCCACGTTTATGCTGTATGTAAAACTATTTTCAGTTTTAAAACCATCTCATTTGCTACAAACCAACCTCAAACTCTGCTACTTTACTAAAAACAAAGATTCCTTTGTCTTTCAGGCATACAACACGCACACCGATACCCTTAATTATCACACTTTCAGCTTAAAAATTTTCCAGTTTTAATCATCAAAATTGGAAGTGGACTGAGCAGACGTTAAATATTTTCATCTAATTTCCTGGAAATTTTTTGTTATGGTATCAGAATGTCTATTAATGATACTGCATGTAAACTGCACAAGTGAAACTGTACCATCAGAAATCATACAAGTACGTTTTCTCTGATATGCCGTACCCAGATTATATATTTGATTGTATTAAACTTGTAAGTTATTTTGTATAATCAAAACAGCTATTTCACAACGTACATATTAGCATTTTAATAAAATCCTCTGTAAAACAAATAGGTGAAGAAGAAAAAATAATCTATTCAAGAATAACATTTGTTGTAATTAGTTGTTAAAATTAAAAATGATAATCATAAATTTTAAAATGATTACTATAAAGTTCCTGTAATCTTTGCCAAGTTACATGTCACTACAAATTATGAAAAAAATTCTGTTCATAATTTTGGAAATACAGGGTGAACAGATTTTTTTTATAGTTTCTCCCTAAAAAGTAATACAAATCGTGCAATAAAAAAATCCCAACAATAGACAACAGGTTCGAACTTTCATTTGACAACCATGAAGACTAAATACGATTTCTCTCCAACCCCAACTAAAATCTCTTTAATTATTTTCACCCCCGTGAATGTTTCAGAATTTACGTTATATTCGTTTTTGGAGCAGGAAGATCTTAAAAAGTTTGCAGTTAGAAATTTCTAAGCTAAAGCATACAAAATTTATAAGTTTTTGACAGAAGGCAAATCATGGATTTCACAAGGGCTCCACCTTTTGTTTGGAAATGTATTTAACCTAATTAATTAAGAATGACATAAGAAGAGTTCACAGCTTTTAAAATAAACCTTTAGATTTCCACATATGGTATTTATTACGCATCAAAAAGAAACACTTGGCATATTACCACTTGGAAACATAATACCAGAAGTCTGAGATGCGTTTGCGAAGAGTTCACATAGTCACAAAATATCACTTTCGGTACATGAAAAAGCTTTTTCCACCGTTTCTCTTGTTCAAGCTAACTGGTGTTAGGGCATTGTAATAATAATAATAAAAATATAGTGATAATAGTAAGGAATGGGAGCTACGGTAAAAAATGTGTTACATGGTTCTTTTCGTTAATTCTGATTTTATCGAAAGTAAGTTTTTAAATTACGTCTGAACTTAGAATAAAGTGTATCAATGAATGAACATGCCAAAATAGATCATCTTTGCACTAACGTATCAAAATTAAACTTTACTTAGTCCACAACACGAAGGTGGACCCTCTCGAAGGAAGTGTACTGAGACAGTGTCAGTGAGAGTACAGCCAGCTCCTTTACACTCGCCTCCAAACTAAAGCAGTTAGAACAATTTATTAAATTGTTCAATGCAATCTTATTTCACCCTAATGATACTGGCAACTTCAGAAAAGTTTTCTACAATTTTGTATTTCATTCTGATTAGAAATTTGGTAGTATCGGGGATATTGTAATTAGTGTACAGATAGTAAACAAAGTTCACTCTAAATAATATACTTGTACACGTGTAAAAATTGTTGCTTGTATCGTACCGTGAATGAGGTAGCTAAGACAGGAACAGAGTATTATCTGATAAGATGCTGAGTTGCGATAAAAGTTCGTTATTGTATTCTCGGTCGGCAAGAAGTGAACCAAACTCTTGAATTAAATCCAAAATCTCTCTGCATCGCGTATGGAATGGGAGTGTAAGTCAATAACGATTGCAATTTTTCAGTCGTAAGGGAAATTGAACCTTACGGTCCCTGAAACGTCATTAGAAATAGTAGACCTATATGCTTCGGCATCGGCATATACCCTACATTCTTTACTCATACACATCACATCACAAACAGCGTACTACAACAACAACACACACACACACACACCATCACAGCCTTCCGAAGTTATTGCTGGTATCAGTCTATAAAATAAAAGCCTATCAGAATGATAATGAAGATTTTAATTGAATCTTTATTGACATGCTTCTTTGAGGTATCATTACTTTAATGTAAATGTGTTTAAGTTTTGTTACCTTGTTTAATCGTCTTTCCCACAATGTAAGTGAGTAAATTTTGCGTTCTTATTGTCTTTTACTACGACTAATGTAGGACCTTATACTATTTATATATATATATATTCCTACCATGATAAAAAATATTTATCTTTTTATTTTTTCCTTTACTAAATTTTCCTCCTATACTCAATTAACTGTGATTATACCTTCACTTTTAAACTATATCACTTTTAAACACCATATTTATTCCTCAACTTTACACCGCTCAGCTCGTAACTCATATAATTTCAGCCGAATACAATTCTTCCAACTAGTTCTATTTTATTACAAACAATGCATTTTCAAGTTTCTCCATTACTTCTATTTTTTCAGTTTTTTCTTTCTACTGTTCTTCATATTATCCACATTTCATACACTCCTTGCTGCTGGTTGTTCTCCACTCCCGTTATTCCTTATCACATTTCCTTTCGTATTCCTTTTTCGTGTTATTACGGTAAATACACAATCTATATAGACTTTCCCCAACTATTATGTTGTACGTTACTTACAATTTCATATAACAAAGTGCGAAACGCAGATGAAAATAAACAAATTTGTGTCTGATAGGTGTGATTTGAATTCAGTCAACTGAAATCCGGAGGTTCTGCAAGACAGACTTGTCGGTAGCTCTGTATTGTTTCCGCGTGCTTCCTTACAGCATCTATATTTTTCGCCAGCGCGTACCAAATCAGTTCCGCCGGGCGCACGGGATTGGAGAGGATAACATCCCAGCCCACTGATCTACGGGCCGAGTGGTCCTAACATCCCTCCCATATTGGAGTATCGATCTCTCGCACAGCGAAACACGGCACACGCAGGGTCGAAGCTCGCAATCTTCACCAGCGTGAATATCGACGCCGTCACTTTTCAAACATTCGGAAATGCAATATTTCAGTTTTATTTTATGCAATTCACTTTTGTATAGCAGTGAATGTTGATTGCTAATTGTTAAACCGCTTATTAACTTGCATTACATTGTTACCGACTGACTAACTTTACATGTTCGCGCGGCTATATATAGCCGCAGCAACCACCAATCCTTGTCAATATGAAGATCATCAAATAGAGACACATTGCCCGTGAGTAAAGTTGATACTGCCGGCAACAATACTAGGCGGAACAATGTGAGGTACCGATCTAGTAGGTTAGTGCGTAAGGTGCTTGCCTCCAAAACTTACATTTTCGGTGCTGTCTGGATATTTTGTGGGCTTTACTGTGTTCATATAACTAAGTTAGGGTTTTCTATACTTCGGATTCCACATTAAACTATAGAGCCAGTACAAACAGAGGTAGAATGCACGGAAAATCGGTGTCTCCAGGCCATATAATAAGAATTCCGTCAGTTATTAATGATCCCGTAACAGAATGACAATGCGCGTCTGTCGTAGCTATCTAAGCCAACCGGGTTTACCTACCGGAGCTGGAAGACCTACAATTTAACGTGGTGTGAGAACCATGGAATAGTTCTAGCATACTTCATACATGTAAACCAAACGTTGCGAAAGATGTGAGGTAGGTTGAAGCCGACATCTGGATTCGAACCGGAGGCCTTCATGTCCCCACCAAAACATCTTAACCACCGAACCAACTCATAGTTACAACAAATTATCAGGCCATAAGAATTTACTCTCTTTCGCAGGTTTTTTTTTTTTTTTTTTTTTTTTTTTGCCCTTACTTATCATCTAACCTTAAATATGAATTAAGAACTTCTTTCACGTTCCTAGTGAGTATAAGTGACAGGTTCGTCCGACTACCTCCATCAAAACAACGGAAAAATATTTTTTAATTTTCTTTATCAAAATTGTAAAAGAATTTCCGTGCAACTGCAGAATGCAACCACAATTCGACGATTTACGATTGGGATAAGTGCAAAGCATCTACTTATCTACACTTTCGGGAAAGAATTAAGTCATACTATCTGAACATTTTAACTTGAGAATTTGGAAATGCCCTCAATTTTATTACCACGAAAACATAAATATTAATTAAATAGGATTTAATGGGAGTGTTTGAAGGTTTTTTAAAATAATTTTCATTAGTCTCAAAAGAAAACTAACAACTCGCCGACTCTGAAAATGTCTAGGATTTTTTTCTTATTACGATATGTATTTAAGCGTTTTTTGTTTTTTGCTTTTCAGAAAACCTGTAAAATTATCAGTTTCTTCACTTTATTTGAGAAACTACTAATCCAAAAATTATTTCTTCTCTGGTTATATACAGCTTGTTAAAGATGATAGGAAATCTATAGCGTTGGTCCAAAGTTTATGTTGTGTATAAATTTATAAAAAAATGTATTCTTGAATAGATATTTTGTTTTTGGAGCAACACTCATGCATTTTATTCAATAGAGAATTTATTCAGCCAGATAACAAATTTGCTTTGACATACTTTTTTGAATAATTACGAAATAACATTTCAGTGAGCGAAATTTAGTAGCAATCTGGTTACAAAAACACCAACACAGTGAATTTTCATTAATTATTTTAACATTTAATAGGTCCAACACACAAACTTCCGTCAACCATTCTTACTAAGTTCATTTTCTCAATGGATGTTACAGTTATGGCCATCACAACGCATATATACTACCTTGCAGTAATCTATCTCGTTGTTAGCAGCTGTAAATTTCCATTATAAGAAGTAACACTTAGTTTTCATTTTCCTTTTCTAGCACTGTTATAAAAATTGACTGTGTTCTGAACATTTACTGCGTCGTGAAGACTACTAAAATCGTGACAGACTCATACTACAAATAAATTCTACTTATTCCAAATTCTTTCTTATATTTCAATAATCTATTCCAACATCCAGTATTACTTAACATTTATATCTCATTTAAAATAATTACCAACGATCTAAATACAAATATTTCTGCGTTTTCACCAGTGCTATATTGTTATAAACCTAGTTCTTGGATGCTAATCTAGAGCCTCGTTTTTTGACTTTGTATCTTTAACTCTGCCTTATTGGCTTTATTGAAGATCTGCCAAGAGATGCATCTTAACCTTTCTACTATTAGCCCGTGAATGTGGCATGGTGAATGGACCTGAGACGTGGAGTTGATCTGTTTCAAAATATTAGATTATTAGCGTTGTCTTACAATTTATCATATTTTATTTCTCCTTCTTAATTATATACCCATTTTAATCTTACTTTACATGTTCAACCCAATTTACCTTACTGCAAGATCAGTTATTTGTTAATAATTAGTATCCTGTTCTCAATAACTGTCCAGTAAATAAGCTTCAGGTACGTTGTTTTTATATTACAAACTGCAAGATTCATGCCCGCTAGCAAGTATTGGCACAAAACGTTCTTTAAGACATAACGAAATTATTACTGTAAATCTAGTAGTTTAAATTCACTTGATCGCTCGCTCCGTCATTTAGGTTACATTTCACCCAGTCCAACTTGTGGTACGATGTTTTATATCAGTGTATTCTTTCGTCAGTGTTGTCCCACTTAGTGATTTTAGGAATTTTATTTCAGAATCAGTGATGTAGCTTGTGTAACAATTTCTGGGCCACAATGTGTGTTGATGGAATTCGTTTTATTTTTAACATTGGATACACAAACATCCTACATCTCTACTAGATAATTTATAGAAAATTATGGATGTCAGGGGGCGTTTTGCATCAAGGAACATTATTCATATATACATCAGCAAAACACCTAGTTTTTCTAGTGCTATCTGCACATTCTTTCATCAACGCTCTTGGTTAGTAATAGCTATGTTCGCCCCATTCTTAAATGCCAGAAATGGTTCGCATGTAGGTAAATGAAATTATATAGACACTACTTCTGCTGTCTACTATACAGCACCAGTCTTAGCTCCGTATGAATTCTGTGATGGTTTCGTTAGTACTGTGGCAAGTGGTTTCAATCGCGTGCCTCTTCTCTGCACATTCGCTTTGCTACTAATAACCACTTACTACATGCAACTCGTACAGCAAAACAACACTCCAGGAAAAGAAGTATAGGAATTTTACACGCAATTTACTTAGTGCGTATGTTAGAATTGTTCTTAAATTGAATCGCATTTTAGAAGTCGCTTTCCGTACGACCGATATTTTGTGCTTATCCCATTTGATGAGTCTTTTTACTTTTACACCTAGGTACTTAAACGAATCAACTTTCCTAAGAATTGAACGAAATACCTAGAACTAATGGAAACATGTTTCGTTTTGTTTCTTATGGTCATTGTTGTCTCCTCTTGAACGACTGCCTAGACATTCACGATATGTAATCGCGTAATCCCTATGTAAATTACTTTTTTTTATTTAAAAATGTGATTTAGAGAGAAAATCCCTTATGACATAAAGAAAATCTAGGTAATTTTTTCTCTACTTACATTAAAACTCAATGTCTACGTGGTCATATGAACTGGCTCATGAAGCCTTCGCTTGAACTACTGCAATCTATAGTTAGTACGCGTCGCCAGGAACTTATGTCTTAGATCGACAACCATAAACAAACAGTTCCGCAGTGTATTTAGCATATAAACGCAGCTTAATGTGTCAAGTGAATCGCAGAGCTTTGGCTGTTTATACGTCTCAGATATACGATGTTTACACGAATACTGTTAATGTTATGTGTAGAAACCAGACGTCGAACGATGTCATTGCTTTAATGTGTATCTAGATTCTGTATTTTCGTTAATGAAGCCACCATGTGTAAAAATTATGAGATATGTAGAACAAAGAACTTAAAATGTTATCTGCAAATGTCAGTGCAGAGATGTGAGTATAAGGAGGTGAACCATTTGGTTGTTTGGTAACAAGCTTTAGTTAGAATAAAGTTATAATAACTGATAAAATTTCATAGGCTTAAACCAATGTACTGGCCTAGAATTGATAACCATTTGTGAATTTAAGTACGTTCCATACCTGTCAGTGTAATAAAATAGCGGTTAGTGTGTTAGTGTTGAGTTATTTGAAACCTGTGAAATAACTTAGGTAATAGATATATAATAAGTGGAAGCGAATGAGATATTTTTACTGTGAACCAATTTATTAATAGAGATGTTATAGACGAAAGTGCAATTGATACATGATATTTTGGACACGGAATATTATTGTGAACACGCAAATGTATTACCTGAAATGTATTGAAGATATAATGAATAAAAAATGATTGTAGATTTATTTTTTATTTTATTACACAACCATTGATTTGGAATCAATTATACTTATTCAATGCACCAAGAAATTATTTACAGTATTTTATTTTATTTACTGACTATCGCAGAACAATTAACAGTTGAATAAAAAATATATTAACTCTGAAAAAGCAAACGTCTTTAGGCATAAACTCTCCAATATGCTCCCATTTTATAGTATCATACCAGTCAAAGATATCAGTTATGTTTAGAATTTCTCTGTTGAAGGAAAAATATTTCCACATTCACTCCTAATGTCAGTGTTCAAAGAACATGACTCAAATGATGACATCTTCGGACCAGTATCACTTCTATCAAACATTCCAAGAATTTTCCTTTCGCAGACAGCATATTGAATGTATTACAGTGACTGGAAAAGTCTTTTGCAGAATAAGAGGTTTTGCCATTAGACGTATGGTAGTCATGTATTATAAACAGTAGCTCGAATATAGAAAATAATGTGATTCATGAAGTAATGTGAATACTGTAAAATATTGGAAAGAGGTTAATCGTAGGAAACCTCGAAGCATAATCTTGATCAAGTGATGTATTTAATAGACGTAAACCATCTCAGACCCATTTTAAAATCAAATAAATATATTGTTTTATTTGTTGATAATCGCAAATCCAGAAGACCAAGAAGAAAGGTGGAAATCATGAAGAATGATACTTCTAAGAAAAGTAAAGCGTAAATTATTGCTTAAGGTATTACTAATTCTGTGAAAAAAATAAGAGATATTGTGTGCGTTTTTAATTTTTTTTATTCATTGGCCTTTGACAAAAAATGACATATTACCATCATACATGATTTTATTATTAGAAGATGTGAAGAAAAATGTATTTAAACTTTTTGGTTAATATTATTCAATAATATATAAGACAATAAGGAACACAAAAAACAAAAATATCAGGAGAAAGTTGTCAAGATTTTTTTAAAAATATATCATCTCTTTAGTGTCTAGTCTATTATGGGGAACTTGCTACCAATTTCAAATGGTATTTAAGCCAGTAATTTATGGAGTAAATGCACGGATATCATTCAAAAGTCGGCTTACACATTCAGATTACAATGATAGCTTAATACATATACTTCCTGCTGTCTCTTATAAAGTGCGAAAACTCCACTTTCAGTGTCATAATACACAACCGTAACGCTAAGAATAAAAATAATAATGAAATTTAATAGCATTTATCTAACTTCCAATCGCGTCAAAATTTGCGCTCCTGAGACGTTTTGAAGGTTTAGTTCTCTGTCCTCATTTTCAACTGGTTGAAAATGAGGACCGAGAATACCTCATTCATAAACACTCGAGTGGCAAGACCAACCAAAGTATTTTTAAGCACAAGAGTGAGCAAAGGCAATATCTATCAAGATTTAAGAAAAAAAAAACAGGCTGTTGGTTTGAAATTCTGATACAAGTAGCTAAACGAATCACAGTGTATGCAGGAGTACATTTAGAAGCTAAAGCAGTGGAAATTTTGACTTCATGGACGCTATTCGGCGAAATACAATAGTGACGCTAGTTCAGCAAGCTAATAAAACTTTTTTTTTTCTGAAGGACTGCAGGTTATTGTAATGGCCATTAAGGTAGCAAGGTACTTATTAAATTACCTATAATGTTGTGTTTCTTCCAACCTACATAAGTAATGGCGAGTGACAACCGGTATTCATTGGAGAACATCAAATTTCCTCCCTTCAATGCCGACATCAAATTTAAGGGTGAGGGAAGGTGAATGATTCAGTTCTGGGATATGAATATCTGATAAGAGATTCAACTTGGACTGCTGGTTCTGAGGTGTCTGAACTTGCTATGGAGTTTGAGGGAAGGTCTTAGTGAATGCTAGTCTCTAACGCTAATATAAATACGACGGTACTCACTGATTGACCTAATGGTAGCTGTTTACACAAGAGGTACCATTCACCACAATATCTGCTGTCACGACGCTTCTGATTAAGGCAAGTTTACCTCTTCCAGGCAGCACATCTACAGATGCAGCCCATCATGATAGGTAAAACTCATCGATACGAACATATTCTACTGCAACGAAAGTTTTCCCAGCCAGTAACTACCATATTCTAATTAAAGTCAAATAGATTGTCCCATGCTCTAATGCGTGTAGTATTTGCGTTTTGACAAGATTTTATTTTGTTTTATTAAACGTGTCAACTTTTGCCTGCATTAACTTATCCGTAAATAATACTAATACTAGTAGTATTTCTTTTAGAGTATTTATTTATGATAGTATTATCTCATAATTATTCCTTAAATATTCTAAAACTTCATAATAATTCATATCTTTATATATAAAGATGAATGTATGTTTGTTTGTTTGTACTTCATACAAATCCACAGTTTTCATCCGATCTCAATGAAACTTTGCACACTTATCCTTTGAAACAAGGAGAAAAATACTGTCTACATTTGGTTGAAAAATTATCTGTATAAATAACACATTTTGCCTCATAACTTCGAAATACGGCGATCGACAGACACGTTGAATATGGACTACTCCGTACCGCGTTTTGCGTATAGTGGACTGTCAGCTCAGTGGCTAAAGCGCATGCTTACGAACGTCGTGGTCTCCGGTTCAAATTTCCGTGGAGACTAAGATTTTAAAAAATTGTTTTTGATCGTAAGAGTCACGGTTGGGCCGTCGGTTATTCGAATTGAATTTTAAACTGTAGATATCACAAAGGTAGAGGGTGCAACCTGAGGCAATTCGTAGGTAGTCTTGCAGTACAGTAGATGTACACTTTTTGTTACGTTACATTGATCCATCAGGGGTGATTCGTAGTCAGAGTGTGTGTAATCTGCAGTAGGAATACTATAAATGCCGAAGTAAGTCTCTGTCTTATTTTACGTTTTGACAATTAAATGCCTATACCGATATTGACGGAATTTGACGAGAAAATCTGTAGGGAGGGCACTGGACTTTGTTTGTTCTTCATACAAATCAACAGTTTTCATCCTATCTCGATGAAGCTTTGCACAATTATCCTTTGAAACAAGGAGAAAAATACTGTCTACATTTGGTTGAAAAATTATCTGTATAAATAACACATTTTGTCTCATAACTTCGAAATACGGCGATAGACAGACACGTTGGATATGGACGTCTCCATACCGTTTTTTGCGTGAACTGGGCTGGCAGCTCAGTGGCTAAAGCGCTTGCTTACTAACGTCGTGGTCTCCGGTTCAAATCTCCGTGGAGGTTAAGATTTTTAAAAATTGTTTTTCATCGTAAGAGTCAGGCCTGGGCCGTAGGTTATTCGGATTGAATGTTAAACTGTAGATATTAGAAACTTACGGGTGCAATGCGAGGCAAATCGTAGGTAGTCTTGCAATGTTGTAGGTGTACACTTTTTTAGGTTATAATGATCCCTCAGGTGTTGTTCGCAATCAGTGTGTGAGTGTGAACCACAGTAATATTATTTATATATACGGAAGTAAGTCTCTGTCTTTTTGTTACGTTTTGACGACTAAATGACTATATAGTTGTGATGGAATTTTATAAGGAAATCTGTATGAAGGGCACAGGATGTTTTTTCCAGTATGATTAACAGTTATAGTAACGAAATTTTGAGACCTTATCGAATGGTGACAGAAATATGTTGGAAATTGATTCTCTTCAAGAGACAGGTTCTACGGTACAATGATATAGTGTTAGCTTTCCTGTCATATTATTCCGACTCGATATTGTTTGGGACCAATCATTCGTTACCAACAACTTTCTATATTTAATTCTGGCAAAAAAATTCTTAATCCACGCGTACGAAGTCGCGGGTATGGGCTAGTTACAAATATTAGTAATAATTTGTATAAATTAACCATGGGATGTCACACCAGTAATTGAATAGTTTCCTGAAGATTAGGATTCATTGCTGTTTTGGTTATTTATATATTCTACCTTCTGTTGCTGCTGAATATTCAATATTTGTTCATTATGTAGATGGCTCATGCGTTGGAATTAATTATGCTCCAGATTTCTCTATTGAACATTTTATTAATTACAACTTTTCTCTAGTTAATATTTGGTTTATAATCAATGGCTTGTTCTTATACTTTCATAAATCTCAATATATGCCACTCAGAACATGATACGGATTAATACCAGACATAGGTATAGATATTCCAATCATTGTTATTAAAAAAATAGAGATTATCAAATTTATTGATCGTAATTTAAATTGGAGAGTTTTGTCTCTGACTTTCTAAAGTGATTGGGTGCAGCATCATCTGCAGTTAGCGCAGTTTCAGCCATAGGTGAACCCAAGGTGAAAAATCTAGTTTATTTCGTTTGTTGGCTATCCTTAGTGTTATATTACCAAACTGGGGATAAAAATACTAAGCTCCAGAATCGAGTACAAAATTATGTGCGCTGTTAGTAAAACTTTATGTAGAGAGAAGTTCAAGAAGTTAGGAATTTTAACATTGCTGGCTGAGAACGTACGTATATTAATCTTCATTGTAGCAGCGATCAGTTGCACTCTTTCGTTAATAAATAGTAAAATACGCAGTACGTAAAAATGATCTTCATTAAGATAACAAATAATTGTCATTTGCTCAAAAAGGAGTCATATATTCAGAGATAAACATCTTGAAAAAAACTCCTAACACGTATTAATTACGTGGCACATGATCGCGTTGAATTTAGCATCAATTAAAGGAATTTTTACCACATAACTCTTTATACGCTGTTGAGGAATTTCTTCCAGAAAAAAATATTAAATAGTACCCATTATCTTCTGAAAACAGAGTTATTGTAATTAATGAACATAATATTCTGCCACAGCGCTTCCTATATATCCGTTGTTACGTAATGATTTTGCTGTAAGTTTATTCTTTGCACATCCCACAGAATCAGGTACTCATTTGGAATCTATGAAAAAAATACTATCTTCCTGGAGTTAGTTATTCCTGTATGGAAGTGTCTAGGGAAACTTTGAGTATGTGTTACTGTTGTGTGGATGACTACAAAGCGTTTGTACTGACTGTAATGTGTTGTTTGGGTCGTGTATTCATATAATATCGAAGAATGGATAGGGTGCAACCAAATGCAGGCCCATTCAGGCATACTGCTTTGAAAGACTCCGTGAGATCCGTCAGGCTTAACATCCCCATCATACGGACGAATCACTATCAACAGTGTAATATGCACTCAGTCCATGCATAGTATAGTGATAAAGAATTATACAACCTGCCGGTAAAATTCCTCATGAGAATTTCTTCCTTCTCCAGTAATTGAACCAGTTAACCCTGCCTGTCACCGGGAACGATCATGTTGTCGGAACCACCTGACCCAAAAGGGCAAAGAAAATATTGTTATACACATGTAAATCAAAACCGACCATTAATTCCCAAGGCTTCAATTTGCAATCTTCTTCCTACATAAGTATTGAAGAATTCAAGATATTCAAAGGAGTGGCAGTCCTGTGTATTTTAATTCACGTAACTTCAGTGGTGAATTGCTACTAGGAATTAGATTATGTTTATAGCAGTTCAAGGACTGAATAAGTTGTGTACTTGCCGGCCTCGGTAGCGTAGGGGTAGAGTACTGGCTCCGCGTTCAGAAGGTCGCCGGTTCGAGTCCAGCCGAGGACATGGGTATTTTAAGTGTTGTGTGTGTGTTAATGTCGTGTAAGTCCTGTGATGTCGATACTTAGTAGCAACAATTCACTACATAAAATGATACACTGGATAAGTCATGATGATTACATTGAGCTGGCTGCGTAGCCTCAGTAGCCGAATGCCAATTAAAAAAAAAAAAAAGTTGTTTATTTGTCCGAATACTAGATCAAATGTTGTATATAGTTCTTAAAGCAGCTGACTCCTTGTCTATGCACTTTGATCTAAGAGGTAGGATTTATATGGGGATTTTACTGCTATTCCAATTAAATAGTAAATATGCAAAGGTGAAAAAAACTTCAGTATATTTTGATGGCATAAAATCATTTGGCAACTTCTTAGTATCTACTTAAGCTATCTTTGTGTACATTTCACTGAACCTTACGTTTGTTAGAAATCAAACTCATCTGGTCTTGATGGCCTGATGACAGTACTCGTACCGGCCGCGCAATAAGGTCTTTTCGAGACCGCCCAGGCTAACACAGTACTTCTACCGGGTATAGTTTATCGTGGAATCCGAATCATGGAAACGTTCTAGCGTGCTTCGCATTACACATCAAGCTAAGCCAGATGCTAAAGTCGGACTAATGGCCTTTGAAAATTCCAATCCTGACCCGGGATTGCAACCGGGGACTTTTCGATCTCCGGTCAGACGCCTTAACCACATAGTGATCAGACCGTTGAATGTTTGTTACATTTATTTTCATTCATTATTTTACCTTTCTCCTTAATGTCATAAATATTACGTAATGTTCCAAGCTATTAACCCAAACAGAGCTTTTCAGCTAATACCAAACTAACATAAATAATGCAGAATCGTTATTAAAAAACAATTTTTCTGTCTGAATTAAACAGGCGAGAGATATGAGAATTTTTTATGAATGCCTAAAGCACAGTTTTGTTATTGCACGTGACTGTATCGCCTGTGACCTCATCAGTATTTCCGCACACCGCCTGAAGCACTCGCAACTTTTATTCGCAAAAATTGGCTTTTGGCAAAGCGGTTTTGTTGCCAATTGTACTTCATGTTTCAGTACTAATGCATTTATTCAATAATTATGCAATACAAAAATAACTACCTGCAGACGTCATAGAACGAACTCATCACATAATTAATAAACGGGTCGTGTGGTAACACGTTCCAGGTCAACTAATATGAACCACCAATAATAAAAAAAAAGAGATCAAGACAGATCAGTTAGGAGGAGAATTGCCATAAATGGTATCTGTGTATTGAAATATGAGTATTCCATATTTTTTTATTTTGTGTATTCAGAAGTTATTAACATATACCTTAATTTATCATGACTAACGGTACTAATTTACCTTCAGGTTTTACGTTTGACTCTTGGCTGTATTTTAATCTTTTCGCCCATGAAAAAGTTACTCTGTGGTGCTGCAAGGAATATTACGAGACTTTTCGCATATTAACATGTAGAAAGTGTTTATTGCAAACTTCGTTTTCCTTGTTCAGAGCGTTTCGCTCGTATTTGACTACTGTCATTGTTATTTGTAAATATGGTTACAATTTTTAACATTGTAAAATTTATTTGAATTTTTTAAACTGATTAGGTACTCTTTTTATTACGGAAATGCAAATAAATTCTCCAGCGTTAAAAATTGTAATGATACTTTTCCAAATATCAATACGGCAATCGTAAAGATTCGAACAAGGTCAATGCTAGAACAAGATAATGACATACCGTGCACATGAAGGAAATTATTACACTCTGAGCCAAAGTTATTTCGAACATTCATGAAAAGCAGTAGTACAGAAATGCAAAACGTGTGTTAATCATACAAAGGACAATATACGAGTCAGGTATTTTAATCAGTTTTTAGTTTCCAAAGGGGTTAAAAGTTCCTCTCGAATACGTATATGTATTGTATCCCAAAATGTACAGATTTTTGTTTATTTATTTGAGAAAATTTCTTGACAATATTAGCAATATTAAAATTATCACTGCTGTAATAAGTAAATGTGAATTTAATCAGTTAGAGAAGACGCAAGTCTTACAGAACCCGGTGGTAAGAGATAATGCTCTGATCTTACACACGGGGAAATACAAATTCTAATCCCACCTTGACCATACACATTTCGATTCTCCAGGGTTCTTACAAATCACAACAACTGAATTTCGGGATAGTTCTTTCAAAACGGGTGGCAAAAAACCTTCCCGTTCCTTGTCCTTCATCCATTCCCGCCCATAATTACCTAATACAGATGAGCATCAAGCCAGAAGCAGAAAAAAGTTTTCGTTTGTAGGTACTTATAATTAAACATGATACCAAACTCTTACGGGGAATGGCAATATGCGAACTTGATCTAAATCCAACAAATTTGATGGCCAAGTTATCATACAACACCACTATACAGGGTGGGTAAAAAGGGACTTTACAACTTTGTAGTGATATAGAAATTTACTGAGGAAACTTACAGAATCGGTAGATGTGTCATTTTGTGGCAAACAACATTAAGTTTAAATGTCAAGTATCATTTTGGTACGATGTGACTACCATTTGTGATGCCGCCGGTGGTCAATTTCTTCCCACACTCGTTGCAGCAAATCGGGCGGAACTTGTGCAACGGCAGCGTATATTCGATTTTTCAGGTCGGCCAAATTGTTTGGCAGGGGAGATATACACGATCTTTAATGAAGCCCCGTAGTGTCAATATTTAGGAGCGGGGTGGTCATGTGTTTTGCCCTTCACGCCCAATCCACCGACCTGGGATGCGATTATCGAGGATACATCGAACTTGCGTGAGGAAATGAGGTGGCGCACCCTCCTGCTGATAATATACCATCCCATCTCGGTCATCTTCATCGATCTGTGGAATTATAAAGTTTTCAAGCATATCCAGATACACAATATCAAAACAGCGAGCACGTTTCCGCACCAGTGATAGTAGCCATTTTAACTGTGCATTACGCTGGCGCTCCTTGTGGCTGAATGATGTACTGATGCACTACGTGCTTCAAACTTGAGGTTTTTTACTACAAAATGAAACATCTACTAATTCTGTAAGTTATTTCAACAAATTTCTAATCATTCCAAAGTTGCAAAGCCATTTTTGAATCACCCGGAATATTAAAGTTAATTGGCGTAGGAAATAAGAAACACAATTTTATATCAAATAACCAGTCACTTACAAGATTCTGTACCAAATTACCGATAGCTTAAATTATCAAGTACAAAGTTATATTCTTTGAAATATGGCTAGCTAAAAAAAAATAAAAATTTTTTTTAAAAAAATCACGCATTATCACTTGATTTTACAATTAGCAATGAGATTTAACTGGATCATTCTGGCGCTCAAGAGTTTACGACAATAGACAATTTGCGTGGTACGGTTATTTGGAAATTATATTTCCACTTGCTGCGTGTTTCCTGGACTCGGATCTTCCAAATACGTCGCTCGAAACCCAATGGACTGGATTTCACTGTGAGCGAAAGTGTTTGTTTTTGGTCCCTCATCTCAGAACTCTCCTATTTACAGTTGCAAGGAGATAACTTTCCGTTGTCTTTCCTCGATGAAATAGAAATATTAAATTCTATTATTGAGCATCCGATTAATCAGCACACGGAGATTTTTCCACGGGAAAACATTGGGTTAGTCTAACACCCACAGGGAGACATCTATTCACTTCGCTGATTTTACATAGAATGTACTGTATTACCACATTGGTTGAACTCGTCGCTCCGCCGAGCATAGAATATTTAGTGCGATCAATAATCGCATTTCCCTGTATCCAAAACCTTCTTATTGTCTGTCTTAATTTTTAGGGTGTGCATTAAAATATTTCGTATCGTAGACAAAGCCATTCCCGAACGATCGTATCGGATCTTTGACCTTAGAACGCTGTTTTGGCCAACTCGCTAGAATCGGTTCAGCGATATCCCACTCCAGTTCCATCCTGTTAATTGAGAATACACTTGTTTTTCTCGCAGTAGGTGACTCCACTGACATTTTCCTGTACGCAGGTTTCACTTGGCCCTTGCATATATAATGAGGATATTATCTCAAGATTCTTCAAGAACATTCAAATACACAATAACAGTAATTACCTTTAATCCATTTATTTTTATTAAAATAAGACGTTTCGTAAATATTTTCATTAAAATATTTATTTTGACTGTGGCGCTACTACTAACGATCACAGTTTATAGGACAAAAAAAATAAATTCTGAGAGAAACAGTTGATTCGACTGCATGAAAAAACAACTGAAAGATTACTTTAAAACAAATTATAATTTACAGCAACAATAGGAAGGAAAAAGAATAAAATCTCCAACGATCGAAAGAATATATCAACAATAGAGGAAGGATGATGGATGCAGATTTGTGGTGGAAGAAAAAGAAGAATAGAACGTGGGATTCGTAAAATGCTCTATAAAACATGAAAAGTAAAATCATCTGAGGCGTGAGTCGAACCTCCGACCCTTCTGGTGACGCTGCCTGTCCCTATTTGTCACCCCATTTGACGTGCCGCTTGGAGCCTTTGTTTGTGTTTGACTATGGCAGCCTGTTGAGCATGCTTTGCTCAGCTTCAGAGAGATCATATGTCGGAGAATGTGTGCACCCAACTAATGAGGTCAGGCTGAGAGTTCAACAGATTCTACCACGAACTAATGGCACACAAATGCAGATTGTTGTGAATCAGTAAACCAGCTGTAGCTGGGTCAGTTCTTGGAATGTGTATCGCCATTTCCAAACCAACCTCACCTTGGAAATTTTCAACTATGTCAGTTTTATTTTGAGTTGTATCTATCAACTTCAAATAAAATAATATACAATCCAGTGGCAATAAATCTTAGATTGGCATAGCTGAAAAAGTAATGTACTAACACAATTTATGATTTCATGAGTACGGTGGGATGGGTCATATAGATCGGAGTAAAGATTCGTGTAGGACAAAATTGGAATTTTAGTGGAGTCCCAGAAACCGTCTGAGATCCAATGGATGGTACAGAGAATTATGAAGGGTGGCGAAAGTTCAATGGAGAGTGATTGCCCATCACCAGTATATTTTGAAATGACCGTTGATGTTGTAGTATGACGCTTTTCGTTACACTACATTTTTTTATATTATTCAGATTATTTTGTTACTTTAATTTATTCAGGTCCTAGATTAGAGGAGCAGATGCAAATATTCAAGTGATACAGTGCTGGCTAAAGCGAGAGTTCTGAGGCCGCGAGGCAAACGCCAAACTTCCCGCCTGAGCGACGCCGAACAGACAATGGGATAGCTACCTTATACCGTTACGGCAGCTCAGAGGACAGGGGCATTGCACCTCGGGGTTGAGTCTCGAACTTTGAAGGCCACACGGCTTCCCCCGAAACTGGCGCGCGACGTTTGCAAATTACAAAGAGCTGTGACACCACGTGTTTTAAGCATAGCTTGTTCCGCCAATGAAATGTAAAGTTGGGGTTCTCATAAGTTAAAGCAGGACTTATTTTTCTGCTCCCTATGTTCTTCGGCGCGGAGAAAAGGAACCCATCGTTTCCTTTGGTAAAGAAGGGGATTCTGGTCTGGTACGCGGTCTGGAATAGACGGTTCGACCCTGGAAGGAGTCGTATAGTGACCGCACTATGACCGCTGGCTGGTGATCCTTGTCGGCCAAGCAGGACGATCGTACGCGGCTGATCGCAGGATCGATATCGCACAGTGATAGGCTGTGCGGCAATCATCATCGATACAGTCTACGAGATGGTAATGTGTCCACGCCCGGTATTGCTTCGTTTGGTTCTTGAGACTGTGACAGAGCCGTAAGCGATCTTGAGGTAAAGACCTCTGCTCATCAAGCAGAATCATTCTGAGCTAGTTGGCATATTTGGCAGAACATTTTGTGTTCTGGAGGCTCCTTGCTTATCACGAATTCCGTGATGTTTTCTTGTATTAACGGCATCCATGATTAATTTTCATGTTCATGTACATATTTTCTAGATACTGATGTTTGTTATCACAACATATAATGCATATTTTGTTAAATTTAATATTTAGTTTCATTTAATAATTCCTGAGTCATAGAAACGTTAAATTCAGTCATTTTTTGCTTTAATTGGTTAATTGTAACGTCTAGGCATTATGTTCGATATTTTGCATTGATTTTGTGATAATGGTAATTGTAAATATGCATAGCAGTGTAATTTCCAATAGAACAAAATAAATATTAACTGCCACTTTTCTTGTAATCTGGCAGCTTTTCAGATTCTTGTAAACAGAAATAACCATAATTCAATTTTAAAAAAAAAAAATCACCCCCTCCCTACCGAATCCCCACTTACTACAATGTCCTATTTCGATTCATTAAGTTGCTACAACTAAATTGTCTAAATATGCTGATGATTTTGAGATCTAGATTATAGGAACCAAACATAAGAGCTGTCAGGGTGCATCTAAACTTATTTGTGGAAATTGCTATGCAACAATATTACTATCTTATATCATGCAGGACCTGGGTCAGAAGTCAATTAAAGTTAGAGTGATCATAAAAATTTGAACAACGAGCAACAGGTTTCACTCTTGATCAATAGTACACCATAAGTCTATGTAGTTCCTACAATAGAAACACCATAATTTTTACCGAACGTGATGGGTTAGCGGTTACGTTTTGTCGTCGTATCGGGGATGAGGCAGGTTCAATTTCCTAATGGGTCATTCACATTTTGGTTTTCCATGGTTTCCCGAAATCAATCCAGGTGATTGCCAGGAAATTTCCTTCAAAAGGCCATGACCGTACTCCTTCCTGTAACTTGCACCCAGTCCTATCCTGCCCATAGTACCCTCGACCTAGACGAGTTGTAAGGGAATTAAAAAAAAAATGTGGACTAAAGGAATGGGTCAGAAACTGGTGGTGAAGTTACACGTATCGTTAAACATAAGGGCGAAGTTAGTTGCATATAAAAAAAGGAAATCCTGTTACGACCTATTCTAAATAGTTAAGGATACATCATGCATCTGTATAACAGAGGAAGAAGCGGTAGACCATGCTACAAAAAGTAAATAAGATTTGCAAGAACAGATATTTCGTGTATAATTAATAAAGGTGTGCTGACTGTACATAAAGCCTTATTTTTTAATTTGAAAAGCTCGCCTCAGTATTAGGTTACGAAGAGTGTGAGGGTGTAGATCGTTATTCTTGGCTTTAGTGATCACCCATATTTCTAGTACACACTATTATAAAACTTTAACAAGAACTACCGAACTGATTTCTATTGCGTGTTGACAGTTTTGAAAGTTTGCGTCTAACTTAAAATTTGAGGTATATTTTACCACAGGTCGTCACCTAACAACAGAGTAGAATGTAAAAATGTGACCTGAGCATGTAATAGACATAAATTTTAAAATAAATTTTCAAAATGAAAGTGTAAGACATTTAGTGTTGTTGGTCGTATTTTTATAATAAGAGTAAATTAATATTTGCAGTCCTGATCACGGTAAGCCCTGAAAGACATTTATGCTGGTAACTATATTGTACCTCGCGAAATATTTTCTCTCAACTCAAACTTTGTGCTTATTAAAGTTCGCAAATTATTCTCACACAGTTCTAGAAGTAGGTTAATCTAATTTTAAATAGTTGGTTGTCACTGTAGGTCGCCAGGTAGCTTACCAAACCATCCCAACACAAGAGGTGGATAAATAATTTAAAAAGTCATCCACTACGAGATCAGTTCTAGAAGTAGGTTAATCTAATTTTAAATAATTCGTTGTCACTGTAGATCGCCAAGTAGCGTACCAAACCATCCCAACACCAGAGGTGTATAAATAATTTAAAAAGTCATCCAGTACGAGATCAGGAAGTTAAGTCCACTACACATATATTGCAATTACTTAGAACATCGAATCGGTTGGCCACTACCACATTTTGAATATTAAGGCTAATCGAAACTTCGCCAACCGTAGATTGCAAGATCCTTCAGACAAAAGGAAATTAATAATGAAGTCAGCTTTACGCCAAATTACTTTCAATGTCACAATTAATGTTCTTCTGTATTCCTGCACTGTTCAAACTTTGTGTAACACACCCATTGTCCCGGCTAAACACAATTAGTCTTCTTCATGATGCATAATCCGCCGCACTATTACTTGGCGTCTAACACTCCTCGACGCGAGCCGCCCGCTACCATAGCTAGGTAACGAATGACTTGAAACAATGTATTCGTCCGCTTACCCAGGTACTATTTGCGTGTCGGTGAAATGCGACTGTTATGTTACAATAGTCTGGCCAAGATGGATGCGAATTTTTGACAGCAATTCACAAAAAGCTTTATTTTTTCAAATTATCACCATTCTTCTCATTTTCAAACCAGTGAACTTTTTTCTCTCTTCCCACGAACTCTCCGTCCCCACCTTGGTCATCTCCTCTCTTCAACACCTACACACCTCTCCCTTAGCCTAGAAATTCATTAGTGGCTCTATCATTACTTTCAAAGCAGAAACAAGCTCCGAGAAGGACGGATCCAAAGATAATGGATATGAGTGTGGAAATCATGTACGAATTGCAGCTCTATGTTGTTGGTTTGACTGAAAGAAGAAAGTCGGATATGTTGGGTCAGGGAGAGACAGATGTGGAAGAAAACTGAGGGGAGAGTTCCGATTGTACTGGAATGGAAATAAGTGACCGGTGACAATCCACTGATTCTTGTTGTCGACCTTGGTACAGTGTCTTGAACTGTGCTGTTGCAGCAGTTTAGACCATAATGGCTAGTTTATGAGCGAGTCTTTGAGCAACGGCTGTTTACATCAGAACTACCAGTGTGTAAGAATAATCTTTCGCTTCAGTTGATCACAGCAGACGCATTCTTGCGTAAACAAGCACTGTAAGCATCGATTATCTAATACATAATTAAGATCTTTCGCCATGGATGATAAAACAAGAATATTCACGCACCACATCCTCTTGCTTCAAGGAAATTCTCTCATCAAACTCTCAGTGCATATCCATCGTTGACATTACTCAGGAACCAAAAAACGCTCGTGATTTGGTATGAAAAGTACTATCTTAAAAATATTATCTTTTTAATAACAAACTACTGCTTCCTTACTGGATAAAATAGTTCCCTCATAAGCCACACGTTCTTATTCGTTACTGAGATCACGCGTCTTTCTTAATTCCAAAAAACGGAACCACATTTGTGGTAATAGTGGTGATACTGACTGTCAGTTCAAACACGCCACCGTTCCACACAAAACTTTTCATACAGTAGGATATTTCAAACATGCTGCCTCTGCCTGTTGTATGAATGTTTCCAGTTGTGCCACTGTGAAAACGCAAATCTGCAGTCTCATTCATCTGGTAAGGATTTTCATCCTGTGTTTGCTGTCTGTCAGATAAAATCTGCATTAGTCACGGTGGCTGACCTTCGCCTATAGTTGCACCCAACTCTGTTGTTAACCAAGATGAGGTCTACAATTCGAGGCGATCGCGTTAAACGATGTTCTCGTAAGTCCGGCAGCTCAGAAACCAGTCTTGCGTGAGCCTGACAGAATCGTTCTTACCAAATACCCAAGATCATCTACTAACATTATTCATTATTTAGAAACCATTGTACTGTATATCTGTCCCTGTTTACTGTCAAACTGGTTTTTTTTCTCAATATTTACTAATTTACACACAACACATGTATCACAAAACTTAACTCAATCGACAGCAGCAATGTTGCTGTTCTCATGTCCTTTTTGACATCCAAAGACACATTACGTGGTGCTTACTGATAAAATCCATTAAATGCTATTAAGGCTGAGACAGGTGACAGCGTAACGCTATAAAATTACTCATCAGCTTAACTATGAAAAAATATTTCCAGTAAAAAAGAAAACTTAGTGTCTTTTCTCTGATGAAAAACTTGTGGTCTGTAAGCTGATACTTGTGGTCACTGCCCAGTACACGCGTATAACACGTTAAAAATAGTAGCGTAGGCCCACAATGTACACAAAAGAAGAATTAGCAACACGGTTAACGCACCAGTGAAGCCAATATTTTCTAAAACCTATAATCTGACTTCGAAATATTGTTTCCGCGAATCGTAGCCAAGAGTAGAGAACGACGAGAAACAATGAGAGTTACGGTGCAGAGATTTAATTTGCGATGATGGATCGCCCCTCTCTATTGTATTCTGTTAATTGATGGTGTAGCTTTCGGCCAACGAGCTGTCGGTGGTCGCCATTAGTAATTCAATTAATTAGTCACGTAGAGCGCCACGTTCTCTGGAGTGCGTTTGTTGACCACAACAGTTGCAAAACAGTGGCGGCCTTTTTACATAAATGAGGATTTGTCGGTAATACAAGCCATTGTCAACAGCAATTAATTCGTATTAATTGGTCAAACCGGATAAATGTCCTCGGGGTTTTTTTTTCCAATTGAAATTTGGTATTTTAAAAATTACAATACAATAACTGGAAGCTTTTGGTAATATGTAAAAAGTTGAAAATGATCCGCAACGTGTCAGTAATTCTCATAAATAATGGTAACTATTACCAAAATGTTTATTAAGATTTTATCAACGCAATACATTTTTCCAACAGGTAACAGATGTTACAGTTCACCCACCACGTTCGGTGCTAGTAATTAATCTTATGTCTGTTCAGGCTGAGTTTGTACTGGTAACTATTTATTTGAAGTCTAAGTTTAGACTATTTATCACTTATTTAACCGCAATTGACGTCCTATTGTTTGTTCAAACAGAATCCTATTATGTATGTGCCCCTTGTTTTACTAAACGTATATAACCCATGACCATCTTCAGGGTTTAAAACATTAATGGTTTGTTCAGCCTTCACACATTTCGTTGTGTCCACCTCTTCTTAAGACGACCTATCCTCCTTCCTCCCTGTTTTGGCTCGTAATTTAGTGACACCTTTGGTGGTCTGGAGTCCTCCATAAATAGATACATGCTCCATTCATTTCTTCCTATATGTAATTATTTCCTCATTCAGATTAAAAAATTTAATTATTTCCTTAGTTCTTCACTTCTCTTCTTATCTAGTAAAGTATATCCCTGCCACGGCACTCAAAATCTTAACTCAGCTGCTTCTATCCGTTTTATTAGTTGTTTAATCAATTTCAACGAATCGCATCCATATAGTAACGTTGATACAGCCATTACTTTGTAAAATTTCATCATTGTGTCTCGTCTGGTGGTCTTAAAATTCCTTTTGATTACTCCACACAGGTATTGAAATCTTTTTAATTTGGTACTGACATCGTCAATTCTGGTAAAATTTATGAAATATTCTAAATATACAAATTTGTTAATTTGTTCCATTGTTCTGTCATTAATAACACCCTTAGCCCGTATTGGTGCCTCTCCCTTGAATGCCATTACCTTAGTTTTTTTCTGAGGATATTTTCATCGTTAGGCATAACTCGCTGTAAGTCATCTTCTGTCTACGCTAAGATCAACTGATCGGCAGAGAAAAACATTGTATCTAATACATTGTCATTAGGTTTAAAATGATTAGACACATATTTAAGCAATTTCACAATGGCATCCTCAATATAAATGTTAAAAAGCAAAGGTGAAACTGGGTAGCCTTATCTTGCTCCTAGAGTTGTTTGAGTCTAATCGCCATCTTATTAGATTTTGATGTATGTGTTGTAATACAAACTTTGTATTACGCTTTCTATACGCTGGCGGTAACCTTTACCTAACATAATCTGAAACAATTTCATTCTATTCACCACAATAACACACAGAGAATAGAAGCCGGACGGATCTTCGTGTGACGGAAAAAGCTAGGAGAAGAACAATTTTGGAAATGGACAGCAGTATGGAACACCAGTGCCGTCAGTAATCAATAAATGGAATTACTCAGAATTGAATGATATGAAGATAGATATAGCTGTAATAGCAGAATCTAAGAATAAATTGAAAGGTAGCATATAATTAAATGATTATATCATGGGTTATTGTGGTATGCCACGAAGATGATTCATTCAAATGTAATTACGAGAATTTAAAATTTGATTGTAGAGCGACAGGTAGACTTGGTCTAGTTGTTACGTCGTGATTGTGGTGTGGGTAGGCGAGTTCACTGTGGATTGAGGCAGGATGCCGGCCGCAGACCTGATCTGCCTGTGACAGCTGGACAAAGCTGAGGCCTCTCCACTGCACTTCACTCCACTGGGAGAGGCCTTCTCCAGCCACGGCTACAACACTGCAAAACCAAATCTGTACTTTACTCACATACAGACATTACTTTTGAAAGCGAAACAAGATTTTCTTACATATCCCTTAAAGTTGATATTCTACTAGGCAAAATTTCTATTTCCCATTTTAGCACAACTTTTGTTATTGTTATGTTGATTTCAATACCCATGCAGCTAAAGCTCTGGTAGCAATTTTCCTTGTCATCTAATTACCCCTTTTTATATATATTTAAATTTTCTTTTATAATTGGAGTGTTAAATTCCTCCCCAATTTACTTTTCCAATTTGAAAATTTTAATTCTAAATTCCTTAAGTGTTTTTGGTAAATTATTCATTACTTCACTTGGTAATTTGTTCCAATCGCTGACACCCTTACCAACAAAAGAAAATATTCTCACTCCCTTATATGCATGAAATCGTGCGTCATCTTGTGGTCATGTTCACATTTCCTCTCCTAATTCTTTGAGCAATATCCTATCATGACCCATCAACAACATACGCGCTGTACATTCCCAGCGCTCTCTTTATCATCCTCCTTTCCTCCAGTGACTCCCAGACCAGCTCCCTTATCATATCAAATATGGGTCCCAAACTACACCACCATATTCAACCAATGGTCTGACCAAAGTTTTGTAACCTAATTCCCTAACTTCTCTCGTACATCCTCTCTTCACCCTCTCCAGTAAATAAATGATTTTTTAACCTTTTCCTACCTCCTGCCCGATGTGCTCTGCCCAGTTGAGTTTGTTATCAAACGATATGCCAAGATATTTACACTCCAAGCCTTCAACATGCAATTCTGACCCAACCCTATAATTATAATTAACCTCTAGGTTTTTATTTGTGTGTCAAATTAGCTGACTCTTCGTGGTATTTATCTTCATTTCATGCTGATCTATCCATTTAGATATTCTACCAAGTCACCCTGTAGCTATTCACAATCTTCACCTTTTTGGATCCTATTATATACCGTTATATCATCTGCAAAAAACCTAAATTCTGACCGTAAACCATCAACACAGTCATACATTAGAATAATGAGAAGCAACGGTCTTAATACACTACCCTGTGGCACTCCCATATTTACTTCCACTTCTTTTGATAATGTATTTCCTATTCTATCACTTTGCTTTCTGGATTTTAAGAATTCGTCTACCCAGCAAGCAACTTTTTCATCTAGTCCAATAGATTTCAATTTATTTAAAATCATTTTATGGTTCATTTTCTCAAATGCCTTAGAAAGATCTAGTGCCGCACTATCAACTTGGCCTCCCCTATTCAAGTCATCTGAAATATCTTGCATATAGCCCACCCTCTGACATTCACATGAATATCCTTGCCTAAAGTCATGTTGTCGATCTGCAAACCAGTTTATTTCCTCACAGTCATTTCTGATATAGTTGTATATCAAACTCGTCATAATTTTTCCATCACTGATCCCAAACTAATTGGCCCGAAATTTTCAACCCTATTTGCAGCCCCTCCTTTATGATCGGTACTGCTATCGCTCTTTTCTAATCCTCTGGTAAGCAGCAAGACTCCAGACTCATTTTAAATAAAATTTGAAGGTAAAGTACAGTATCGTATCCCATAATATTTGATACATCTGTAGTAACATTATCCACACCAACCCCTTTACGTTTTTTTTAGTTTTCTGATTTCTTTCATAATTTAATGAGAATCTATTTCAAATTTTGTAGTTTCCTCATTTGTACATTTAGGGAGACTCTACTCTGATTCATTCCCTCCCATCACAGGATGATAGTCCCTAGTTGTCTCGCTAAACCAGTTACTCAATATCTCTGCAAATTTTAAATTCTTAGTGACTTCAACGCCGTTTCTATCTACAATAGTCTGAATACCTTTCCCCCAAGTCCTTTTGGTCAAGTATGTCTAAATGTTGTATTTTCCTGCAAAATTTCTATTTTTTCATATCTTTGGTAAAGTTAATGATGACCTGATTCAGAACATATGTTCAAATAACGCTCACAATTTTGCCAAATAAATTTTAATACTTTTTATTTCATGACAGATGTTTAACTTTCTTCAAATAACGAGAAAGTATAAGGAAGAAAACAAAATTTCGTAACAAATTGTGACTTACAGAGTGGGAAAGAGTGTTATCTCAATGATACTTTTCGTTTCATACTATGTTTCATTACAGCGTACATGAAATGAGCACCATGCGCTTGTTATCATGTCTTTAAGAAGATTTGCGATTCTTCTTTCTTATATCGCTACCCGACCGATTACAATGTGAGAGCTACATGCCAGAATGAATCAGAGTTTGTTCTGTGCCATGTAAACCAAATATCTATTCTCAACATACTAATTTAAAACCGAAAGATTGCTTTGTTAAGTTTGATTAAATTTAACAATACCATTATACTGTATGGAAATTACTAAGCGAGCAGCGAAATGAAATTGTTTAATTCAAAGTTCATAAATAATAAACACTAGTTTATCGTGTACAAGTGTTTGAAGCCGTCATCATTTACAATATTTCACGTATCTGATGTTCAACTCACGAAATTATAAAACAACGCAGCTATCTTTTTCTCATAAAAGTATTCCTTATACAACTTATTCCAAGTCGCAAACAACCACTAACATCTAGTCTTACAACACGGAATGTTGGTATACGCTATACAACAAAATTATAGAAAATTAGCCCATACCCGCGACTTCGCACGCGTGGATTAAGATTTTTTTTGCCAGAATTGAATATAGAAAGTTGTTGGTAACGAAGGATTGGTCCCAAATAATATCGAGTCGGAATAATATGACAAAAAAGCTATCACTATATCATTGTACCGTCGAACCTGTCTCTTGAAGAAAATCAATTTCCAACATATTTCTGTCACCATTCGATAAGGTCTCAAAATTTTGTGACTACAACTGTGAATCATACTGGAAAAAATATCCTGCGCCCTTCATATAGATATCCTTATAAAATTCCATCACAACGATATAGCCATTCAGTCGTCAAAACGTAACAAAAAGACAGAGACTTATTTCCGTATTTATAATAATATTACTGTGGTTCACACTCACACACTGACTGCGAACAACACCTGAGGGATCATTATAACGTAAAAAAGTGTACACCTACAACATTGCAAGATTACCTACGATTTGCCTCGCATTCCACCCCTAACATTCAAATATCTACAGTTTAACAGTCAATCCGAATAACCTACGGCCCAGGCCTGACTCTTACGACGAAAAACATTTTTTAAAAACCTTAGCCTCCACGGAGATTTGAACCGGAGACCACGACGTTCGTAAGCAAGCGCTTTAACCACTTTTTTTTATTGTTTCACTTTCACAAAATGTTACACTAAAATAATACATTTTCTAGTCATTACAAAATGTAGCGTAAAAAAAAGAAAGTATTTGAATTTCAATATATAATAATTGGATTACAATCATTTCCTTAAAAAGGCATTATGTTATTAATGTAGCTAGCATAGTTTTCTTTGTAGTATCGATACGACATAGCTCGTTTGTTTTCTGTTACTAAATAATACCAGTATTCTTGCAGATTGGCTCTTTCTTTGTTGTGTATTATGTAATGGACATAATTTGCTAAAAGCCAGCATTTTGCGTTGTTCTTTTGTTTTGGGAAAGAACTAAATTCAGGTGTCATTATATCTTTGATTTTAAATGCTGTGTCGGAAGTTCTGTTGAGCACTCCTAGTTTCCACCTCGTCCATTTCCAGATCGGTGGTACCATGCAGCCAGTCAGTCTGTGCTCTATGCTATCCAGTTGGTTGCATTTGACACAGTTGGGTGAGTGAGCGAGGTGAATCGTATGTAGACGACTGTTTGTTGTTACACAAAGATTAATTACTCTGTACCATGTGGTTCTTACTTGTGATTGTAGGTTTTCCAGTTAACTGTTAACTGTTGGGTTTTTTCGTTCTATATTACTACATCAACAGATTGTATATTTCTTTGTTATTTGTGGCAGTTATCTCGAATCTTGTTATATATGTAACTGTACTCAATAATAAATGTCCGGAATTGCATCAGCGTCGGGTTGATGTGACGTATGTCGATCGGTGGTTCTGTACTGGCGGGTAGTAGTTGATTTATTAGATATACAGTTATGCTGTCTGGATACTTTTTCCAGTTCCGTAACATGTCTCTTATAAATATAGCAAGAGATTTATATTTAACATCTTGTAGCTCGAGACCTCCTTTGCTGAGGGGTAGAGTCAGGGTTTTAAACTGAGGGTTTTAAACTTTATTTTAAATATTTCCGTTTGCTGTACAAACCATCCTATTGCCGACTCTATATTCTTTGATATCTCGTTGGGAATGGGCAAGATGTGTGAAGTGTACCATGCCTTTGATAGTGCAATGGAATTTACAAATCTCACCTTTTGAATCATGTTCAATTCTCTTATTTTGTTGTTGTTGAGTAATGCTCTGATAGAGTGCAGTATTTCTTTCCAGTTCAGCGCCATCATGCTCTGAATGCTGGGAGTGAAATCAATGCCAAGTATTCTCATCTTCTTCACTTCTGCCCATTTAGATCTCATTTCGTTAGTACCTCGCCCAATGTTCATTACTTTTGTTTTCTTATTATTGATTATTGCGCCCGACGCTTTACAGTATGATTCTAGTATATTTTCCACGATTTTTAGCTTACTATTGTCTTTTATAAACACGGTGACGTCATCTGCATAGGCTCGGGTGATAATTTTTTCCCCATTTATGATGATTCCTTCCAGGTGGCGGTTCAAACATATTAGTGGTTCTATTGCGAGAGCAAATAAGTCCATAGACAGAGGGCATCCCTGTCTGATCTGATCTGTTTATTTCTATTTGCTTAGATAATCATCCATTGATCAGCATTCGTGATGTTGCACCTCCTAAGATACTTTTTAATAATTTTATGAAGGTACTATTGTAGACCATGGTTTTTAGTGTTCTGTAGATGTGCTCATGCCTAACCATATCAAACGCCTTTTGGAAGTCTACGGAGAGGACTGCTACTCGACATTTTGCTGCCTCCACTGCAGTCATGGTGTCTCTGATGTCCATTAGAGTGTGTATTATCGACCGTGATTTTCCAGTGCACGCTTGGTGTTCGCCAATTACTTTCGTGATATTGCTTTTTATTCTGATTGCTATTATTCTGGTAAAAAGTTTATAGTCGGTGTTTAACAAAGAAAGTGGCCTAAATTCGTTGGCGTTGATAGGTTTAAGGCACTTAGGGATTAACACGATCAGGCCTTCCTTGAATTCATTCGGAATTGTCACAATTTTTAATATTTCATTGAAGATATCCGTCAGTGGTTGCTTGATTTCATTCCAAAACGTCGCATAAAACTCTACTTGAATGCCGTCTATACCGGGGCTTTTGTTTCTTATGCTCTTCTTTATTGAACTCCATATTTGTTCTACGGAGATGTCTTCCAGGAGACGTTGGTTGTCTTCAGTGATTGTATTATCTACGTGTTCCAATATTTTCTCCGATTCGAGCGTGTTATAACTTCTTTTCTACTGTAAAGGTCCGTATAAAATCTATGGAGGTATTCTGTTATTTGTTGCTGGTCTTCCAGTAGCACATTTGATTCAGATTTCAGTTTAGTAATGGTCTTTGCTTTCCCCTTTCGTTGTTCTGCTAATACATAGTATACGGACGCCATTTAACGGTTCTTTAGCGTTTGAGTAGTAATGTAATCAATAACCGGGAGACTTTCAACTACTAATGATAAAGAAGCCAAAACCATGATATCTGCATTCATTCTGTTTGCTTGTACCCACATCTGAAAAAAGCAATCAACGTATCTCAGCGAAACTTCTCATAGTGATTGCTTATTTCATTACTTTAGGGTATAGGATAATTTTAAACTGTATCATAGTCCTAGATGATACAAAGGTCAAAACTTAAAATTTTGGGATATTTGTTTTAGTGTGCGCACCTCGCGCATAAACTAATGAACGGAACTTCATGCAGTGATATCTTATGGCACCTGGTAACATATGAGTTACTTTTCACCCCGATTAGTTTAATATTTCCGGATAGTACAAGGGTCAAAAACGTAAATTTTGTAATTTTTTGTCTATTTGTACGCACATCTCGTAAAAACAAAATGAACGCATTTCAACGAAACTTCGCATAGTGATAGCTTATATCACACTTTTTATTCCAGTTACTATCATATAAAGTTTATTATAAAGAGACCTAAACAATAAAATTTAAATTTTTTGTGTCTGTAGAAAAACCAAAATTAGTAATTTTAAAGAAACTATAGATACAGTTGGCTCATATCAAGTTAATGATAGTTAAGGATTTGTTTCGACGTGATATGGTTGCACTGAGATATGATTTGATAATTTATGTAATTGTTCCATAACGGGATATAGCCATTTAATTCTGTCTGGCGTAAACTTTCTAGCAGTCGAAAAGATTCTCAGTGTTATATATATATGCAATTCAATAAGGTATTTAATGTCATATTTGTCACGTCGCGAGCTGCATCAAGTATGGTATCGAAGCAGCGTCCTGTGTCGCCGCAGTCAGGCCCTTCGCGCTTTATCTGAGTCGATATCGTTTCAAGAGGTTGCATCGCCGAAGCAACCCACGCCTCCAGTAGCAAGTACGCCACGGCATTCGGCAAAAGTCAACGCCGTTGAGAGTCCCGCCCAGTACGAGACCCCTGTTTCGAATCGTCAAGAGGATTCCTAGTCGGAGATGTCTAGAGCGGACGAGTCATCGTGGATATCATGGTCGACATCAAAATCCGCTCTCATCGACCACGACGATTTCAAGAAAGAGGAGAACGTCATTTACTTCTACTGCGAAAGCGCAAGCAATATGTACAAGTTCAAGTCCTTCACACCGAGGAAGTTCGAGAATTTCTATTACGCCGACGAATCTCCGCTCCAAGTGCAGCTCCGAGTCAAAGCCGGAGAAATGCTGATTGCGTGGGATATCCCTAGCAAGAGCTTCAAGAAACTCAAGCAAACTCTCTCGGATCTGGCACAAGCACTAAACGCCAAGCCTATCATCTCAAAAAAGAAAGACTGGTCTCGACATGTTAAACTACCACTCGTCCTCTCCAAGAACTTCAAGGAGGAGCAGTACTTTGCAGACCTCCTTCGAACGCTCCACAGCCCCCGGAGCCCAAGCAACAATGTTGAGGAAGCAATAGAGCAAGAGGCTTCGTTGACGTCAAACCGCGGGGACTTCGTCCACCAAGAAAGCAGCAGGCATCACCAAGATCGTCCCCCGTCAAGAGAAGACCATCAGAATGACTCCTCATTGGCGGATTCATACTCATTGTCAACCCAGCTGCTGGTCACCTGTATCAGCCAAGAGGACCTCGAAGAAATTCCTAGAAACTAGGAATATAAGATACAGCATGGACTTCCAAGAAAACACTCGGTATTCAACAACGGGTATTCAACAAAAAGAAGCAGCTCCAAGAGACTCCTGCAACATGGATGAGGGAACACTCCAAGATGACAATTCCTCCTCACGCCCTGCACCAGACAGGAGAGAGCCTGAGGCCAAGTAGCCAAGTCATGAAAAGGAGTATACTGAATTCCAACAACAGGCCACAGAAGCGGAGACTAATGGCAACGTTACATCAATGCTTCCGCTGCCAAGGCTTCAGGCATCAAGCTTCTGACTGTCTCAAGCGCGCTGAGTTCGCTGCGGAGGAACCATAACTTGGTTTACACACGTCCGCGTGACGCAACGCCGACGTGTGCAAACTGTGGTTCTGACCACGCCGCCAGTTATTGGGGATGCCCCATAAGAAGAAAGCTTCAAGCAGCCATCAGAAGCCGTCAACGTCAGCGCTAACCCTGTCACTCCCAACGAATGGGAAGACCGGAAGGACCTCATAGATGGTCATCAAGGCACTTCAATAATCATCCGCCGACCAACTGAAATGACCAACACGGGCACCAATGCTGTAATCAAGAGCCAAGACGAGCAAATCAGCTGATTGCCGCAATGATCCCCAACTGACCACATGAAAACAGCTATCTAACGAATAAGAATATCAAAAGGATTTCCACAGGTCAAATCCGGTTTTCCTCCAAAGTGCACAATTCGAGAAAATAAAATCCATCACCATCAGTGAAACCACAGATAAGGCTACAAATCGTAGCGGGGCTGTATAATGCCGCTGAGGCTGTGAGATAAAAAAAAAGGGGGGATTTAATGGTTTAGCTCTTATACATGTCTTATACGCACCGCTGTAAACACTGTTAACAGAAAGCTTTGGAAAGAATATTGTAATGCACCTGACGCTAAAAAATAAAAAATTCTTACAAACTGGTAGCAGTTTCAAGAAGTTGTAAACAAATTATGTGCAGAGACGTATTTTTAAACATTTGTATGTAGCATTAGTTCAGATGGAGAGGAGTAAATCTAAGAATTAGGAACAGTCAGGACTTCTCCTCTACCTTTACCTAACCAATCAACAATTCCGTGATAGTTTGTCTGAATTAACAGCACAAAAGTCAAATTCTCCTTGTAGGATTTCGTCGTCAAAGTTAGTTAACACATATTTGACAGTGACGGACTGGTTGGATCATCATTTCATCGTGCAATGATGGTGGTTCCAATCGACAGCATCTGATATATATCTCAGCCAGCGAAGAATTACTTTTAGATCGAGAGGGGGGGAAAAAATATCACGTGCGAGTTAATCTCGCGCACTGAAAGTTCGAAAGATGTATATTACATATAATTCTCTAACGGAATTGTAGTCACTTTAAAGAAATAACAAGTAATTTTTATTTAGAGTTCACTATCCCTTTTACATAATTGTCTTTCAAAAATACGAGGCGCGTCCAGAAAGTAAGTAATAAAATGAATTTGTACACAGGTACAGAAGAAATTTTTATTGCACAAAATTCTACAACTCTTAAACTACTTTTCCACATAACTGCCGAAATTTTGCAGGCATTTGTCATAGCGTGGCACCAGGTTTTGTATACCTTCTTCATAGAAATCTGCCGCCTGTGTCTTCAACCAGTTGGAAACAGTTTCTTTCAGCTCGTCGTCATTGGTGAAGTGATGACCGCCAAGGAAAGACTTGAGATGTAAGAACAGATGAAAGTCGCTAGGAGCGAGGTCAGGGCTGTACGGAGGATGGTGAAACACGTCCCAGCCCAATCCCTGCACGAGGTTTTTCGTCACGTTTGCAGTGTGTGGTCGTGCGTTGTCGTGAAGCAAAACAACACCTTTTGACAGCAGTCCCCGGCGCTTATTCTGAATTGCACGGCGCAATTTCCGAAGTGTCTCGCAATAAGCATCTGCTTTGATTGTTTGACCACGCGGTAAGAAGTCAATGAGTAGGATGCCTTTCCAGTCCCAGAAAACTGTGCACATCATTTTCCGAGGTGTCATGATTTGCTTTGGCTTAACCTTTGGTGGGGATGAAGTGTGCCTCCATTCCATTGATTGTTGCTTACTCTCAGGGGTGTCGTAAGAAACCCACGTTTCATCTCCTGTTAGTATCCGTCTCAGAAATTCTTCGCCGCTTTCAGCATAACGGGTCAAAAACTCAAGTGCACTACCCATCCGTTGTGTTTTGTGTTGCTCATTGAGAATCTTTGGTACCCAACGTGAGCAAAGTTTACGGAATTTCAGTTGTTTGGTAACAATTTCATGCATCAGTGATCGTGAAATTTGGGGGAAGTCCATAGCGAGAGCACTAGTTGTAAACCTACGGTTTTCCTGGATCTTGTCATCAATCGCGTGAATCAGTTCTTTTGTAACCAAAGGTGGACGCCCACTTCGTTCTTCATCGTGCACATCACTACACCCGCCATTGAACTGTCGGACCCATCTTCTCACCATCGAATCACTCATCGCATTTGGTCCGTAAACATCGCAAATTTGCCGATAAATTTCACTTGGTTTCACTTTCCTCGCATTGAGAAACCGAACCACAGACCTGATTTCACAGGCGGCGGGATTTTCAATCAACGCCGACATTTCAAACAAGCACAACAAAGCGTACGTAACTGACAGCGATCTCCAAATGGCGCACGTTCTTCCCCTTGATACACATCGTCTACAGCGCATGTGCGAAACTGCAATCGCAGCGCTGCAGCGGAGATAAATTGAAACGGAACTTACTTTCTGAACGCACCTCGTACATAGAACGAAAAAAATCAGTTCAAAACATTATAGCAAAAATCTTTTTTAAAAAGTATTTTCACTTCTTATTTATTAACAGATTCACGAAATTCTTCACTAAATGATAAATATGATTTTTTTTTCGAAAAATTAACTTTTTTGTTGTTATAGAGTTATATTTTTTCTTTTAAATTAAACTTTGAAACCAATCATAAAGAAGGGTATGACTTTCATTTAAAGCGAGATGTGAATTATGAAGGAGACAGTGCAATGGAACATGGTGAAGCCCAAACGCGTAAAACATTACATCATTACAAAATCAAGACTATGAGTGTTACTTAATTACAATTCTATTTAGTTAAGTTACTGCGAATTAATGGTTCATTCAACCGTTTATTTTGGTTGGTTTCGTATAAAATTATTAATGACAAGCTGGCGTTACCAGTTCCTTTATATTCTTCTTATAGTTTAAGTTTATCACCATTTATCATAGCATCAGGTTACTGTGGTTACCTTAATCTAATAGATAACTCGTCACGATAGACATGTCCTTACGATAAAGAACAGATTTAGGTTACATACAGAAAATTGAATATATGAAGCGAGTAATGCTTTATGGCAGCTCTGTTTTATTAGCCAGTCGCAATGCGCCTGACAAATATCGGACGACCATATTTGCAGAGCGCTTAGTAATTAGTGGCGCACACTTTCGTCCTGTGTCCTCCAATTACAGACGCGTCGGCAGCGAACGGTGATTAAAACGCAGGACGAGAAATGATAACAGAACATGAGAGCCACACTGGTGTCCCACAGAAAACAAACGTCAATGTTGCTAATTAATGCTGTCCTCTCAAATTGTTGTTCTGGGCCAAACTTCCAAAGCTTTTAAAATTCAAATGGACAGATATTTTTTTTAATTATAGTAAGCTTTAACGTTAATACGATGTATGACTTTTACTTGCTTCGTGGAGTTTCCTGACAGTAAAAGTTGTGCTTCTAAAAATTTTCTGTAGCCGGTCCATTAGAAGAAATGGTTTTGTTACTGTTGTATTGAGAAGAAGTATCCACACGATTTTCATTAAACCATGTCACACATTTTCGCCGACGTCATGGCGTTTTGAGCATCGTACTACTCATTGTCAGTTAGTGTATCAGGTTATGAATATTAAACATTTTGAATTTGACTGCTAGCTACCATAATAATTGAGTTCAGCCGAGCTAAATCTGTAAAAAATTGTGAAAATGCGGAGAGCTAAGAGGAGAACAGTTGAAAATTTTTGTGTAATTCCAATGTAGACCAAAACCACAAAATTTGCTAATCGGATTCCGCTTTACAGATTAAAACGGAAATTGGCCAATACAAATCGTCAGCTGAAATGTGCAAGTGAAGAACAAAATTGGTCCACTGCTGAGTACTAGCAATATACGCCGCGAGTAACTCTAACAATGAGATTTAAGAACGTTCTAAAGAAACGCAACATTTGTAAATAGTATAACCGTTTAAGACTGTCAAAATAAAGAGAGGAAAAAACAGGTAAACAATTCCTTTATATGTTAAAAAAGGCTAGGCAAACTATGACAAACCTGGCCTCACAGCAAGCCGATTTTTTTCTTCGATTGCTGTGAAGCCGCAGAAAATATTGTATCATTTTTCCATTTTAACGCCAACTATACCAACAGTACTGCCTTCCATATAACGGTGAAACTCCAGTTAATTACTCCTTCATTTACTTGGTGTTCGAACTTTGTGTGTCCGCTTAATAGCAGTTGGGGTGGTTAATATGAGAAGATCGTTACCGCTAACCAATTTCGTTTAACGGCTTCTAAAACACGATAGGACTTGTTTTAATATGAATTTAAACTCCGAATATGCACATAGAGAAATTTTGCCAGTCAGTTGGTAACCATTTCTTGTATACTAAACTCCTGTTTGTAGTCGAGTGTTTCTCCTGTAAAGGAGACTAAGCCTGACAAATGCTTGGATCTTACATTCTGGAAGACGCAGTTTCTAATCCTTGTACAGTTATCCAGATTTCGATTTTCCATTGCTTCCCAAAATTACTCCATGTAAATTCCGATGTGGTGTCAAATCGGTGCGTAACGAGAAGTTAGGGCGTCCACAAAGGGCATGAGCACTGCGTAGACACGCAATGGAGCATGCCATTGGAATTCCTGTTGGCTGTTGCTGTGTTTGTACTCTGAGGATATTTATCATGTATAAGGTGAAGTGCCGTATAATTAAAGCCGTGAACGGATAGACGTCGCTAGGATACTATTTGGGGTTGCTGAAACGCAACGAAATTAGGTCCCATAATTTCACCAAATAGATAGATTCATTTAACACCCATTGCAATTATCTACAGTTTATGGTTGATTTTGGCTGAAAAATGTCAAGCCCCTATACTCACAATTTTTTAAAAGATTTTTCCGGTAGCATAAATTATCTCTGACGACCTCTCAGGACTTTATTTTAAAGTGGTATAGTAAATAGGTTGGCTATTAATTTACGAACTCTAAAAATCAATACGTAAGGATAGAAAACAATACGTTTTCGACGTCCTATTGTATTACTTCGCATATTTTAAGGTTTTTGAGATAAAATAAAAATAAGTTCCCTTTTCAAGCAGTAAGAACTGAACAGCGGTCCCAGGTTACAGGACGGTTTAGTAACATTATATACTGCGAGCCCTACAGCCTCCATGGATGACTTTCTCTCTCATCGGCATGTTCGAACCACATAGTATGTCTTATGACTCCAATGATAAGTAACTCACATATTGTACAAGTGACTACGGGTCATGTCTCAAGTAAATTGCATTCCTAAAGTGTGTAATATCTTCTAAACTGTTTCATCAGTTAACTCGACTTGATTAACACTAACGCACCCGTCCGTCAAGCTTTTATTTCGAGCACCAATTCCTTTTTTCACTTTGCTAGTGCTAGTGGTAGTATTCTTCTTGACATAAAGTCACATATTCTAACTACAACTAACTTAGAAGTGAACTCAGACGAACCTTTAAGTGGTTGTGACTTCAGAAATCTCTCGGATCACAAAACTTTATTTCTATGTTAATTCGAGAGTGTAATTATACAAAATATAAATACAATATTCAGTATTGTGTCAAAGAAACACATATCATCGGAAAATTTGAAGCCTCAACTTATACCGTTTAATTATTAGTGACCTGGATAGACAGTCAGAGTAGCGTCAATAATAAAGCTACCTTACCCGTTGGGTAATTTTCGGATCAGTAATATATCACAACTTGTGCAAAGTATTGGAGAAGAAACAAAAAATTAATTTCTCTGTCGTATCCAAAACTACAGTACCAAAAATTACACAACGGGTATATATATATATATATATTGTAACGGAATAAAGAAAATGGGTCATTCCGTACATTTTCAACAAATAAAAAGGATAATAACAGGAATAATTCTGGGAAAGGTTTGTCAGCCAGTGTCCGAGGGACCACCCAAAGGCAGGTAACTGCCACTTAAACGCGCCACACCGGCGGCGGACAGGCGGCGACCGGACAATGCAGCTATCCTACCTAACGGAGTTGGTCAAGCATATAATCCCTTAGCTCCGGGAAAATACGCCCCGGGGTGAACGGACGTTCGGCGACCTCTTGTCCTAAAGCGGAAACTTTGGAGGTCAAATTTGGCGAATATGTCAGAGTCTGGCCGACTTCGTAAGAATCTCAAAAAGGCAATGTTTTACAATCGTCATAGCTGATAGGAGTAGCCAAATAGCGGAGCCAATCAACGGCGGACTATCCTCCGCATTTTGTAATTCCTGTGAATTTCTCTCTATGTTAACCACGAGCTACAGGGAGGTGTTTTTACTGCGGACGCGCGAGAAGTACTGGACGTCCAGCTTTCAGACTGGAAGGAGTGAATCTTCCGAGGTTGGAGATCGTCCGGCCTTGGCATCGAACCTGAGGATTCGGCACAAGCGTCCTGTGGCAGTGAGGTGGCTGACCACTGATTCATTACGTTGACGTGCACACTCCGCTATAGCCAAGGTGCTACAATAATTCCGCCGTCGAGGGAAACATATCGCCTTCACTGTAATCACTCTACGAACAGTGCAGTGTGGTACTTACATTCAGTAACAACCCAGTAATGACCTTTGAGTGATTAGGAGTTCTCGCTCCGGCAAATTTTGAGCTTTTTGGGATAAACTTCGGGAGCTTTCCTATAACAACACTTTGGGGTTAATTTAAATTATCCTGGCGCCCGGCAGTTGAAATCTATAGCTTCATGCTAGTATTATGTTTGATTTTTGGTTCCTGATTGTTATGAAGGGAACTTTCCATTAAAACCAAGTGCAGAGCTTTCTTGTTTGCTTATTAATGTTGGGAATTTGTTTCATGATCGATTATTAATGTAGTAGTGCTTAAATGTTGTTGTTTGATGATTTATGTTGGCATTTGTAAGGCGAGGCTTTGCATGACCATAGATTTGAGATTCCATGTGTTATTACTAAAAATAAATAAGCCTCAGCCTGTACGCCAGTACGAGCACCTAATAAAAGACCAGCATTTCATATTAAAGAGTAAGAAATTTCACCCTTTCCTCCCACCCAACAGCACCCTTTTACTACAATATATATATATATTCGCCGCTTCTAACACAAAGGACCATCTAGAGACTGGACACCAATCATGAGAGGTGGGAGGCGGGAGGGGAGTGGGGCAGGTACTGAGTTTCATCCGGAGGTCTAGAAGGCTAAGAGTCTATTCGCGCCTGTTAGGTCCGTTGTACCTAATATATTATAGGCAAGTATTGTGTTGCCACCTATCGGCGAAATGTGTTATTTTGTGTGTTATATATTATAAGTGTAATTTTGAGGCATACATTGGGTACCGTCCCATTATTAGGTTATATGATTGCGGGAAACGACCTAAAATCTGCAATTAGAACGGCCGGTAAACGGCCCCGTTGGGTCGTGCCCGATCCCGTTGTAGCTCCCCGATCCAGTATGCGATGCCTGATCTCACTAAGCCAAACTGTCTGTTTGGACACCTATGGTTTCGATTGAAATATTCCTTCCACCCCCCCACAATTTTTTTGAACGTTTGAGTAGAATGAACTATGATAATGTGCAATTATAAATTCCTAATGCTGAGTCAAAATAACGAATCGGTGGTCCGATAACGGCTCTGTCCTTCGTTCAAACGACACGGAACCATGAATAAAAAAGTGCTAGAGGACTTTAAGTGTAAAATGCTGATCTCCAAGATCGTGCACTCCATTTCTAAGTCACTAACTCAGGTTGGCAAATTTTGAAGAAATCAAAGCACTCGGTGACTATCTAAACACTCGTGTGGCAGCGGAAATTATACGTGAAATATCAGTGTAGAACATGGTCATCCTTCATTCGACCAAAAATCTAGACCTCCAGTTGGTCTGTTCCTCGAGCAAACAGCGTTTTTGTTTTCAGAAGTTGGCGCCGCAGGACTTCAACAAGAGCTATCGTCAAGGCTGGCCTCTGGTTGTGACAGTTGTACGGGAAGAGCTTTTCTGAAATTAAATTAACTTTGAAGAGGGTCGAGCAGAAGAAAAGGAACTCGTGCCAGCTGGTTGGAACCGGTCACTTCGGCAAACAAGCAGAGACGGCGCTCTCAGTTTCGACGAAACACAGGGGCTGCGTTTAGATGCGTGCGCCGAACAGTATAACAGTGTAGCAATTTAACAAGCTTCCCGCAGTGATAAGTAACATGCATGAGGCAAATATATTGTTTTAACTACAAGAAATGTGAAAGAAATCCACTCTAAAATAACAGAAAGGGGTAAAATCTGTTGTGATTAGCAACGCAACATTTTATACATTGATGAAAATATGGAAAAGTTCTAATATAAAATAAAGATTTAGGATGTGATTTTAAATACTTTTCATTAACAACAGACTAAATTAAACATCTTTGATTGGCTAATACCAACATCGTGAAACTTTAATAAGAAAAGTATGAATTAATAACAGACGCTATATTAATTGCAATATTGAGTCCAGAATGGCAGAAACCTACAGAGATAAAAAAAACAATTATGAAGCGGTTTTGAGAAAGACTTTAAAACAGTTGTTGCTTATCCGCTTCTTCGCCTGTCGACGTTGGGGTAAACAGGGGCAGGAGAAGTTTTTAAGGAAGACTGTTGCTTGTTGGTGTTTTCGGGCGTGTTGACGGCGAGTTCATTAACTCTTTGGGGAAGAAGTGGGAAGTAATTTTACCAGTGTCTTCTGATGGAACCTTCTCCTCCAGGGGTCTGGGCCGTCCTTCAGGATGGCCAGGATACGGGAATGGCTCTTCCGGGGTCCCAAGCCTCCCGTCGCTTTTCTTGTATCATATAGGGGTGCAAGTAGGGCGTCGGGGAAATTTTTTCCTTCTGGTGATATGCGTAAAGGTAGGTTCCCACGTCGCGTGGTTTGTAGGTCGCGCCACATAAGCCGAAGTGTAGGGATCAGCACGCGCCACAGGGTAGCCCTCACTGCCTCCCCACTACGTTACCTAGTGTCGTCTCAGCTATCCGGGCGTTTGATGTTTACCGACTGGGCGACAGATAGATGCGCGCCATCCCTGCCACCACAGGCAGAACCATTCCCGCTCATTGGTAGCAGAATCGGCTCGGCCGGCAAATGTGCAGATCGTGGGAAGCCAACTTTAGGTTGATTGAGTTGGAGGTGTTTGCTATAACACCCCTTCTGAGATATAATGACTGGAAAATTTTGAAATCTGCTCTTGTCAGTCTTGTACATATTGCGTCTACCAATAGAGGGAAAATTGCTGGCGTGGGTCCTTGTAGGTGGTGGTTGAAGGGGGCGTGCCGTTGCCACCCCTGCCTATTCTCCTCGTACTCGGCGTACACAGTCCCGTCGCTCCCGGTCTGCGGGCTGGGGTTTCAGTGGAGTCGCATGCCCCGTGTGGCTACCAGGCTTTTGGTTAGTCAAGTTCCATTTAGGCGCACTTCGGTGTTGGCCGCAGCTTTCCCTGACTGCTTTAATGTTGGGGGTGTCATGGCGAACGAAAACCAAGCTCCCCAGAGGCTTGGTGCAACTCTGCTGTCAGCGCAGCACTGCAAAATCCCTGGAGTCGAATGAACTGAGTGAGTGCGATCTGTGTCGGGATTGGTACGCCGTTCACGTTCGAAGTGCTGGGGCCCAGAGGTGGCATCCATGCTGGTGGTAGCTTAGCCTCTTTGCTGACATTATGGATCCTCTATATAAGTGGGGAGTGGTAGTGCATTGGTTTTTACGCAGGTGAGGCATTAACATCCGGTGACTGCCGTGGAGTTCTCTGGGCCACTGCGGCAGGAACGTGCGCTACGGTGGTACTCTGTGAAGCGTGGACGAGTGCTTGGGAACCTGCGCTTATACGGTGACACTTTGAGTGTCGGTTGGGTGCGGGAGAAAATGCACTAGGAGCGCGCGCTGGTGTGGGAAGCCGCGCTATTCAGTGACACTTTGCGCTGTCGGTTGGTGCGGTGGAACATGCGACGAGGCATACCTGCGCGGCGCTCGGTCGTTACGGTTCCGCCTTCTCTGCGGGGACGGGTGGAGCGGGTCTGCATGTGGGGTATTACAGAGAGACTTATGCTATGCGGCCAGGTTTTGGAAGGGTCTTCGGCCTGGTTCGTGGTAGACGCTGCATCCACGCTGCTCCCCAGGGGCATCCTTAATGAGTGGTGAAACGCACCTTGGCTCACCACCACTGCTGTAGTAGCTGTGAAGAGACTAATTCGGCGGCGGGGCCGTAGTGAAATAGTAACGTAGATTGGTGTGGTTGAGGCTGCAGATGAAGGGCTTTGGTCCAGGTACAGCATACGCTTCCTCCGGTAGGTGGATCAAATTATCTGAACTCATGATGGAACATTCCTCGCTTTTCTGAGGAAATTCAACACCGCGATGGTCGGACTAGGATCCAACCATCGTCTTCGCAAATGCCACGTCCGATCGTTACCTCTCACCTCACGATCAGTAATATAGAATTTAATTTGAAGACTATGCTAACTATGAGCAAAGACGTATCTCAAGGAATGTTAGGCTCGAATAAGAGCGTGGGTATTTATTTATTCTCTCCGTTCCCCATATCAGTGTAACTGCAATTGTTTTTTTTTTTTTTCGTAAACTGAAGCTACCATTTGGAAAGCACCTATATTAAAACGACGAATGTATCTAAAGTGCCGTGACAGCAAATCTTCTAACATAACGCAATGAAAATCTGCACAGCTATTAGTAGAACTTGATTGTTTTGGTGCAGGTCGCATTTAGCTTGGATGAAATACATATTATAACTAAGAAAATTCTGCAAAAGCAGTCTCATAAACTTAGTTTAACAAGATCTCATAAACCCATTGACTGTGTGAGGTGTAGAATCTTGGTATATTAAATTAAGCAAACTGGAATAGCAAAAAAAAAAAAAAAAATGATTTGCTTGTTAAAGAAATTCATAAGAGGTAGAAACAAAAATTCGGCGTTAAAATGACAAATCAGGGGAGCGCCAGATGATAGTGACTTTTAAGTGCTACTGTTCGTTATTCTACGAATGGTTGAGATCTTGGTTTATAGGCACAAGTTCGGTTGTCTGCAAATGACGTGCTAATGTGTAAGAGATTCAGAAAAAGAAAGTATTGCGAATAGTTATAAATAGATCTGAACAGAATATCGCATGAAGTTAGTTAATATTGAATTAAGATGAATGTGAAAAAGAGTCTACTTACGAGATTCAGATATAAAAACAATGGTTTCATTCAGTTTCGCGGTAAAAGAGAAACTGATTATAAAAATAATAAAAGTATATATTTTGTGGTATTATTTAACAGTAAATTTAGTTGTACAGTGCATATGAAAGAGATTTTAGGGAGGAGGTTTCAAAGTCTTCATCTGCAGGAGACGAAGATGAGAGGATTTATGAGTGAAATGAAGAAATTGGAATATAAAATCTTCGTCAGGGTCCTTGTATAGTAGGAATATCAGATACAAGAAATAAAGGGTAGCAAAGGAAAGGCCGTTTTCGTCATATGGTAAAGGAATTTATTCAGTAAGAGTATAGGAAAGTGAAGGACTGAATTTTGTCTCTTTCCGTCACTACCCAAGACTGCAGAAGCCAGAAACGAAGGATTTCATGAACTAAGAAACATGAAAACGGAAGATATACTACAAAATGAGCAACTATGGCGCAAACTAGACGAATTGATGCAAAACGTATCCAAATTGCAAAAGGAGAGATTCATGCAAAGTTTAACGACAACAAGAGGAAGGCCAAGTCAAGCCGACTATGAGGTCACAGAGTAACACCCGAGAGCAGCCACAAGCGAATGCGTGTCTAAGCGCTCGATCAGCGAGTCATATATCGTGCTGAAAACGCAACCAGCTGGTCTGCGGAGAGGAGTGCTTAAACCATATTAAAGGATTTAAATGGACCGTTTCGCAGTAACACCACTGGAGATTCTATCTACAAACAAGAACTTGCTAAAGCAACACTTATAAAAGTATATAGTGTATGTATAAGTTCTTTACTAGTGCTCACATGAACTATAGTCCTATGCATAAAATGTGGTCTGACGTTGCAATAACACAAATAATAGATAATAGTTGCAGACTCGAGCCTCTTCTGCATATTCCGGCATAGATACATTTATGGACAGAAAATAAGTAAAACATTGTTATCTCTTAAAATATGTAAAATTTTAATTGTTAGTAATAAGTAAAAGTTGTAAATTATGTAGCCAATAATCTTAAAATGGGAATTTGTTCAAATTTATACTATTGAAAACAACAAATACCGGCAGCAGATGTTAAACTAATCTAGTTCATCTGTGAAAATGAAAAACCTACTAGCCGGATATTAAAGACTCCTTACTTCTGCAATTATATATAAATTATTGAAAAATAGTTCTCACAACTAGTGTTGAAGGTGGCCAGTCTCCGGATGGGCGGCCTTCTCGGTCACTTTGGCTGCCAGAGAGACTGAGAACGTGCGCTATTCCGGGAGATCTGGAATTCGGATTACCGCCCCGATACCAATACTGGAAAATGTTTTCTTAGATGGTAGAGTAGTAGATAGTAGTAATAGTTTAGTAATAGTAGCAGTGGTAGACTTGCAAAGTGACATAGTGAATTAAAAATTCTAACCATTAAGTGGACAGGAAACTGCAAACACTATACAAAACTAGAAAACTGTAACAAATCAACTATGACAAAATGCGGCAAGTTGAGAAAGCTATAATATATGTTAACAACGAGACAATCGTATGCATCTTGCCAACAAGAAAAGACTGTACAGATATTGCCATAACTATACATACCAAAAATTGAAATTATTCACTGTGGAATTATCTGTTGAAGTATCAAATGTAAAACTGTTGTGTTAAATTAAGGCCTATTTTAGTTTCTAGATACTAGGCTGTAAAAATGTGTGCGAAATAAAAAAAATAACTACCCAAGACTCACACAGAGAATCGTAGGAACTGCCATCACATTAAAGAATTTCATCTTCATACCTCCGTGCGTCATATTTCTTAAAATTTTGGCTGTCGTTCCACAGATCATCTGATATTTTTTTCATTTTATTATCAATATATTTGCTTACACTATATGTAATGTCACAACCAAGATAGTTATAGTGCGAAACTTATTCAACCAGGTAGCCATTTATAACTATTTTTGCTTTAATAGGGTCTTGTCAACAGAAATCCATTATTTATGTTTCTAAGGTCTGTAAAGGAATCAAGATAACGAGAGAGACAATAAGGGAAGAGTTGAAAATATATAGTATTAATGACAAGACAGATGAACATAAGAATAACTGGAGAGACCATCTGTACACATTGGATGATGCGTGATTACCAGAAGTAGTAAACCAATACAGATAAGACGGTAAAAGAAGGCCAAGGAAGAGATGGGAACAGTACCTGAAGCTGTAATAGGTCAACACGCCCAATCCTTGAATGGGAAAAAAGAAGAAAAAAAGGGTGACTTATTTCGTAAACTAGCACTTCCTTGAACATCCGGGGCGAAGAGAAGTTCGGTATTGATTTTTAGGTGAAGGAAGCAGTGATTGGGATAATTTGCGACGGGAGGGGAGTTTACCTGAAACATTGAATAATAAAAACTCAGGTCACTGTAAAGTGGGTTGGTAGGTCAATTCCAATCGGGAAACTTCATTAATTGGTAATAATAAGAGTTAATACAACCACTAACTTTGGAAGCCGTCTTGCAGAAGTCCGCTGGCAATAAGACGGGGCACAACAATGAGTGTGGGAGCCAACGATTTGAGGCGTGCGGCTTCTCTCGGTGGCAATATGACGAGATGAAAGGAACGCTCTGCGAAGGCGAGAGGCTTCTTCCACTCCCGGCTGAATAGCCTTCGGTAAACAACACGCCAGCCGTGTCGCCCGGGCCGAAAATAGAAAGAAATGGGACCGAGGCTGCAAACATTTACCTTATTGCAACTCTGCTATTCACTCCACAGAATCTCTCGCCAGTAATGTAACAGATGAGGCCACATCAGATAAATTCCGAGGTATATTTTAACGGAAATGAAGCTTACATCTGAGATGGCGTTTCCATCATTCTAGTCCTGCTTTACAAGTAGCCTAAATATTTATATCTACTGAACTGTACGAAGATGTAATTAAACAATTTGATTGAATTTGTCATGATGCTGTGTAAGTGGTCGCAAGTAGTGTTATGTTAAAATAAAATAAATACGGTTTTGCTTGAGTAAGCTCCATAAAATCAGAACATAACAGACAGCGCATAAATTATTTCAGTCTTCCCTAGTAATTCTTAGCGATGTAACGGATATCCGCATCCGCAAGTGCGAAAATTTCGCGTGAAATCCTACCTCCGCATCCGCAATTTTTAATGCGGATGTATTGCGGTTGTTTTGTTTATATTGCAGTAAAAATAACAATGAACTGAACGGTGTTATTACCTAACCGACGAATTTACAAGTTTGAACTTGTATCTAAAGTAAAGCGGACTATTCACGGTCCAACTTATAGGACATCCGCGTACAGCTACCATAGGACGTAGGATGCGCTCATCCATTCACGCTACTAGAAGGGGTCCAAAAATGTTCCAAGCAATCCTTTCCACTCGTACTTTCTCGCCGCACACCAGTGTCCCTATTGCACACTCGCAGGATGTTTCCTCCAATCATGAGCCAATGCCATAACCATAACTCGTTGGATGGCAAGAACCCTGTTGGTTGTCTTGGAGTCTAACAACATCCAACAGGTCCTGCATGTAGTACTGAAAGGCCTTTCACGGTGCATCAAGAGTCCTTTATCGGAAAATTGGATCATCGTCGGTCCTACAAAATGGACTTTGAATGGGCCACTATAGCTGCGCAAAGAAAGGTGGCGGGCACGGAGAATTGCAGTGGCGGGGTGTTGAGCTAGACGCTTCAATTAGTCGAGCCGCGAACTCCGCAAAGTTTCTAATGGCAAAGATTGTTTTCTAGACGCGTGCGTAGTTGCGTAGATAATTTAATTCACTTGTGAACTCATCCCAAGTCAATAAGGCAGTGTTATATAGAAATAGACTTCACTTATGAAAAAATGTAGAACTGGGTACAAAAAATATACTTTTTTGATTTTAAACTTATTTTCGATAAAAAACTAAAATCTAAATAATTGTAAGTTTATTTTTTCACCTCCGCTTCCGCAGAACATCAGCATCCGCGGATGTCAAGTACTGATCATCCGCATCCGCAAAGATGGCCTCCGTAACAACCCTGCAGTAATTTTGCAAAGTATATTCCTTCAAATAGGTATAAAAGAAAACTTCCGCAACTAAAAATTTAATTGAATAGAACCTCGAACAGGGACTGAGTCAGGCCTGTAATTCGGGAAAGCGCAGTTCGAAATCCTCGTCTGGAGATCGTAATTTTGGTTTCTCATGGTTTGCGGAAACCACTCCAGTGGATGCCGGCAATGTTCCTTCAGAAGGCCGTGGCTGAATTCCTTCCCATTCTTTTTCTCCAGTCTTCTGCCACCTCTAATCGCTTTGACATTAAGAAAAAAGAAAGAAGACTGACTAGGAGAAGTTCAGGAATGAAGTAGATACGAAAAAATTTGTGATCGTAATACCTGTTGTTGATATCTTAGGTCAACGTAAAAATTTCTGGTATGGACTTGGGATGAAAACAAATAACAAGCAAATAGTTCTATAGGTTTATTGAAGAGTTGGGAGACGGGACGAAGTTTGGCCATGGTATTTTGAAGGAAACATTCCGGTATTCACCTACAATGATTCTAGAAAACCATGGAAAACTGTCATCTGAATGGCTGTACCGGGAATCAGACCCGTGATGTCAGAGGAAAAGCAAAGAGACTTGAGATGGAAACATGTAAGTAGAAACAAGATCTATAGAGAGTGGAATAACTGGCGATATCGTACTTCCTTGTTAGAAGAAACTATAATTGGAATGTTGATTAATAAACTGCTTGATTAAATGAGAAGGGATTACATAAATGAAACAATTGTTTTTAGAAGTTTTTGATATATATATATATTTATTCGCTAAATAATAACTGCAAAATGCCAATTCAAAAGTTATAAAACTTGAAAGAACATAAAACTTGTTAGCTACCAAATTGACTGTCCATACAAATTTCACAGAATCCTTCATTACATGAAGACACTGAAGCCTTCAACCAAATATGGTGATTAGTGGAACTAAAACTGACCAATCATACTGTCCTTATAATCTCATCTTCTGTTGCTAAATCTTGTTGTGGTGAAGCATTTAAGTACAAATCCTTATATAAATTAAGCAATAAGTGGTTCTATTTACTTGCTGAAGATCTTAAATATAAATATCTAGGTATAACATTTGATAGTAAATTCAATGGGAGAAACGGGGAGAGTACAGGTTTCAGTATCCTTCATTTATTCGAGGGAGAGATGAGGACAGTCTTTTGGGGGAAACTGTATACTTAACCTGACCGGAGGAGACACACAACACCGCTATTCCCAGCGTGGATGTGACCTCGGCTGTCGTCCCTTCAACAACACGGTCGTCTACAACACTCTGTCGCCCGTCGCTTAGCAACAAAGAACATCACTTCACGAAGCGGTAATAAATCGAGACGCGAGTACTGACCACGGCAAACCTTGGCCCATAATCGTAATCGACCCTGCAGTAAAACTGAACCAAGTGTCTCATGTCCTTAGTCTTCAAACGCTTTGTAATAATAAAACATTCATTTATTTTTGTTGTTGAATTAATGTTAAATGACTCTCTGTGAATTGTTTTACTAACTAACGTTAATTTTATTTAACTGTCAGACCTAGCATATTCGTTCAGTTTGTCAATGTTGAATGCTGAAGACTAACGACCACACTAGTTCTACACCTACATCTACATCCATACTCTGCGATTCACAAATATTGTGAGTGACATAGTGCTATACACCAATCCTAATTCTGCGCATTCCAATCCCGAATAGACTGAAGAAAGAATATATAAAAGTACGGCGTCGTATTTCTTTTATCTTATCCCTCCTGTCATTGCCACCTAAATAGATGGAATTGGAGAAAGAAGTATTCCATTGCACTCGTATATCAAAGAATTTCGCATATTCCCCAATAAATTCAAAAGAAAACGACGTCGTCTTTCTGCCACACAATCCCAGCTCAGCCTATGTATCAATTTTGTAACGCTTTCGAAGGGCTGTAGCAAGCAGTCAAGGATCAAGCGTCTTTCCTCTGTACTTTCACCAACGCGTCAATTAATCCCTTGCGATACGGATCCCAAACTTCACAACATTAATACAAATGTGGACGCACTAGAGTTTTGTTCGCAATATCCTTTGTCTGAGTATTACAATTATTCAAAGTTCGACATAGGTATCTAAATGTAGAATTAGCTTTACCTACGACGAAAGTTATGTGCTGGTCCCATTTCATGTTGCTTTGTACTACTAAGCCCAGATACTTCAGGGAACCATCTGTGTCAACAACCGAGTTGTTTACTTTGAACTGATGGAGAAATGGATCTTTTTGTTACTTATTCACTTTACTTTCCACTTTTTGCAGTTATGTGAAAGCTGCCATTTGTGACACCATTCCGAAATAACATCCATATCATAGATGAAATTAGTCCCCTTAACCTTGATGTGTGTATTATATATCCCACAAATTCCTTCATTGTCTTTGGCTTTCAATGTGAGTGTACTAAATTAAAACCTTTTATGTTACGAATTTGCCGAATAATAATGAATACGGTAGGGCCAGTGCAGTTCAGCCACACCGAGCTACCATTCTGTTGACAGGACGAGAGCTAACAGTGACTCCAGCCAGGAGCAAACCGCGTCCTTTGTGGAGCCGGCAGGTGGCGGCTGACAATGCGGCCGACGCCCCACGGTGAGTTGATGCGCCAAATTACCTGCATTACGGCTACACTCGAGGCAGCTATTAGCAATTAGCAGCACACAGTAGGCCGTAATCAATGCACGGAGTGGTACGAGCACTGCAGTGTGTTTCCTGCCACTTAGTGTTATGCCAGAATGAAGCGGAATGCATTTTATTAACCAGCTGGTGTGACCCCGTCACCGTGTTTTACGTATGGTCAAGGGTCTATAATAATTCCAGAAAATATAGCTATAGTAAACATGTATAAAAAATGAAACGCGAAGAAAAATAATGTCTAAAAATCTACTATATAATTTCCTAAGCTCACTCACTCATTCACTCATATTGATAGCTATTGGCTGGAGAACGGTGCACGTGTCAACCTTCGCTGGCAAATCAACAGCGACCAGAGATATGATTAGAAGAAATTCAAGTTTATGTCCACAATTTAATAGCTAAGCAACTGCTACCAAATTAATTGCCATAATACATTCATTAAGTTTACTTTTGTAGCATTTCATAGTTAAAAAAAATCGATAAACTTTGCGGCTGAAAAAACAAGGAACTGCTTTTCAGTAACATGTTAATAATGAAAGCAACATAAAAAAACTTTAAAAAATAAATTACTCATGGTCTCTGCTGTCACCACGAATAACAATTGCCATTCCAGCATAGGCTAAATTTAAATTTAAATAAAACTTTCGCTAATGTTGTTAGTTTATAGATTACGATTTATTTGTTTTTTTACGGATTTTACTGACCACTTTCGTTAATGGTCTTTTTTCATGTTCACTGTACATGAGTTATTAGGTTGTTCAAATTGAACACCAGACCAAATATTTTACCGAATCGAGTATTCTGGCAATTCATTTCTTCGAAGTTGCTCAACTGTTTAATAATCAGGAATCTGTATTAAGTCCCCTGGCCGTTACAGACACTATGACCAAAGATTAAATTTTGAATGTCCCGCCTCAATAAAAAGCAATGTGATGCTTCCGACGCAAAAAAGAATTTTTCAAATTTTGAAGAGTGTACTTTAACGGTAAAAAACAAGTCAAGTTTGAATTTCAGCAAGGTTGAGTCTACGACCTTTGAAACTTTTATACGATAGGACTGTTTTCTCTTATCAGACTATTGAAAATTACATACAGAGATAATTAAATGACAGATATAAATATTCACATACTGTTGAGTGTTCTGTACCTCTTGTTAACTGTGACAAATAATATGAATGAAAAGCTACGAGGCCTGGCTCAGAAAACAAACCTCCCCCCACGTAGCCCAGTGTAGCTTTCCAGTCACCTCCCCACCCCCCTCCATAGACCGAACTAGTAGTTTATGGACGCTGATGTACTGTACAATGTAAATAAATAAAGATTGCCGAAAATATGATAACAGTGACGGAATAATGGTAACGACAGGAAGGACCACGTTGAATTGTAAAGAACAATTTAATTTCACATTTTTTCAGTTGTTAAGTTTTTAACATATGTTTTAACAAAAATTTAAGTGATTAATTTACAATGAAATGCTGCAAAAATAACTCTTAAAGAAAATATTCTGGCAATTCATTCGTTCGCAATTAATTAGCGCTCATAACCTTGAGTTCGTGGTAATATCTCTACCCACTGCTCTTCCGTAAATGAAGGCTGGATGTGTGACGTCAGTGACAACTAATAGCTATCCAGTTGACGACGGCGAACGGAGTCTACGAAATTACATGTATAGATCTTGGCTTTACTTGTAAGCTTAACTTGGTAATCAAAAGGTGAAAAATTTATAACTTTTACGCAGTACCAAGAACAAAAGTGACGACTACATAAAAAAAAAAACATCGTTTGCTGAACTGAGACGCGCCAGAACAGTTTGGTTGCCACTTAGAGCTAACCCTTTAATGGAACAATGCGAAGCAGCAAGTTTCAAGGCCATTGGAACCCTCTTGGGAGAATCCAGGAAGTGATGAAGATAATAGAGTATGCTACAATTTCCTTCGACCATAAAGAGCTGTGATGGATGTGCCTAAAACTTCTAATGTTAGCTCGTTGAGTCATAGTTTTACCTTCAAATATTATAAAGATTTTCATTTTCTATGTTGCTTTTCTTTAAGATTATCATAAAAAGATTATTTAATAACAAGTACTGTATCTGAATATTGGGTGTTGTTGGGTGTTCCGTCTTCGGCCACAGTAAGAAAGTTATACAGTAAAACATCTTTGATCCAGCGATATTTTAGGACAGAGACATAATTAATTCAAACAACTTTTGCTGCGTGAAAAAATAATATAGTGACAAGAATCTTCTGAAACAATCTAGGAAGTTATAATATTTAATTAATTTGCAATGGAGCGCACGCTGCGGTGACAATTTCCCTACTCACCACCCTTTCCTACACTAACCTACATTTTAACTTTAAATTCTTTCAACGTTTTTGGAAAATTATTCATCATTTCCCTTGGTAACTTATTCCAATTCCTGAAACCCTTACCTAATAAAAAAAAACTTTCTTCTTCCTTGTGCCTGAAATCGAGTGCCAGCTTGTGGCCAAGGTCATCTTTTCCCTTCCATGCATTACATTTAATTCTTACATCAATATCTTTTCATTCCTCAACACCAATATACGCCTTGTACACTCCCATGTACCTCTTCACCCTCCTCCTGTCTTGCAATGTATCCCATTCCAGATCCTTTATCATATCTGTTACTGATTGTGTTCTGCTATAATTTCCAGAAACAAATCTAGCAGCCCTTTTTTGCAAGTTGTTCGAGTTGTGTGTGATTTAAGAAAACTGTGAACATGTGTATAAAACTAGAAAGACAAATGTACGAATAAAATGTTTAATATCGCTGGATGTATATCTCAGATTTGGCTTCTTGTGTTCTAGTTGATTCTATTAATGATGACGTAAGTTGTGAGTAACACCCTGAACGTTACCGAGTTCTGCGCGCTGGTGCTGCGGGATCTGGCCCGAGCGTTTGATTCGGAATGACACTCGGGACTCCTGCTAAAGTTACACCACCTTGGCTTCCCGTCAAACTGCTCCACTCTCGCCTCTTGGGGCGTACTTTCAGTGTCCGAGTTGGCGAAGCGCAATCTCAAAGGCGGCGCATTATCGCTGGAGTGCCTCAGGGATCAGCGCTTGGACCTGTGCTATATTTATTTTACACATCAAATTTACCAGCAACTGGCAGTATTGTCAAACGTTATTTCAAGATTATTAAAAAATATTTGTTGCGTTTTCTTACAACATGAGACAATTTATTTAAGCAGGATGGCATGTTAATTTATTTGTTTTACTGGGAACTTTTGACAGTGTTCCAGACAACCTCATTTTAACAAGATGAATGGATACGAGATTTCCCAATAGCGCGTTATCAATAAATCGTCGAAGCAAGAGAGGCTCTAGAAGTTGAACAAGGTATCTACATGGATGGGATCACTTCTATTCCGGTATTGATTTAAGATCTTGGAGAGAATGTTATTAAGTAATAAAGTAGTTGTGTAATGATGCAGCTACACATAGGGGAATAAAGAGTTCTGCCGACTTTACAGAGATTCAACGTCGTAAATGTCATCTTAAAATAAATAACAATATATGCGAGGTAATACAAATAAAAAGAAAGTGTTGTGGGACCCACAACTGGGGTTGGAAAAGTATTTTCTAAAATTATGTATATATTGCTTATTGCTTGTGACAATTTTTTTTTTTTTTTTTTTTTTTTTTTTTTTTTTTTTTTTTTTTTTTTACAGTCTGATAACTGCTACCACTTTCTACATTCAGATTTATAAATAACTGACTGATGTTCTGTTTATCTCAACCCGCCATTTTACATTTATCACATTTTCAGAGAAAGCTGAAGTGTCGGAAATAAGAGAAGATAGGAAAAAATTATTTTTTATATTTGATAATTATCAATAATTCTGAATATAGTCTTTTGGAAATTAATTAAAATGAATTACGTATAAAAGCGTCGACTTAATTGAATTGGATATATTTCTCGAAATCTTTTATTTTTAGACAAAAGTATACCGACCAGAATAATGTACAGAACGATCGTTGAACACTAGCTACAACTTCGACGAATCAGATTAAACGAGTGACATAATGCATGACACCTAGTAATTTAAGGAATTCCGCACGGTCGTACAGCGTGGGACCCAAATTTTGTGTATCAAATACTGGAGTTGGAGGCGATGTAAGGGAGGGAAAGTAGATTGTAGAAATCGCCGCAGAACACTATCAGAGACTGGTATGATAAATGAATTGGATTTGGATTCATTGGAAGAATTGAGGAGAGTGAAGAGCATGTTGGCTGTGCACGTGTCATATATTTGTGATCAGGCAGGGAAAGACATTGATGGAAAAATTAAAGAGTAGTTCATGGAATGGAGAAGATGTCTCTTCTTGAGGTATTACTGAATATTTCAATAGCATTCTGGTATCTGAGTGGCTATAAAGTCTGAGTGGGGATCAGAAGTTCCTCTGTTCGAATCCATGGATTTTCAAAGATCATTAATTCGTCCTTCACCTCGGGAAAAGCTTGCTTCATCTACATGTTGTACGTCAGAGAGCTTGCTTGTTTGTCTTATATATCCAGTTACTACAGAGGTGGATTACGCTGCCGATAACAAACTTTGTCGCCAGGTCAAATAAATTTACTTTTTATCTGAATTTTCGCTATGAACTGCCCACAATCAATGCCAGAATCGTTAGCTTTTGAACGGAATATGATTCCAAATGGGTTATTTGGTAATCCACCGATCATGCCTTCACGTAGTGCGGATGAATTCCATGAGAGGTGAACAAGTAACAACAGCGCTAACCCACATACGATCGCGATATTCGGGGGCATCATCGCTCGCTCTCCTTTAACGAATGCAAATTGCTCATCTCGAACTCATTCGAGCTTCTCATCACCCGCTCGGCCGTCTCTCTGTTTCCGGAGATGCGAGCTGACGTTTATTGAATTAGAAATGTCCGCCCTCGGTACACCACGGAACCGTTCACCCGGGTGGAATGAAACGAGGGATCGCGTTGTTCAGCCGGTAGTTGCCGCGTTAATTATAACTGCCATGCATAGGACAGCAAAACGACAACAGCACTGAGAACACTGTGCATGCAAGCGCGTCCCGCGCCAATCTTCCCACCGCAAAGTGGCAATCCACTGTGCATCACAGTGTTGTGCGAGAACGGATAACCCCTGCGGCAGAAGCCGTGACTACTTACCGCACCCATACTAACACAGGTGTGAACGGTCTAGTAATTCAGTGGTCAAGTCACTTGCTTCCAGAAGTTAATGGTCCGGTTCAAATACCGGGGGAAGGCGGGGAGTAATTTTTAACAGTTGGGTATAAACATATGATCTACGCCAGATCGCCCCGTCGTTCGGATTCCACGTCGAACTGTAGGTCCCAGAGGAAAGGAACTGGCCGTCCTACCTCTCACACACGGCTTAGTTTGGCTCCTTCGGGAGGATCCAACTAACTGTTGGATTGTCAAGTAAGATTTAGTATACAGGCAATAGTGAAAAGGGGAAATACGATGGCATATAAAATTTCATACCTTTCTCTGGCGTCATTTATTAATTTGTACTTAATTTTCATGTATGGCGCTGCGTGTTTGTTGCTTGTGCTACTAACGTTTCGATCCCAATCTAGTATCCTCATCAGGTCTGCTTCAAATTAGTGTATTCGCTTCGTTTGCGGTCATACTACCGTACATGGTGGGTGAACGGTTAACGTTCTGGCCTCGCATTCAGGAGGACGAGGGTTCGAATTCCCGTCCAGGCATCCAGATTTGGGTTTTCCATGGTTTCCCCAAATAACTCCAGGCGAATGTCGGGATGCTTCCTTCAAAAAGGCCATAGCCGAATTCCTTTACGTTCCTTGTCCCCAGTCCCATCCCGCCTGTAATGACGTTAGCCGTTGACGAGGCGTCAAGCAATAAGTAAAAAAAGAAAAGAATTCGTACATACTGGTTAGATTGTTGGCATTTTTCGGCAGAGATGGTGTTAATTATCCGGCAAAGATTGTCTTCTGTTCCAGAGAGATTTATCTCCGTGTAGTGAACTGGTTGTCATAGTTGCAACGCATTCGTCTGTGGGTACATATTTCCACGTTTGGCTCATTCAATAGCCTCTGTCTTTGTTGAAGTTTTTAGGATGTTTATGGATTCCCTTATTGAAGCATTTTATTATCGTCCATGCATAACTAATTTTTTTTATTTGCATTTTGAGATTTAATCTGTTACACTTTGTATGAAATTCAGATGTATACTAAATTTCCTCTGAAACAGCCACAATCCTACCGCAACTAAAAGACATGGTATAAAGGTGACCTGTGTTTGGCGATTTAATTTCTCGATAAATTAAGAATTTACCTTGAGTCCACCGCTATCACATTTTAACAATACACGCACGTTATGGTGATGCACTTAGAAACACAATGTTCACTTTGTATTTTCCTTTGATTACTGTAGTGGCATGCTATAATATGCAAAAACCAGTGGTACACTCACAACCAAGTGGATAATTCGTATATCGTAATACTAATTAGAAAAGCTCGTAACTGCCAAATGACAAACATTTCACATGCGAACAAAAGCTGACTTGTTCACAATTTTCACGCCACCTGTTTTTTTTTTAACTACACGTAGTTTTATTTATAATCATTGATGTTATGCACATTGCATTTCCCCACTTTTCTCCACGTTATCCAGAAATTTAATTTCTTTAGGAAGTTTAGAGATGTTACAACAAAAAAAGGGGCGGGGGATTACGAGGTTTGCTATCAAAAATGACGGCGTACGGTTACTTGTTATTGTATGAGAGCAGTTTATATTTGTAACAAAAATACATTATTTATCATCATGAAAATTAATAATTATTTATTAGAATTGTAATTTTACAAGCAAATTAACGTTTAATTTATGATTACAAATGTATTACGGATTTTTTCTTCAGTTATCCAGCTGGATTTTGGCACATAAAGTTGTTCCAGGATTGTTACTGGTCAGGTTTGCATGGTAGAGCTCACGTATTTCGTTCGGAACTATGTTCACTGTTTTACCGATCAAGTGACGTCTTCCATCACGGCAAGGCCCAGTCGCGCGCATAATTCGTCATAGTTACGTCGCATAACTGATATGTAGTTACCACTATCACCACTGCTTACGGAGCACCCAATACACAAATTAAATATTATTTTTAAATTGTTTATACCTTGCTCGCCCTCAACTGATGGTTCAAGGTCATGATCCCGTTGGCTCGATCGTTACCTCACCACACACTTCAGTTGCTTACCCTTCCGAGTAGACCGCTGTGTCTAGGATAGGGAGTGAATATACACCAAGTTGACCTTGAGCCACCTATGTTAACTGAACGTGCTATAAGACAGATGTAAATTATTTTAACTGACATAAATAACACATGCCATATGTATCACATTTTCCGACGATATTAAAAGATTTGACTAGAATCATACAATTGCAAGTAAATCAAAGAAACAAATGAAAACTTTTCTCCATTGAGACACTTAAAAGTATAACACCAATAAATTTTTGCTTTATTAGAATCTACTTCTAAAAACTGGAATATGTAAAAATAAATTTCTTATTCCGAAATTTCTAGCTAAATCATTTATTTAGGTTCGTCCTTACAGTTGAAGAGAAGTTCAGCTGTGGTATATTTCTCCCAAAAATATAGGCTTATCGTTGGTGTGAGATCCTTTGTTCTGACCTGATACATCCCCATCCTAAAGTTGGCTTTTCTGTCATGCAATAGCTTCAGTTTTAGGGAGCCAAAACCCCACCTTCAGTTACTCGTCTCCCACACTCCAATCGGATTACGAATCCCAGGGCCCACATGACTTCCCTGACAATACTGAATTTAAATTTTTTTCTCTCCTCACTTCCTCCTCCCCTTCATGTATTGTTGCCACTTCTCTATTCTATCCGTTGTGGTTGCCTTTCGTTCTACTTAATGTTACATTTGAAAATTTTACAATCAGAGTCGTCTGAAATTTAATGTACATGACCTTCAATTTACGTTCATCCCCTTATTACAAGTTCTTCACGACCAATCATCAACATGTGCACCTTGTAAGTCCTGTAAATGTTGTCTTTATAAGCTGTGAAAACAATCAAAGCATGGGAAATAATATTATACTTCGATAAGTGAACACTGATTTTACTTCCTTACTACACAAAGAAACTACTGAGCTCCAGAACAATGAGGTAAAAGCTTGTCAACGAATCCAGTTTTTTGTATATCTAACTACAAAGACGAAGTCTACCGTTACAAACATTTGAATTTCCTGCAATAGCCTGATTCATTCTAACAATAGAAACAAGACCATATACTAACACATGTCATGGTAAAACTGTAATGTACGGTATACATGTAAGCTAGATACACAAGTTTGTTTTGTAGTTAGAGCTTAAAATGATCATGCTTTGGGAAAAAAATGGAGAAGTAGTATTAAATGATTGTTCGCGAAAATATCGTCCACATTTAATTTTTTTAAATATCATAGTCTGTTGGATACAAAATTTTATTTGATACCTGCAAAGATTATCTGAAAGTAAATAGTTTTCTCCAACCAACCACTAATTCCTCAAAATTATTTTCACCCAAATTACTTTTTAAAATTTTATTTTACAATCAAGATTGGATAAGTAAAATCTGAAATATTGTGCAATTACAAAGTTCTAATTTAAATTCTTAAGAAATTATGAAGCTGTGACAGGCAGGATGATAAATAAGTAATTGCGTAAGAGTTCCGTGCTTCATTCAGAAGGTACGGGACCCGAAAAAAACTGCATTTCAGAGCAGTGAGGAACAAATAAACAAGACAAATATGACACAGTTTGTCATTGTGTTAATTCCTGTTTATTTACTTTGCATAATCGATGCTAAATCATAATTTACAGTGTTAATCATACGTTGTTTACTCTCCGTTATCTATCCTTTGAGTTAAATTATCAATAATTTCGTCGATTAGTATTCGCTCTCGACAACACAACTTTGTGCCGGACAAAGAGCGCCTATATACATCGGAGATTGGAACCTGATTATATTTGCTGACAGTATTAATTTTTTTCATGTAACTGGTCTCACTGTAAGTGGTATAGAGTTTCATAACCTCTCAATTAAACCCCTACCCTATATTTTAATATCCCATTACTTCATCCTTAAAAGCAAGATAAGTTCAGCCCGGGATTCGATATTACGCGGGTTATATGTGCGGTCCGGCCGTTTGGATATCAGATTTAGGAAATCGCACTCAGCGACTGCTGGTATGGTCGATTTTTTTTCCTTTTCTTACTATCCCATATCCTCTAATAGCTTTGTTCATCTTCACATCGACGATCCTTTATTGTTGTAACAAAAAAAGCATTGTGCAGTGCAAGCTGAGGCTGAGGAAGAAAAATGATAAAACTTAGAAAAACTGATATAAGTTGTTTTAAAGTAGATTTAATTTTAAATTTTTGATTTTTAAAGAAAATGGTTTATATAAATTAAACATACACAACAAAAAATTCAGCTGAAAAAATGATGGTATGCCAATAAAAAAGTTTGGAATTTTTTGGGTAAATATCTGGTGATACAAAGTATTTATTATTTAATTCATAAAAGTCTCCATCGGTTGCTACATTTTCTTTTTTAATTAAAAAAAATTATCTGCTGAAGATTCAGATTTGCCAAATTCACTCATTTAGTTATTTTGCGAAATCCATAAATTCCAGTAGGTTGAATAAAATTGCAAATATCGAAAGACTTTCCTATCAGTAGTTTCAGAAATAAGGAGAGAGCATGGCATTTTTAAGGTTTTTCCGCAAAAGCTTCAACCAAACGTGGAATAGAAAGGAAAATCCAAAGATATTTTGATAGTCATGAGGTTGGGAGCTTTCATTTGATTCCCGTGAAGAGTACCTGTTGGAAATATTTTCTATATCCCCCCTCCCCCCAACAAAGCTCCCAAAATTTTGTGCGCCCTCTCCATGATTTTTCTAAAAAATTGTGACACTCGTATTAAAGTCGCTGAGAGCTGAAATGGAATATCAAAATCTAGATTGAAGGATGGGGAGTTGATCACGCGTCCTCTCTAGCGTTTTTATACATCTTTACAACAACCATTTGACATTCTGTACGAAAATGATAGATGTTGAGAACTGTAGACTGAAACACTTCGTGTGCTACGGTTTCAGCCACCCAAAAGTTACATTGCGCTGAAATTTCGAGACGCAAAGAAATGAACCAAAGATGACGTCGCACATATCTCAAAGGCAAACTCCACGGCATATTCGACCTAACATATACTTTCAACATTTGGCTATAGACTGAGATAATGTGTATAGTATAATCCAATCTGCAATGCTTGACAACATCCCGTCGATATTGTTACCTGCAGTACCTATCACTTAACTGTCGTAGTCCCAGCTGAGTATTTCACCTCTTGTTATTTTTACATTTTCCGCCAGCTCCACTGAGGACCAGTGGGGCCTATTTTCTGGCAGTAACGATGACGTGTGCCTGGCCCAGGCCGCTTCATTACTGCTCGCCTAACAAGGCCTCGGCAAGTGGGTCTACGTGGTGCCGTCATATCGACTAAAACTGTCTCCCTAGGCAACAATCCACGTCGCTGTTAATATTCATTGCGCTTTGCCATAACCTCAAAAGAAAATAGCACTCAATTCTCAGTATCAATGTAACACCTAATATACTCGTATCAGTGAAGAATACAAAGTCCAAATTGTTCAGTTTACCACACAAAAGAGTAAATTTTCGGCTGGGTGTATATGTATATACGAGCAAATCACTCGACAACGAAACTGTGAGCAACAATATCAACACCTTAATACAATCCAACGAACCGCTGCAGAGCAGACTGAACGTGGTGGGTGAGTGGTTAACGTTCTCGCCTCGCATTCGGGAGGACGCGGGTTCGAATCCCCGTCCGGGCATCCAGATTTGGGTTTTCCATGTTTTACATGTTTTCCCCAAATCACTCCAGGCGAATGCAGGGATGCTTCCTTCAAAAAGGACATGGCCGAATTCCTTCCCGTTCGTTGTCCCCAGTCCCATCTCGCCTCTAATGACCTTAGCCGTTGACAAGGCGTAAAGCAATAAAAAAAGCTGCAGAGCACATACCGGATTTTCAACCCATCTTCTTGTTGTGGACACAAATTGTAAAATTCAGATTCTATTCATACTGTCTGTTATAAAAGCTCATGGCCAGAGGTGTAATTTGGCAAAGCAAAAACATGCGGTTCTTCTCCGCTGTCGAGAAAATCGGAATTGAAATATTCCTTTGCGTTCAAACACTTTCTGCGTTACCGAGATTTAAAGGGGCCCGTGGCACACCGAGCAAGCTCACTGCCTCATAAGGCCCTCGTCACCGAATAGAATTTCGCTGCTAGAAACTATTTTTATTTATTCAAATGTGTTTACAGATACTTCCAGACAATCAGTTTCAACAATTCAACGTATGCCTAATCAGTTGTTGTGAAAGAACAGACGCTTTCAAACTCAATAGGTTGTTCGAAATAAAGTTATATTTCAAAAATAGAAATATTTGCTGTGGCAGATACGAAATACAAATATCATCACTCGATCGTTAAAGCTGAAGAACTGATGTTCATTCCCGCATCAGAGAATGGGAGGATCGAAATGAGACGCCATCGGTTTTTCCACAGCAAAAGGCATTTAACAAACTTGCTGTATGCATAATTGTTAAAAATGATTGCCGGAAATTATCTGTATACATATATTTCATTGCCGATTTTCTCGACAACGACGAAAAAGCGTATGTTAATACTTTGCCACATTACGCCTCTGACAATTGGCGTCATCCCTTTAATAGAGTGAAGAAGGGACTGGAGGCAACGAACGGAGGGAACTGTGTCCTGTCCTTTTTGAATGAACAATCCCGGCATTCGCCTCGAGTGATTTCGGAAAACAAAGGGAAAAAGAAATCTGAATTGCTTGTCGGGGATTCGAACCTGCTTTTTTCCCAGATGGTCGAGCGCCATCGGTGAGTATTCGGGAGGACGCAGGCTCTAATCTCCAACCGGCCATCCAAATTTCGGTTTTTCCGTGGCTTCCAGATTCCTTCAAAAAGGACAGGGTCGAATTCATTTCTGTTCCTTACCCCGTTCCCACCCTTTCCTACCTCTAATTACCCCCATGTCGACGACGCATAAAACCACAAAAAAATCCTACCGTTTGTGAGGCCATAGCATTAACATTCACCCACCATGCTCGATTCTGTTCTTCTATCTTCAGCGATTATCAGAACCACGACTGTATGATGCTATTAAAACAGTGGAATACGCAATTAAGCAACAATTGAGCAGCGATTACGCCACCGCTAAATGCATCCACTATTATTAAACTACGATTAAACATCGATCCAGAGGGAATAAGGAAGATAGCCTGCAAACAGCCCACATTATAGCTCAATCTTAACTGCTCGTCTGCCTTAGTTCTGAGTTTACCTGTTTTGGCACGCAATAGTTCTCAACGCGACGAAAAGTCTTGCCATTAAGGAACTACTTTTTTGTATTGTTAAGGCTGGCCTATTTATTTGAGCAGGAGTCTCCACGAGAAAACACATTTTCCCTACCTTTGCTGCAATTCAGCCATGTGATTTGTTTAATTCCAGTTATTGCAAAACGCAAATTAAATTATGTTTAATACTATCAATTTGATGACCAATTTATCTCATTATTCTGGGTTTCGGATCGCCATCCGGCTAACGATATTTCGGTTTTCCTGAAATCACTCCAGGTAAATCTATAATGTCCTCGACGTCGGAAAGGCATAAAACATTAAAAAGTAAATGTGATCATAGTTTCAAAATACTGCAGCTTTTAGATACATCAAAAGATTCCATCTGTAATATTCACACTAAGGACAACACTAGTGAAACAGATATTTTTTAGACATTTTGTACTGTGTCACCGAGCGTAGTGGCTAAGCGGTAATGTTCTGACCTTGTATTCGGGAGGACGTGAGTTCAAATCCCCGTCCGAACATCCTTCCCACTCCTTTAAATTAAAAAAAAAAGTATATACTTTGTTATGGAATCTTCTGGCAGATAAGATCAGCTTATACGTATGTAATGGACTACCAAAGTGGTTCACAACGTTACAAAGAAACAGCATTAAATAAAATGTATTGACTTTGTGCTTAATTCAGCTTGTTGAGAAGTGGACATTTGAAATGCCCCAGGACTGTGACAATTTTTAAAGGCTGAAGAATTAAGAGATTTTTCTTATAATAAATTCAAGTCAAGCAAACGAGAGTTCAAAATTACTATCGAATCTAATTAGAAATATACCTGCGGTTGTGAGACCATCACTATACATACCAATATTTTGCTGATTGTAATAAATGCTTCATTCTTTAACTTCGTAAATAAATTAACTAAATCTAGTTGTGAGCGGCACTAATGTAACCACTGCATGACCTTTACCATTTTCATGGGCCGCCATTATATTTCGATTCAAGGCTAATTTCGCCCTCGTTCCGTATCCTATTGGCTGAGCTGGACACAGCTCTGTTTGATCTGCTCTCGGAATGTAATGTCTGCGCTGACTGCAGACACACCAACCCGACGTCGCACTGGTTTACGCAATACAATCGCATCATAATTTCCCAAGTACCTACGGTTTTCGAATAATTTTGTATTTGCTGTTCCTTTTCAGGACTATTCTAAGGTACAGTACATTTCCTTGCATATCTACCCTCTGCTGAATAGCAGCGCCTTTGTGGGGAGGCTGCCAGCACTACACCACTACCGTGGGAAACGCATACCGCAGTATTACAAGATATTTGTTCCGCTGTTATGAACGACTATAACAGAACTCCGAAAAGTGACGAATATAGTTGTATGTTACCGATTTATGAGAATAGATTGCACATCCATTCATTGCGAATAACCATTTTGCAATCGGAGTTCAATTACAGGACAGTAATTGAAGAAAATTTCATTAATATTCAAGCGAAGAAAATCAACGTTTAGTGATATCAATTGTGAAGATGAATGGAAGTCAAGAGGAGTGAAGTCAGGTATAACTACAAAACCAATTCCTTTGTACTATTCGTTTAGTCTTACAAACTGTTCACAGAGTTTATATTTGTCGAGCATTCCAACTTTGTATAGGTCTAACAGTGTAACGTGGAATCCTAAACATGAATCGTCCTCATATAGACAAAGGAAGCGGCAAAAACTGTTAATCACAACGGAGTTTGAACTTGAAACCTGAATTTTCCAAGCGAATGTCTTAATGTTAAGCTTCCTTAGTGCTTGTTATTAATGAAAACTTAAAATCGTCATAGTCTCGGAAAATAAAAAATTTGTCCAAAATGAAGATTAGCACCACTTTTCTTCTTCTTTATTTTTTACTGTTGCACCAGCGAGATGTCCGCCATGCAGATTTATCTGTGAAAGTAGCTTTGGCTAAAGTTGCACCAGAAAGAGTGAATTTGCCATGTTAAAAATATATGATGTTCTAAGCTTGTAAATTATGAAGTTCTTTTTACCGAAAGAGTGATTTTGGCAAGAAACCAAAGAAATTCTGATGAGGTTTTTATAAAAAAACCGTACCAGCATTACGAAATCCATAGAAAACTAAAGGACTACTTGTAAAAGAACAATGAACCAGCTATTTCCCATGGTAAATCCCAGCGCAACACCTGTTGAGATTTGTCTTTGATGGTTTTACAGGAGAGGTTCGCTCGGTCATTATCTATCTGTTTATTAGGGCTTTACACTTTTTTGACATATTAATCTTTTTCATTTATTTTTTGTGTTTGAAATGTGGTACTTCAGTCAGGCATTTAAGTAAAAGTAATGTAAATGCGTTTGGCATTGTTAATCTGAATACACAGTTGTTCAGATTTTCAGTTTGCTGCACAAATCGTCTCCGTCGTGGCTACGCTGACTTAACCCGGTAATCCTATCGTTTACTGCGGACATAATATGAACAACGGAACGTCCTAACATACTCCAAGTGAACGAAGTAAAACTTTTGCCACAAATGAAGGTCAGTTTTAGGGCGCAAAAAAATTAGGGGATTCGAAACGGAGACCTTCCCATCGAAAGAAAAATCGTCTATAATATGGTTATGAACAAATAAACTAACCTCAACGTCTTTTATCCTAGGATTGTTGTAATTACGTTACTTCAGAGGATAAAAATCTATAAAACTCTAATGATTTATTTTTACTTAATAGATATATTAAATTTTAGATGTGTTTAAATTCTCCTTTCATAAATAAAAGCAAGTTTATATGTAATTTTGTTTTCGTATTTTTTTTAGGAAAAATGTATTTCGTTCGTGTACAGTTTTGATTAGGTTATGTGTTTGTTTTATAGTTATTTGGTGTTTGTACCGAATGCAGCTTTATCAGTAGCTCTATTTCCAAACATAATCTGAATGGATAAAGATTAGTAAAGATTTATATGTACAATACTCATAATACTTATAAATTACAAGAAATGTTATTTTTTTAAAATATTCAATTCATTTTTTATATCGTAAAATTTAAAAGATTCAAGTTGTTAGAAATTCCTGTTCAAACTCTGCTTCGGAATATCTTTAGAATATGTGTGGGTGCAACAGCTAATACACATAAATATATTCTAATAGTAGCTCATAAATACGCCATGCTACCAGTTAAGACATCAGACACAGCGTAACCATCACATTTTCTCTTAATATTACATACAGGTATCCGGTAAACAGCATATACTAGCTAATCAGGGAAAGAAATTTCTACTTTGGTGGATAAAAATGTTAGTAACTATATTTTAGTAATGATTTATAATATCTGCAGACGTTAGTGGAAACCATTTCGTGAGCTTGAACATCTCGTTTAGCTACAACTTTGTGCGGTAGAATGTCAGATACATAATTAGCCAAGTGAAGTACCCCTTAGGCAGCGTTCTTTAGAAGTAACCAAACCAGAGAAAAGTATTTAATTCCTGGACAACTTGTTCCAGTTAGAGACAATTGTTTCTGCATAACCTTTTTAATTCGGGTTAACGCCCACAGACTAATTCGTGGGGTGTTCAAAACTGAGAAATTATTATTTTATCTTACGTATCCGTGTATTTTAAATGAAAACATGGATTAAGAAGTATTTTCTGAGTTGTGAAAAACGGGAACCCACGGCAAATAACGGGGATTCATCTGAAACGAAGGGTTCACTGGCCTGTCCCGCGTAGACAATAAGGATTTTGTTAGTGATTAGATTTCGTCAACAGATAATTAAGAAAGCAGTTCCAGCCATTGATTGTCGCGTCGAGAAGGGACTCTGTTCTCTTAGTAGCGGAGAATCGTTTAGCAAGTACTTCGGAAATTAGTGGATAACTAGAAAGTGAAAATTGAATCATTCTGCGTAACGAAACGTTACTTACTGGAAGAATCAGATTACTCAAGAAATTTAAGCGAATTTCGTGATGTCAAACTACTATTGGCGTTGCTTTGATTTTAACATTGTTGGATCACCCAGCATTCTCGCCGAGAAGTGTTTAAATTATATCTGCTGCTGTCTTTTAAATTTACCTTTTCAACTCATAATCAATCTAGTATAAGAGGCTTAATAATTAAATTATTTCTTTAAATACAAACACCGAGCGTGGTTGGTGAATGGTTAACGTTCTGGCCTCGCATATGGAAGGTCGCCGGTTCGAATCCCCGTCCGGGCATTCAGATTTGGGTTTTCCATGGTTTCCCCAAATCACTCCAGGCGAATTCCTGGATGCTACAATCAAAAAGGAATGGCCGAATTGCTTCCCGTTCCTAGTCTCCAGTCCCATCCCAACTCTAATGGCATCGATGTCGACGAGGCGTAAAGCCATAAGTAGAAAAAAAAATACCGAGCACTATTAAAAATGCTTCAGGATAACTGCAGATTCTTTTCTTCGACTACAGTAAAATTCGATAAATACCAGCCACTAAATAGTTTAGAAATTGGACAAGCTTACTGTTCTTCTCAAAGTTGACTACATTACATGCTTCTCAAATCTCATCACTCACTCGGGGGTCTCAGCCGCACCATATCTATTCTCTCTGGAGGTACGTATAAACTTCTCAAGGCCTAGTTTATCTCCAGGGCACCACCTATAACTTGGTTGTTTTTTGCCTTCCTCGACCCGTTCCTTTTCATGGGATGGAAAAATCGACATCGCTTTAACCCTTTCAACTAACGATCTAAAAGGGAAAAGCGGTTGTAGAAGCATGTTGTTATGATGGACATCATAAATGCTTGCAGAAGATATGTATAAAGGACTAGCTGTTACCCGCGACTTCGTACGCGTGGACTTTCATTGCCAAAAGTGGATATAGGAAGCTGTACTTAACAACTCCGAGTCGGTATAATATAATAGGAAAGCCATCACTATATTATTCTACCGTCGATCCTGTCTCATGAAGAAAATCAATTTTCAACTTATTTAAAAACAGAAAAATAAACAAAGGTGCAAGGATATGGAGGAGAGGGGGGGGGGGGAGTGAACTGAGGGCAGCTTTATTTTAGCTTGTTCTTTTCTTCTTTCTTCAGCCTGAGCATCAGATTGCTGGGTTTTAATAACTTTTAGCCGCTCGTGCTCTCCTAGAGGTTAGGTTAGGTTCACGCGCGTAAGGCATCTCAAAGAAGAAGACAAAGTTAACTAATGCCGGAAAGTTTTAGGCAGACACAAAGCAATAGTACACTGCTGAGAAAATTGACATCTAAACTAAATAATAAGTTTTGTCTCTAAACGAAATTTATAAACAAATCATATACTAACAAACTGCGCGAGAAGAAACCGACGTCACATTACAGACTAACGCATGCATTCGTCTATGTTACCATTCGATAAGTTCTCAAAACTTCGTGACAAAAACTGTTATTCATGCCGAAAAAATGTCCTGTGTCCTTCCTAACGATGCAAAGTATTTCCATGTCAAATTTCATCAATATCGGTATAGCCATTTAGTTGAAAAACCGTAACAAAAAGACAGAGAGTCAAGTCACAGCACCGTCACTGCCTATATCTTTGTAGGCAGGTGGGGGTGGAGGATATTGTCCGAAGACATTGCCTCCAGAAGTATTTGGGTGATGCAAAACTTCTCTGTTGGTGTGGCTTCTCGGTGGTGTATGTTAGTTGATTAGACTTAGAGGTCTCTTATGACGGTCAATGGTTATGTCATAGCGACCGATGTTGTTGACTTCGGGGTTTTTGCTTCTATTTGAACTCTTGTAGAAAACTTCAGCTAGTTGTTTAAACCTGTCATGGAGATATGGAACTCCAATGGCTTCATGGAGTGCATAGGTAGGAAATCTGGCTGGAAGGTGCAGGGCTCTTTTCAGTGCCCTGTTTTGTATTGTTTGTAGTCTGAGTATATAGCTGTCAGCAGCGTATGCCCACACTGGACAGGCGTACTCTATAATCGGTCTTACTAGGGTCGTGTAGATCTTAATTCCAGTGCTTCGGGCCAAATTGTTGTCTTTGTTAAGAAGCGAGTAGAGACTGTGAAGTCTAGCGTTTGCTTTCCTGTGGATGTCATTTATATGAGCTTGCCAGGTTAGTCTCCTGTCTAGCAGCACTCCCAGGTAGCGGGCAGTAGCTGACCAGGGTATGTCTTTACCGTGAAGCTGAAGAACGGGGTCCGGTTGACGTGGTCGACGGGGCCCAAGTCTTTTACTGATCATTATTGCCTGAGTCTTGGCTGGGTTAGTGTCAATCCTCCATCTCCGGGCCCAAGCCTCCGTTACCTTGAGGACTTCCTGAAGGCGGCGAGTGGCTAAAATTTTGCTGCGGCTAGCTGCGAAGTAAGCTGTATCGACAGCGTATGTCGCGACCAAAACTCCATTGGATGTGGGAACATCAGCAGTATATAATGAATATAAAGTCGGACCCAGAACTGAGCCTTGGGGAACTCCTGCTTTCACTTTTCTTACACTTGAGAAGGCTCTTTCGACTCGAACCCTGAATTTGCGGTCAGTCAGATATGATCTTATTAATTTCACATATCCTCCCGGGATACCCTGCTCATATAGCTTGAGTAGGAGGCCCAAGTGCCATACGGAATCAAATGCTCGGTAGATGTCGAGCATCACCATGGCAAAGTATTGTTTGTAGTTGAATGCTTTTATGACAGCTTCTGTTACCCTCATCAGCTGCTGAGTAGTTGAGTGGCCGCGACGAAATCTTAGCTGGTGATTTGGTAAAACATTTGTGTCCTCAATATGAGTGGACAGTCGTTTTAGCAGTAGCCTTTCAAATACCTTGCTGATGGCTGGAAGAAGGCTAATAGGTCTGTAGTTTTGTGGTTGATGTGCATCCTTCCCGCTCTTGTGTATACCCACAACCACTGCATGTTTCCATCGGTTAGGGAACTGTTGTCGGCGCAGAATGGTGTTGAAGATTTCTGCGAGGTAAACTGAGGCCTCCGGAGGCAGGTGCCTCAGAGAACTGTTGCATATCTCGTCACGACCAGGAGCTTTGCGTGGGTGGAGATTTTGCAGGCTGCTGGTAACCTCTTCAGGGGTAATATCGTCCATTTGAAATTCATCTTCTGCTTCCAGGTAAACCCTCAGCCGACGATTGACTTCGGCGAGGTGTATGGGGTCTGCGTTTGTTTACGACGGCCGGAAATTTGTTTCAAAGACATCGGCGAGGGCATTCCTCTGGTCCAGGACGTACGGTATTTAAACCTAACAACAACCACCAGGAAGAAAATAAAACACGTATAGTGCATTTCCACCGTGTAGATATAGCGGTTTTGGTAATTTTTTTCTGCTCCAGGCCAGATCTCATCCAAACCACCTCAATTTTGAGATACAATATCTCGAGAACTAAGCGAGATATGGAAAGAAAATGTATTCTTTGTTTTCGATTTGTCTCTTCGAGTTACATACGATATCACCATCAAATTTGGCAATGGCTAAATTTTTCATATGTTCCAGGCCACATTTCAATCTAACCACGTCAATTTTGAGATACAATATCTCGAGAATTAAGTGAGATATCAAAAAAATTTATTCTCTACTTTCAATTTTTTTTCGTCGAGTTACATAAGAATCCATCAACAAATTGCGGCTTCACGGTTATCGTAGAATCACCTAACCACATACAGTACTACGCTAAACATGCCGCCAGAGAAACAATAGGCCTAGTTCCGTTACACGCATATTAATACATATACTTATCACATTTTAGTGGCAATAATTCATCGCGATATAAACTAAATAAAAAATCTTCAAAGATGTTTACATCTGCCTTTCACATTATCCAGATCAGTATTACAGTTAAATAAGGCTGAAACATGTCATCAGTAAAAAGCAAAGGAAATTTTTTTAAAAAATGTGAACAACTTACGTCTTGCCAGGTAATATTAGATTACTAATAGAGCTAAGTTATACTGTAACCAAACTTTTCGGAACACTGATGCTCGAAATACGAACTTTTATCTTACATATTTATGGACAAAGAATTTAAGGAATACTTCTATATATCAAAAGAATATTACGTAAATATAAGCATCTAATGATTGATATCTCGATTTTAACGCAATACATACTTTTATGTCAGTGTTCTGTGAGTTAATTTATTCACTGATGCTTGGAAATGTTATTAAATAACGTGCCCTCCCGCGTATAATATCGCAAAGCGTGACGTCATAGCACAACGTCATAGATTGACGTAATGCCGTGACATGACGTCAGCGTGACATGCTACATTAAGCCTATTATACTAATAGATTAGTGCAGATCACACACACACACACTGACTCCGAGAGAAACAACTACTGAATGATCAATATAGCATCAAAAATTGTACAGCTACAGTATTGTTAGACCGCGTACGATTTGCCAAGCACTGCACCCCAAAATTTCCGGTATGTAATGACTAACATTGAATCCGAAAAACTGACCGTCTAGGCGTGGCTCATACGATTAAAAACAATTCTTAAAAATATTTGCTTTCATCGGAATTTTCACCGGAGACTACAGTCCAAACATTAGAAAGTAAGCGCATTAACCATTGCGCAACCAGCCCCTATCAAATTACTACAGAGTTTTTCACGTCCTAACCGTCTGTCTATCACCGTTGCGGTAATTTTTCACAATTACATAACAGTATGTACTATTTATTCAGAAACAGTATCCTATGTCCATCCTATTCGCATCTCCTTGTCAAAATTCATCACGGTAGGATTAGCAGTTTAGCCAAAGAAATGTAACAAACAGACATACAGAGAGATACATAGACAGAGTTACTTTCACATTTATAATATTAGTATAGACTATAGATAAACATGAGGTTAAAAATTCATTTTGCGACGGCAAAAATAGGAAAGAACTACTCACACACATTTACATCTCAGATGATTTTAACTGCCATTAAACTTCTTGCTTCGTGTCATGTGGCTAAGAGAAACCTTCGAATAGTGGTGCAGTATCAACAATACTGAACTGTTGAAGCAGGCGGGGAACTTGACAGCGGAACTAAATACGAGCGTCACTTCAACAGCGATACATCGTCGATAAAATGAGAATGGGTCATCACTCTTCTAAGAACCTACAGAACGGCTCGTGCAGTAATAATGTCAGATTAACAGAAGCTAAAACCAAACATCACTGATTACCAGTTGTCGTAAGAAATGTAACGCTACACTGTCTTCTAAATAAATATCTGGTATACTACATACATAATCCGGGGAAACAAGTTTGATGGCAGTCGTAGAAACTTTTTTTTCTTGTTTCTGGCTTCAAGCATCGTCGACTCCGAGGTCATTAGGGCTGGGCAAGTACAGACGGCAAGGACTGGTAAGTAATTTGCCAATGCCCTTATAGAGGAACCATCCCGCATTCCTCTGGAGTGATTTGGGGAAACTATGAAAAACCCACATTTGTATGGCCGGACGGGGATTCCAACCCACGGTTTTCCAAATGCGAGGCAAGAACGTTACCACACACCCACCATGCTCGGTGGCTGTCGTGGAGGAAGTTGCTTCTCCACTGAACTGTCTTGGGAAATTTAGACGGTATGGTGTTCCCATATCATTCCCAGTGACGGAAGTATATGATCGTGTATCTGTTTTGTGTTGATGACAGTGATGTGTGTATCTTCAGCGCAATGTGTTGTTCGCGTTGCGAATGAATGAAGCGTGAACGAAGGGAGAAATTGGAATCCGGTGTTGGCCAATTCCCAGAAACATCAAGGGTGCCACCACTCCTGACGTCCCCGTATGACGACGATTCGTCTCAACAATGTCGTATACCCTCACTCCTTACCAACTGAGGAGAGGTACCGCAGATAATAATAACGAATTTGTATTGTATTTCCAGTAACTTTCGGAGTCATATCCTTAAAAACATATGTAAAATTTTAAAAAAAAATCTTAATAATTTCTTCGCGTTACTTGCTATGTTTAAACATTCTCATGACACAACTTACCTTATGTTCCATACTTCTGTTGACTTCATTCTGTGTGTTATATCTACTTTCATAAATTAGGCCTGTATACCGATCATCGTAACATGCTGCAAACCTAAATCTGAAAAGAAAAGCGCTGCTATAGTCTTTAATCTCTAAGTGACAGTGCACTGAGTGGGAGGACGTCGTAATGCCACCACTGTGGCTTAAAATCTAGAGAATGGCTTGGAAGAATTGGTGCATTAAGAAAATAACAAATTACGACAATGTGAAATAGATTAAAGTCAATATTAGAACTTAAGTTTAAGAGAGATTGAAGAGGTTAAAAAAAAAAAAAAGTTTCTCTTTCCTGTCCATTTCTGCTCAAAGTACAAAATTTATTAGCGAAATTCAAACAATGCTATGCAGCCTAAACTAATAGATTAGCTGCTGTTAGATTTCATGTCCTGTTTGTGTACATCACTTTGAATACTGTGTGATATGTTGGACACATCTTCTTTCTCGGTCCTTGTAATTCGTTCGAACACGAATTTATTTGTTAAAAAGTAGTTCTCAGTGATCTAAAATACTCAGTATTTGATTTCTTGAATGGATAAAGAAATCATTACTATCTAAATTTTTGTGCCCGTTCAACACGAAATGCCGCGACCTGTGTGGACGATTCCACTTTTTTTTTTTTTTTTTTTTTTTTTTTTTTTTTTTTTACGTAGAACAATGAGCGATATTTGCCTCTCAGATTTTGCAAATGCGAAAGGATAAGGTCACTAGATTAAAAGAAAAGGCAGGATATTGAGAAACATGATTTGATAATCAGGTTCGTCTGAAATTATCCAAAATGATAGAAACAACAATATATTTGGTTATATCAAGCTATTCCTGTTTCATCTCCAAGAAAGAGCGACGACCAAATAATTAAGAAGATCCAGAATTTTACTTAAGGAAATTCGAAGTGTGTAGATGGTGGTTATAAGCATGTTAGAATGATCTCAATCAGTTTCGTATTCAAGGTAATATACTCAACATGGGATGTGAGTTTTGTTAGTCTGACTGGTACGCGTAGGAGAGGTTGTTGTGCGCAGTTCCTAATCACTAAAGTGCTGGGCCAAATCCCATACCTCTACGCAGGGAGGGCATGCGACACTGTTGATGGTAATTAATCAATTGGATGAGGGAACTGAGCTTGTACCCCTTGATGTCTAGAGATGTGCAATATTTGAAATAGAGGTATTTCAAATCCAAATGAAAAATACCTATTTTTATTTTGCATTTAAAATACTTTCATTTAAAAACCACTTTTTATTTTACTTGAAGTACTTTATCAAACATATTTTCTATTTGGAAAATACAAAAGTACTTTCTTAGTTTTTCATAATTTTTAATTTCGTTTTGACAGTATAGTTCATGAATATTGATTTATTAACTCATTCAGACTGTTTGCAACATTAACAAAAAAGTTAGATAAGAACTTGGTCTTACACAAAAACAATGGGAATATTGACTCATCTGATGATGCGTCACCGACTTGCTTGTTGTGATATTTTTTTTAGTCTGTTTGTTCGCTTATCTACATTTTGCAAGATATGTAGAAAAACTCTTAAGGGAAGTGTTAGTGCTAATACAAACTTCTTGAATAGTATAAAGCAATTCAATAGGTTATATTAATTCGTTATTCTTGTTTTGTAGCATCAGTTATGAAGCTGATAACCGAGGATGTGGGTTGTAAGAGGTATGTAAAGATGAAGAGTTTAGCATAGGATAGGAAGGTATGGAGGATTGCATCAAACCAGTTGAAAGACTGACAACAGCAAAAAAAAAAAAAAAAAAAAAGTTATTCTGGTTTGAGAACCAAGTGCCAAACATTGTTAAAAATTTTATTTGTTTTCATTTAATTCCGTTGTGCTGGTAGTAAAAAAAAGTGACACAATTATGCATTTATGTTCGTTGTAAAAATCATGCTGACTTTTCAGAAGAGTGTGATAAACTCAGATCTCAACATACAAAGAAGAGAAATTGTGTTGTTGGAACTTCGAAAAAATGAAACATACCCATCGAATTCAATTGATTTTGACAAGTTAGTTTGGAAATTTTTAGTTTATGCTGTTCACATACATGGACTGTGGAAAACGATTCATTTAGGGCTCTAATTGCTGGTGTTATCCAGCAGTTACCAAGCCCATCAAAAATGATGTGCCGTCGAACTTGAAATTAAAAATAAAAGATTGCTGAAGATTGTATGGAATACAAGTAAAATACAAAACTAGTTTATTTTGCATGCTCCACGATAGAAGTTTGACATTTATCCGAGGGATCCTATCTTGGAGTGTCTGTTTAACATATTTGAAAGAAAAAGTTCCTACACTTTCTTGCTGGAGATTTAAAAGGATCTCGTACATTTAATAAAGTAGCGAACTAATTTTTGACATACATTATAAGTTAGATTCCAAATTATCGAAAATTGTCAAATTGTGAAATAAAAATCCAAAAGTGTTCCTAAAAAAATAATACATGTTTGGAAAGTTCTGCTCTAGTAGAACATGGGATTATATTTAGGTCTCATAGACTGAGCATGAAGGATAAGTAGTGGTGTTAGAATCTATGAATCAAGGGAAATAAATTACATGCATAATAAATGAACAAAAAAGTATTTTATTTTAATAAAAGTATTTTTTAAATCCCTATTTTTCATTTTATACTTAAATACTAATATTTGAAACCATTTTTTTTAAATAGAAAAAGAAGAAAGTATTTGCATTTTGTATTTAAATGCTTTTTAAAAAGTATTTTGAACATCTCTGTTGATGTCTTTCGGAAGAGAAATCCTTAATGGGCCGGAAGCTTTACCATCTTCGTTCCTTCCCCATTAATTGATTCATAATTCCGTCAAGAACATTACCCTGCACATTCACACATCACATAAAACGGTGAAACGTACATATACTTCCATCATTGGAAGACAAGTGGTAACCACCCAACTCAAATTTTCCAAGAAAACTTCCATGGATGAGTAACTCTTCGCAGCAAAGCCACCAAACCTGCAGATAATCATCATGATCGTAATAAAAATATTAAATCTTCAATGAATAAACTAACTTCTGATATTTTCAGTAGGGTGGGAGCATAAATAAGTTTTTTCCCCTTATGGTTTTTTTTTTTTAAATGCTTTACGTCTCTTTTTAACATCGAGGTCTTTAGAGACGGGAAAGGATGGGGGGCAAGGATGGGGGGCAAGAATGGGGGGCAAGGATGGGGGCAAGGAATGGGAAGGGATTCGGCCATGGCCTTTTTGAAGGAAGCATCCCGGCATTTGCCTGGAGTGATTTGGGGAAACCATGGAAAACCCAAATCTGGATGCCCGGACGGGGATTCGAACCGCCGTCCTCCCGAATGCGAGGCGAGAACGCTAACCGTTACACCGCCCCGCTCGATTCCCCTTATGGCTTTATGCCTGTTCAGCATCGAGGTTTTTAGTGAAGGAGAAGGAATGGGCATGAAGAACAGTAAGGAAATTCGAAATATTAATGATCAGACGGGAATTCGAACCTGCGTCACTCGAATGGCAGGCCAGAGAGTTACCATTCCCAGTACGCTCGATGTGTGAGTTAAAATAGTAGCTGCGTCCTTCAATAATTATTAAATCAATTAACTATTAGTTTCCCGATTCCAATATCAAGGAACGGCCGTGAATACGGCAATACATCACATTTTTTCAGCCACCCAAATTATACCAGTAACAAATGTTTCATTACGTAAGCTGGTAGTTGGTCGCACGCCCTGGGCGATAGGCAGCACTGTGAACCGTGTCAGAGCCAGCCAGCCAGCCAGCGTGGCTAATGAGTTCGCTAGACCTGTCAACCTCACGCAATTGATCACTTGTAAGCCGATATGTGTGTGTGTGTGTGACGGAGGGTCAGCTGCTGTCATGTATGAGCGGCAGACAAGTGTGGCGTGTGATCGAGGGGCCTCAGACATGTACTGTCTAGTTGATCCGTGTATAACATTCATCATTGACACTAGGCAAATGTCCCAGCATAATTATTCTCTGTGAGAAGATGTACAGCAGAACTACGTGAACAGTTTTACTGGTATTGGATGCCACTGAAAAAAGGCATTACGTCGAAGCGTATATACACCCATTATTTATTTGTACCTATGAAAGGCAACGTGTGTATGTTTGTTCCGAAAGGCTGAGGTGATTTTGGCGAAACTTGGTTTGTCAACGGCGGACTGAAAATAGTGTAGGAATAAATCAACCACAACCTATCTCCTTCTGGTTGCGTGAGTTTTACTTGAATTTTAGCTCACATGTTTCTGCCTGTCAAACTATGGAATGATGTATACAGGAAAACATTCCAGCAATAAAATAATAAAATTGTAAGTTATTTTTATAACATTACTCGTTTTACAATCTCAGGCAACGGCAAGATACAAAAAATTCCAGATAATGCAGAATACTCTGCTGGATATTATATATATATGTGTGAGTGTGTGTGTTGAATGGAGAATGACAGAAACAGATGTTTTCCTACACAAGTTTTGCGATATACATAATATAAGCGGTTCGTGTATAATTGTCTGTTTGTTCCGGCATGACGCAGAATTAGTAACCAGATTTTGATGGGATTTTTACAGCTTGAAAGCTTTGGATATGACTTCAATGTATGGCATACCTTACGACTCTTCGCGAACCTTGCGCAGTAGAAGGAAATGACAATCTGTTATGCTTCATAATAAGTACGTAAGTTCAAGATTTTTTCCTGTACCCACTTGTATCCAAACTCCATTCGCCTCTTTCTTCAATTGCCAACACGCATCTTGTCCGTGGTCTCCCAAATACTCTTCTTACCTTCCTAGTGTTCAAGTCTGCTAATTTCGGCATTCTCCATTCCTTCCTCCTCATCATGTGCACCAGTCATTGCAGTACTTTTGTCGTTAACTTCTCTTCTAATGCTTTTACTTTAATCTCTTTCTGATGTTTTCAATTCAAATTATCGTTTCTTCTGAAGGTCTCTATCGCTCTCAGAAAATTCACCTCTGCCGAATAAAATCTGCTAGTATCTCTCTTTCTTCAAAGCAGAGGCATAGGTCAATATTGGTTGGTAATTTTATAAAGCAAGGTTTTGGATTACTTCCCTCTGTTACACCTCCAGGTTATATCCTTTATCTGATGACACAATCGTCCCCTCTTCCTTATTCTGTACCCTATTTTTTAATCCATCTTTCCATTGAAATCCTTGCTTCCCAAATACACAAACCACTCTACCCATTTCAGTTTTCTTGCCGTTGAGTAACACATTCATTATCTTGTGTTTTTTTTCATCACTCATCTCCAGGCTATGTTTCCCAAATCCAGTCAACCATTTTCCTAATTCTCTTTCCAGATTCTGTTCCACCTCCTCTTACATCACTATTTCATCAACATCTGCAATCATTTTAACTACTATGGATTTCTGTATCCCTCTCGCGATGACATGTAAAACCACCTTAAACAGTACATTCCTTTCAAAATTTCCGTTTCCCTAGGAAACCATTCAGAGTGCCTGCAATCTATCCCCACGAAATTCTGTTCATAAACTCAAAATTTTTTACCGCCATATTTCGTTTATTTTGGTAAGATCGCAAGGAGACGTCTTCCTTCAGAGTATGGGAATAGTACTACTACACCTCAGATATCTCACCGTAATGCCGTCCATGTTGATAAGTTTTTGTTTATGTGAAAACGAAGTTTAAAACAATGAGACTAAAATTTTTTAGCGTATAACTGAACAGATTACGTTCTGCTGAGGATTGCAAGTTAGATTGCATACCGGAACAGTAACGTTTTTTTTATTTGTGCCCGTTCTTTTTCACTGCCATTCGTACCATTTAAAATTTATTTTTACAAAAATTTGTTTAGTTAATAATTTAGTATTTGTACCAGGAATATTTGATGAAACCATACTTCATTTCAGGTTTACATGTTCCGGTTTTTTGTCCGTTAAAATTTAATTCCGTCCAGCCACATAGAGCCTTGCGGACATACGTTTTAAAAAATTTGATCAGTGTTACCGACCATTTTAACTTAGTTTTGTATTTTGCGTAAAATAAACCTGTTGATACCCGTTGATATATAAAGTAATTACGAGTGCTTATTTGGTTACGAATCCTTGGCATATTTTTAGAAAATGTTTACAGTATGTTTTTAAGTCGTTCTATGTGTTTGGTTTTTCTTTTTTGAAAACTCGAAATATCATGGTAATTTGTTCAGTATACACAGCGTATTAGTTGAAAACCATTTTCATGCTAACGCTATTTTGCACTAAATTTGCAGTACTTTATCACGAATTATCTGGATTATAGACTGCTTCCTTCAGAGTAGCTAGATTTCTTTGTGAAATATATCGCAGGATCCAAACAGTAAACGATATATTGAAGGAGCTGGATGCATTGGAAGGTAGGAGGAGGATCAAGAGAGTAATGTTCGTGTACATGGCGTATTTTGGTGATGGACACGGAGTGGTATTGGTCGAAGAATTAGGAATTAAAAAATAATAATAAAGGGGTAATTAGATGTCTAGGAAATTGCCACGGAAGCAGATGCTCAATCACAATTAAAAATTCGGTCTATAGAATTTCTAATGGTACACCCGCAAATCTCCTATTTAAATGAGTAAAAAGAAAGGTCTTTACATAATCTTAGAATTTAACCCAGTCCCTATCGAACATTTGTTAAGTTTGTGAACGTGACAATTAAGTTTTTCCGGCGAATAGTAGACAGGAATTCTTCACGGGTCTTCTGCCGGATAAGATCTTCTAAACACGACGTTTCGGCAGTCACCTCCGCTGCCTTCATCTGGTGAGCTGTCATCGCGAAGTATCTTATCCGGCAGAAGACCCGTGAAGAATTCCTGTCTAAGTTGTGAACGTCAAGATGAATGAAAAAAGTCACAACCGATAAGCGACTTTGCGTTATAGGGAATAATGCTATAATGCCTAACCAGATTTTTTACAACTGCTATTTCGAATCCAAAATCTTCAAAGAAGAATTATTCAAATTATATCTTTATAACGTTAACATATCATTTTATTTAGATAGTGTTAATTTTAATTGCAAAATGGGCTGTGCAGAATCGACGCAGCTTAAGAATTATATCTTCCTTAGAAACGATAAAAGCCGGTGCTTGTGTTGCGTGTGTTTTGGTCGTAGTTACTGAGGTGACACTACCTTTGTAGTGGCACCCCTGGTAACAAATCGTGGGTTGGGCGACGCGCCGTAAGTTTTCAGGGTTATTGTTTCGCGGTCCATTGTGTTCTTCAGAGACACGGTCGATGACAACAACTCGCTGCGCCGTTGTTTCCCCGAGAGGCATTCAGCAAACTTTTCGCGGGATGGGCGATACTGTAGAACCCCCCCTAAAATGCGACCCCAAGAGGTGATTCGGCCTGTCACTGACTCCCTTTCAAAGGTCAAAGTGTTTGTGAAAAAAACAACAGGACGTGTACTGATTCCCAGTAGATATAACTTCTTCCATATATACTTTTTTATCGACGAAAAGCTGAGAGGGGATCAGTCACGAGAGGCGAATGAAGAGCAAACCAATAAAGAATAAACCTTCGTCTCTTGCGGAGTTACACAGTGAGATGCCACTGGTGAGAGACTGTATCATTAATGGCGTTCATGTAAAACACTGTTGTTGGGGTCAGCATTCGTCAATAATTCCATGCATCTAATGATATTCTTTGACTCTTTTATTTAAAAACAATTTTAAAATGATTTATACGGAGAGAAAGATTTACTCAATATAGCAGTGGCAATTTTGTTGGGATAATGTCAACCATTCAAATTTCCGTCCAATTAAAGAAAGAAAGTAAAAGTAAAGAGTGCCGAAAGTTTAATCGAGTAACTACAACCGCAAGTTCTGGTCTCCAAGAGGTTTTGACATGCTACCTAAGTGAGCCAAAAATCACGTTTTTTCTTGTACATCAAAGACGGCTGGCGAAGTTTCTTTAGCAACCGTTCTGGTATTGTTCATACTCTCTCAATGTAGCTGGTGTTTCTAATGAGCATTAACAGGGAGCAATAACTCTCCCAGTTTCCAACTGTAGCACTGAGTACTGTTCCTCATGGTGTTTTAAGGACATAAGAAAACACTTCTGAAGATACACCCAAGTGATTCATATCTTCTTGTGGCAAGGTTCGAATTTAAGCTGCATATATGATATTTGAATTCATAGATACTCTCAAGCAGACAGCTGCAACTGACTTAGTCACATTTACCTGTGATGCCTGAGCTGCCAATATAAGGAACTTAGAAGTAACAAATGGAGAGTTGATGATTTAACCGAGGACCCTAGAAATTCTCATCGTTATTTCTGGAAATGAAAATCTATGGACAATTGTAATGACAGTAATCCTTCGTTAGAAACTCACTGTGCCGTCACACACTGTAACTTTCTAAATTAAATTACAGTAATTTTAAAAGTGTTTTTGGGTAGAAGAGACCACATTTTTTCCTTATTTTAACACATTTAGACCATTTATTTCACTGAAAGATCTTTTAACAATTCTTAAACAATTTCTGTATTCATTTTAAATTATTTTGGTACAGCTTCAATCAGTATTTGCAATTACTTTATTGTTATGTAACAAATTAACAATGTTGCACTGCTTATTTTCTGGGTTAGTTGTTCGTAGTTACAGTTAAGAGGTAGGTCTGCGAGTATATTAGATCTGTAATTATTTTGCAAAGAATTCAATTTGCCGTAGCCTTTAAATAAATCTGTTGCTGGACTATCACTTTTGGTGTCGAAATGTTCAATATAAGTATTATAAATAAATGAAGCAATTTAAATATTCAGTTGTACCTGCCACCTTAATTGCAGAAATTAAATTGCAGAGATTAAATTCAAAATAGTTAACACAAAGAACTCCAGCCAAGAAGGTACCACGTTGTGAGCAACAACTGCAATAGGATCTTTATATTTCTGAGGCAGAACGGAGAGCCATTAATTAATTACTGTTCACTTATAAGCTAAGGCTTTATTCAGTATTGATATCGAATAGTATTGTATCGGTACGTCAACTCAGATAATGTGTGTCGTGGCACGAGCTTCACATAAATGTACTCAGGATATTGAATATTTTTAAATGCCTTTAGCAATCTAATTTGTATGATTTCATTTTGTATATACCTAATTTCTAAGAACATAATAGTATACTTTCCAGAGTCACTTCCAAAATATACGCGTCACTGACATTTAGTCAGTAACACACTTCTCGCTTCAGCTTCACTGTTCATCTGAAGTAATGGACTAATTACAAAAAACATGAATCAGAGTTTCCGATTTGTCTACAAAAGACCGTGTAACTTCAAAATATCAAACATACATTTTAGTACCTATTTGAGTCATGCTACAGACGTGAAGAGAAAAATTATTTTAGACTTTCCTTTCTTTTTCTATTTTTCAACACCGAAAGCTGTTGAGAATAATTCAGTAAGTGTGAAATAAATGAACTGACGAATTTTTAACTGCAAGTTTCCATCTTCAGCAACAAAAAAATAGTTATACTGTGGGAATAACTTATCCTAAATTCTTCGAGGTGTTGCTGTTTTTTTTATGATGTATTCGTTCTCTGTGAAGTATATTGCTTGCATAGATATATTTGAAACATAGCAGTGAAGTATACAGGTATACAGATTTTTTTTCGACAGCATTGGCAGTTGTATTTTACATAAAAATTGTTGTCGGGTGATCAGAAGATGGCGACAGCGATCAGATCGCCGAAATATTGTGTAATTATAACACTCCTTCAACTCGGCTAGTCACACCAGAACAATTTTATATTCTCAACGCCGAGAAAAAACTTGTGTTGTCTTTTAATTTACATTTCCGGACTGTACCTTTTACTGCCTATATACTTTTAAAAATACAGGAAATTTATGTTATAATGCGCATTTTTAAATATTTCTTTAGAAAATAAAAGAGAGAAATAATTATTCGTAGTTGCTATTTTTTAAGGAAAACAGATACCAATTATTTCATATTACATATAAACACTTACGAGATTAAGGTTAAAATTTTGTGTTTGTGCGGCCAGAGTAACCCTCACTTGATTTTAACCTGTAAACCAGTGACAGCTCATCGGCTGGTTGCTTGGAGAGGTGCGCATGGGGAAAAGGAGCAGATGCTTTCAGTTGGTACGTCAGCGTACAGAAACTGTTAGACGTCGATAATAATTGGAAACGAGATTGGATTTAAAATCTTCCTTCGTTTCCTTCTTACGTCAAACTTGCAATGTAAAATTATTTAAATTATCAATTGCAAATAGGAAAATTCTGGTGAGTAGATGAAAAGAACATGCTGTACCATTTCTTTTATTTGGAATATCTGGGTCCTTAACATATGAAAAAGCTTTCCGTTGACTTAATTATAAGAGTTGATAAATGAGAAGAGCCTGTTCGAAAATAGTTAACGAGGCTACTTGTGACAGTACCGACACAGATGTCCAACATGATCAATAAATTTCTGTTTAAGCTGTAAAGATATGGCAGGGTGTTCAAGTTTAATGAAGAAAAGACAAGTCTAACTTTAGAGATCATACAGCTGGAAGATCATTTTCAGACATTACGAAAAAGAAGGCGCTTAAAAAGTAGTTTCTTGTATGAAATCTATCTTCCGTCCGAGCATGGGGGGTGAGCGGTAGGTTCTGGCCCTGCATTTCGGAGGTCGCATGTTCTAATCTCCATCTGGCCCTCCAAATTTGAATCCTCCATGGTTTGTCCAAATCACTTGAGATGAATGTCGGAATGGTTCCTTCAAAAGGCAACGGCCGAATTCCTTTTCTTTCTTTGTCCTCTGTCCTTTAGTGCGTCTAACGATCTCGTATCCGATCTTCTACATTCAGTATAACATGAATTACTAAAACGTTAAGTGATACAATTAAAAATAACTTTTAAATTCTTGTATGGTGTACATTAAATTGCCTGTGAGAGGAGAATGTCGAATAAATAAAAATGAAAACTAATAACGGTATTGGGTGTGACAGCGTCACCCACAATGAATATAATTAAATTATTATTAATTATATTCATAATTCCTTTTTTTATTATATTCAAATTTATTAATTATTTAGTCTTGCAACGTGTAATTAATTGTAAATAATGAGGGTTGTCTGGATAGGTAAAATGTATGTTTAAAACCAGGGCGGCCAAAGGTATATTTTATTGTAAATCAATTTTTCTGTAAACGCATGGCTCAGAAGGGCTGAATATCGAAGGCTAGAAACTGCCATTTCGGCGGTTGAGAGAGGAACAATGGAGCAGGCGAGGCGACTCGATGGCGCCGGGACAGCCCGGCTTGAGTCCCGTTCGAAATCGGGCGGTGACCTACCCCTACCCCGCTACTACCCCGAAGGCCACGTAGAAAACGCGCGGAAGGAGGCGGCGAATGCGACGCATGATATTAAACACGTGACGACGGAAATGTGTAGATAGCCAATCCTGAACACTTATTGGGGTCTACAATACTAATTCCGTGGAGTTCTTTTACATGTGGCGAGCAACTAGCCGAGGAAGAAGAAGGAGCCATTTTTAGACATCACTTCTGTCCAAGACGAGCTGATGAACGGACGTGACTTCTGTCCAAGACGAGCTGATGAACGGACGTGACTTGGGTCCAAGACGAGCTGGTGAACAGACGTGCCAGCCGGCACGCTCTCTGATGATCATTGTGGTTGATCATTTCTTGCTTTGGGAAAGCGAGATGTCGAGTGGCATGCTTGCCATTATTTGGAAGTTATGCTAATAACGCGGGCGTAGCCGCTTATTTAGCTTCCATTGCTGCAGTGGCATTGTGTTTGTCGCTCACCATCACGGCGATGATTCTATGGTAATGTACCAGAAACGACGGTCACTATTCAGTGGATTTTAACAGACTTATGAGCCCTTAAGCGACGCCTGGGTTAAGACTCTGCTCCCGCCACTTAAATTCTGAGCTAGCTGAATTTATATTTCGATTCAATTTTTTCTTAAGCATCTTGCTGTTTGTTAATTCAATTTTGATGCTTTTCATTCACTTTATACGGCGCCCCCTGGGATTTTCCTTTGTACAGTAAAATGTTAGCTTCAATTTGATGGCCTGTGTTGCCATGTTATTTCAATGTTAACTTTGCTGTTTTTATTACTTGTTTGAGATATTTCATTCAGTTTTGTTTGCTTATTCCGGCGAATTGTAAACGTCGGGTATTGCTTGTTTTTGCTGATCTAATTGTGTTTAACGTAACGTTAATTACTACCCGACCTTGTAAGGCCATAAGACTCAATAAATGAGGTTTTATTTTGTGTCTGAAATTCATGGTTCTAGTTAGTAACCTATTAAATCCCCTTTTAACATCATTATTATATGTAATTTTCCATTTTCAGGATTTAATCATAATCCCCCCTCCCTTTTTCTGAGCACCCAAAATTGTGTTCTATTACAGTATTGGGTGCCTTGTGGTTTAATTAATATGAAATTACTAGTCCATGATACAGTTCAAATTTTAACTGTTTTTAATACACCACTGCAGATACTGGTAACAAATTCCAACGATTATATTCAACACTTCTTCCAAAGACAATACAGTACACGCAAAACTGTTGGCTTAAAACTCCGTCCAACAACTGTAATTATAAAACTGTAAAAACTGTCTCTGACTCTCTGCCGCTCGCTTTATATAAGTTTCATCAAAAGTTCTAGAACATTACAAATGCTTCCGACAGAATTTCTCGAACTTTAACAATACTTAAACAATTAAAAACATATTAAAACCAACAAAAATTTATACATAATCATTTGCAATTTTTACAAAATGGTCAGAAATGAAAGTTAAAGGTACTTATTCACAAAATTATCCACATAAATCATTTTAAACTGTAGTAAATCATTCTTTAAACATCGTAGCTAATCTAACATTTAAGCAATTGTGTTGCATAGTTCTGTCCTTAAACATATTAAATAGAATTTATACAATTTCTTTTCATAAAACAAAGCCCATTTACACTGATTTACAGTAAATTGCCAGACAAACATACAAAATCATATCCAATCACACTGTAGCTTGCTACAAATGCTTCATAAAATATAATTCAATATAAAGTTAGATTTTTGGGCTGTTACAATTGGATAAGTGCTTCCCGATTTTAAATTTGCGTACTATAATTATTAAACATATCTCTTGCATGTGATAGGCCACACGGCAATCCCCTTGATAATAAAATCAGTGTCTGACAAATTTTCAGGTGAGGCAGCGGAACACTCTTCATGGCTTTTCCACGCCGCCCCACGTTGCCGCTTGCGCCGCTAATGCTATCGTTACAACAAAACATATTATTTGTATCGTTACAAAACAGTATACTTTTACAAAACAGTATACTTTTAAGTCCAGCGATTAAAAATAAAATACGGCAAAGTATCATCACAATAAAAAGTTTTGCTAATTTTGATTTCAGCTTAAAAAGTATGCAAAATGTACTGTAATTTTTCGTTTAAATAACAGATATAGTCGATATCGGTTACACATGTCAAGATCATAAGTAATAGCGTTTTGTTGTAGTCACGCTAGTAAGACGGTTTAAAATGGGTAACTCTGAAGGTTACTTATGTTTATATAATATAGTGAAAGAAATTGATAAACATACAGGGTCCGGCAAAAAAACCTCCCTCATTTTAATAGGTTGTCACAGAAAAACTAAATATCATAGAGAATTATTACTTTTATTTATGAAAAATACATACTTTGCCATTTTTAATTATTTGGTTTTAAAAATTATATCTGCTAAATGACGTCCTCCATTGTTGATACATTGACGAAGTCTATCCCGAATGTTCTCCATACATCTTCGCGTCATTTCTCTTGGAATGGCTGCCACTTCTTGGGAAATGGCCTATTTTAGTGCTTGCAGTGTTGTGGGACGATGTTTGTACAGTAGAGCCTTCAAATGTCCCCAAAGAAAAAAATCACAAGGCGATAAATCAGGCGACCTTGAGGGCCACGCGATGTCTCCTCGCAAAGAGACAAGATGCCCAGGAACCAACTCGCGCAACATTTCCATAGAACGCCGAGAGGTGTAGGATTTCGCTCCGTCTTGCTGGAACCACACTTCTTGATCTTCATTGTTTGCAATAAACTGGTTTAGCCTAGGTTGTAGGAAGGTCTCTAGCATGTGACAATAACGGTTAGAATTAACCGTTATCGTGTGGCCACCTTCTTCGAAAAAATGCGGTCCCCACACAAAACATTCAGCAACGGCGCACCAAACTGTCACATGAGGGCTGTGTAGTGATCGCTGACGAATTTCACGGGGGTTTTCTGCAGCCCAGTAGCGGAAATTTTGTTTATTTACAGTTCCTGATAAGTGGAAATGGGCCTCATCCGAAGAAATAAACAAAACGCCCGGTGGAATGTTTTGAAGAATTTCTTCACATGCAGCTCTACGAGTTTTAAAATCTCTTTCACTTAATTCCTGGGTAACCATTATTTTGAAGGGGTGCATATGAAGTTCTCTATGAAGAATTCTTCTTACACTCCTATCAGATAATCCCAGGGCAGCTGCATGTTTAAGTGCTGAACGGATTGGTGATTGTTGCACAGACACTCTCACACGCACCACATTTTCCGGCGTTGTTGCAGTCAGAGTACGGCCTGTAGGTTTTCTTTTCAGAGCTGAACCTGTCTTTCTGAAGTTTGACACCCACAGTTGAATAGTTTTTCTATCCGGGACACGATCATGTCGACCAAGTTCGAATCGTCTCCGAAACGCTCGCTGAGTTCTGATCACAGAATCACCGTTGCGAATAAATTCCTCCACAACAAATGCACGATGCTTACCAAGCCACGCCATGGCGCACACTGAAAATGGCACGTACACTGCTTTCAAACAAAACACTCTCCACACTAGTATCTTTACTACAACCCTCACGCCGGCTTTGTCAAATGCGGGAGGTTTTTCTGCCGGACCCTGTATCTTAGTTCTCTACACGATAAATTATAAATATCGATACTACCACGCACTGGGATAAAAAATTGTTAGAATGTTAAGTCTGAAACTTATTTCGTTTACAAGCTAGAGACAGAAGGGTGAATGTAATGGGGCTCCGCCTCTGAATTAACACTACACCGCGCCAGTCGAGCAACGCACCGTATTCTAATGGCCTTTATAGACACCTTGTATGGGGAAATTAAGAAGTCGCTTGCTACAACAGCAAAAGCTTCATACCTTAATCGATTTGCCAGTATACTCTGCTACACGGCCTCCAAAACTGCTCGACGTTGCAATTCCAGCCATTAGTGCCACCCTTAGCAATTAAATTAATATTAATTAATACGCATTTAACTCTGAATTAGGAAAATAAAAAATATTAAAATATGGAAAAATAATCTAAAAATGTAAAATTTTGCTTGTTTTGCTCTCAGTTTAGAAACTGTATTAGATGTAAGCATTTTAATTGCGGATAGATTTCAAGTTCCTAGGTAATATCGACTTTTGAGATAAACTCAGTAATAAATACTAGACGACCCGTGAGAAAATTTCGCGAATAAAATGCGATGAATAGTGAGGTTGAATATAATGTAACCAAGTTCAGTCATTACTCTTCATACTCCTACTTCATTTATCGATTTTGGTTAGAAATCCAGGGAGATAAATGGCACGAAACACAAAAAACGTATTTTAGAAATATTGACATTTTTGCGCTTTATGGGTCGAATTACGAAAAATCCCTTTCTTAGAATATAATTTTACCACGGCGGAAACCTTAGTCTTTAATACGATATGTTATTTATCTATATCGATTAGATATCAAGAGAAATATAAGGCTCGTGACACAAAAATACGTTGTAAAACAATTTATATTTTTTCCCTTTAATAGTTGAATTCCAAACACTTCTTTCTTAAAATATTATGTCAGCAAAGCTGAGATATTATTCCTCACAATCGTACTTGATTTATCGATTTTGGATAGATATCCTGGGTCATAAGTGGCTCGAGACACAAAAAACGCATTTTAGAAAAATTGACTTTTTTGCCTTTTATGGGTCGAATTACGAAAAATTCCTTTGTTAAAATATAACGTTACCACGGCGGAGACCTTATTCTTTAATATGATACCTCATTTATCTATATCGGTTAGATATCAAGGGAGATAAATCGCCCGTGACACAAAAATCGGTAATAGAAAAATTTATACTTTTTTCCTTTAAGGGTTGAATTCCAAAAACATTATTTCTTAAAATATGATTTCACAAAGGTGATACATTACTCCTTATAATTCTACTTCATTTATTTTGGTTAGATATCCTGTGAGATAAATGGCTCGAGATACAAAAAACGCATTTTACAAAAATTGACATTTTTGCCTTTTAAGGGTCGAATTACGAAAAATTCCTTTCTTAAAATATAATGTTACCACGGCGCAGACCTTATTCTTTAATATGATACCTCATTTATCTGTATCGGTTAGATATTAGGGGAGATACATCGCTCGTGACACAAAAATGCGTTATGGAAAAATTTATACTTTTTCCCATTAAGGGTAGAATTCCAAAAACATTCTTTCTTAAAATATGATGTCACAGAGCTGAGACAATACTCCTCATAATCCTACCTCATTTATTCTTTTTGGTTAGATATCCTGGGAGATAAATGGATCAAGATACAAAAGACCCATTTTTGAAAAATTGACATTTTTGCCCTTTAAGGGTCGAATTACGAAGAATTCCTTTCTTAAAATATAATGTTACCACGGCGGAGACCTTAATATTTAATATGATACTTCATTTATCTATATCAGTTAGATATTGAGGGAGACAAATGGCTCGTGACACAAAAACGAATGGCAAAAATATTGATACTTTTGCCCTTTAAGGGTTGAATTCCGAAGAATTTCTGTCTTAATATATGACGTCACTAAAGCGGATATCTTAATCCTTAAAGTGATACTTCATTAAACGATCTCAGATAGGTATCCAGGGAGATATTTGACTCATAACACAGAAAACAGCATTTTAGAAATATTGACATTTTCGCCCTTTAAGGGCCGGATTCCGAAAACTTCATTTCTTAAAATATGATATTACCAAAGGGAAGACCATAAGCTTTAAAATGACACCTCATTCATTGATTTCGGTTAAGTATGAAGGAAGATACAGGCTTGTGACAAAAAAATACCTTATAGAAACAATATATATGATGATGGTCTGAAATGGATAACTTTCACAGTCACTGACGTCTTAATTTTTAATGAAAAAATTCAAAAAAAAATTTACTTGTCTACTTAACGGCATCTAAACATATTTTTTCGGCACTGTTCATTTCTATGAAAACACGACCCATCCGTTCTTGGATGAATTTTGCACAAAATTGTTATTAAGTGACTTTAATTGATACGCCTAGTCACCTAATTATTACAAAAGTAACATCTGTTGGCAGTTTATATTCCAGACTTGTCATAATGAATGTATTTGTTAATAAGCAATTATAGATACTAGAGAACGAAATGATTCCCCCAAGCTCCAATAACACATCTGTAATTTGCATCAGCTATACCTCACAGAAAAATATTTCTGATAATGATATTACGATCCTGATTTCTTAGGCCATTTGTTTATAATCTACGCAGCCAGTTCAACTAAAGAAATTCCAATACTAAAAATATACATTGGAAATGGTTTTTAAATAATAATAATAATTCCGTGTGGTCGTAATGACCTGGTAACAGAGTTTCAATTGGCTGCGCATTCCGCCTCTATCGTAGCCGCCTTAACCTAGCCCGACAATCCTGCAGGGTACAGCGGACCTACAGTTTAACGTGGAATCCGAACCACGGAGGTTTTTAAATAAAAGTGGCACAATATGTTTTTTCCAAAAACTATTCCACCTAGAAAGACAAGTTTAATAAATCATTCATGCTCTAAATGACACCCAATTAAACAGAAATCTGAACAGGGCGCTAATGACCCAGTTGTCGAAGCGCCCTAAAATTAAAAAAAAAACAAGGAATCTGAAATAGTAAAATGTTAAAATAATGAAATGAGTACGAATTTGTGTGTACATATTTTTGTTTTGTGCAATAAATGGATTTTTTTATTTATCTATTTTTTAATCGAAACTGTTATAAATATCTGTGGTGGTTTGCATGACAACTTTCGCAAAGTATTAAACAGGAAGTCCAAGAAGGAGAAGGAATGATTAAGCAATAAACATGGCCATATTAGGAAAGTACAATTTTTAAAAAATAAATTAAATCCATAGAGAAAATTACAGGGTAATTTGTCACAGACACACTCAGTCTGTAAAATTGAGGATCCTAACGATGACTCAGATTAGCTAAACTTCATTCAATACGAAGCTAGAGAATCTTCAACATAAAAACATATTCAAGCTACATACTTTTCCAGTCTTAAACGAAACGAGCCAAAAAATATAAAATCATGTTCAATTACAAATTAACGGTTATTGAAAAGAAAAGGCTTTGAAAAATTTAGATTAAAAATTTAAGTATCTAATGCCGAAACAAAGGATAAATGATTATTATTTTCTTTACTATTTTTTATGAAAGTACCTGAGAAAAGAAATATGTTTGTAAGAATGAAGCTACAATATTTTTTTTTTTTTTATTTTATTTTTTTGGTGAGTATAAGTTCAGCACCGATTTTAATGTTCTGCACCAAGTTCATAAGGTTCACAGAACTGGTCGTATTTGATACTTACTCCCAGGAGAACCTCTGCGTCAATCAGTGAAGAATTACTTTAGCTCTCCATAATTAACTCGGCTTGGTATGGCAGAAACAGCTGTTCACGAGCTGCATGAGATAATGGTTTCCCATTTCTCATCAGACAATCTTAATCAGTATATACTATTTTTATATATTTGCTTTGTTAATTTTTTTCTTTTGCCATTATTTATTCAGTAAAGTATAATTTATTTGGACTACGTTCATCTATATCTTCTAGAATACGACTCAGGTAAAATCTTGAAAACGTATTTGTCTCGAATAGAGCTTGGTATCAGGTGTGATACTTTTCGATAATTTGTCTTGATTTACTTACTCCTTGTGTCCCATCAAACACGAAATTTTTAATAAACGGGCTCTAAAAAAATTGTCCTCGAGATTATCAGTCCATCCATCTCGGTTAGCAACGGTGAATCTGAAAGAAATAAAAGAATCTGTGTGCCAGCGATATCTGAACAACAATTCGAACTCGTCAGAACGCCAGTTCGTTTCCGCTGTAACCGTAGCTTTAGTCCCCGCTTGGTATTGGAGAAGTGGAAGGACTTGTAACGACAAAGCGGCTGACCCTTGAGGTATTACGTGTATCGCAGCAAGAGGTGAAGAGCCAACGAAAAATTTATCACCTACCGTTACTGCCTGCACGTAAAGTTTCAAGTTGCTGTCGTCTAGGGGAAGTTGTTACTGCGCACATAAAGTTCTCTGCAGAGACTTGGCGGCTGTGTCGGAAAGAAAACTACAAGAGCACTCATGAATAAATGACAGTCGAACTTGAGGGGAGCTTCGAAGACTTTCGCTGTCGCCCATGTTCTCTCTGCTTTGTTAAAAGTAACGTACAAGACGAATCATAAAACTGTGTTACATAATATATTGTAGTTAATTATAAATTAAACTAGCTGCTACCCGCGACTTCGTATGCGTGGATTAAGAATTTCTTTGCCAAAATTGAACATACAAAGTTGTTTGAAACGAACGATTGGTCCCAAACCACACCGAGTTGGCATAATATGACAGGAAAGCCATCACTGTATCATTCTAACGTCGAACCTGTCTCTTGAAGAGAATCAATTTCCAACATATTTAATAACAGAAAAACAAACGAAGGTGAGGGTATATGAGAGGGGGGGGGGACTAAGGGCAGTTTTATTACAGTCTTTTCTTCTTTCTTCAGCATGAGCATCCGATTCTTGAGTTCTAAAAACTGTAGCTGCTCGTGCTCTGCCAGAGCTACAACAATTTACACCCGAAAAGCATGTCAAAAAATAAGGCAAAATAAACTGGTGCCAGAAAACTTTAACCAGACATAAAGTAATAGGACAGAGAAAATCTACATCTCTACTAAATAATACGTTTTTTCTCTAAACGAAAATTATTAACAAATTATATACTAACATAATGCGCGAGAAGCACACCTAGAGCAACCGACGTAACATTACTGACTAACACACACATCCGTCTCTCTGTCACCATTCGACAGAGTCTCAAAATTTCGTGACTACAACTGTTAATCTTACCGAAAAAAAAAAAAATGTCCTGTGCCTCCCTATAGCTTTTCTTGTCAAATTACGTCTATATCGGTATAGGCATTTAGTCATCAATATGTAACAAAAAGACAGAGACTTGCTTCCGCATTTATAGTATTATTACTGCAGATCACACACACACACAGACTTCGAATCACCCCTGAAGGATCAATATAACGTAATAAGGTGTACACCTACAGCATTCCAAGACTACCTACGATTTGCCTCGCATTGCACCCCTAAATTTGTGATATCTACAGTTTAAAATTCAATCGGAATAACCGACGATCTTACGATCAAAAACAATTTTTAAAAATCTTCGCCTGCCCGGAGATTTGAACCGGAGACCACGATCCAAACATCAGTAAGCAGGCGCTTTAACCACTGAGCTACCCGACCGCTGTATGGAAGGGCAGTACAGAGACCTAGACATCCAATGCGTCTGTCTATCACCATTCAGTAATTTTTCTAAATTATAAGACAACATGTATTATTTATGCAGATAATTTTTCAACGAAATGTAGACAGTATTTTTCTCCTTGTTTCAAAGGATAAGTGTGCAAAGTTTCATCGAGATCGGATGAAACGGGTGGACTTGTATGAAGAACAAACAAACACACAAACAAACATGTATACATTCATCTTCATATATACAGATTGCGTTTGACCATAAAGTAATTGCACTAGTAGTTTTTTAACTTATGTTTTTTAACTTATACTTCTCAATGCAATTAACTATGGGCCCATTACTATCATACAATCCACAAATAAACCAAGCTAAGTGTGTCTACTCTCCGAATTCGATTAATTACACTTAATATCGCTACAGGAATATGATAACAATAAATCAGCCGGGTAACTGAGTGGATCTGAAAACTACTAACTGGTTCATATGACGACGGATTTCAACTAAGCGAAGCCTGGAGCCCATTGGTCCAGGTATTTAGATCATGCAGTTGGCGAATAACCTTGAGATATCCCTGTAAAGTACGCGCCTCTCTATTGGTCTCGCCAACGATTAACAGTTCCCGCCAATGGGTAACAGTTCCCGCCAGTCGTCATTCCCTATCGGGAAGATGGGTGACGTGGCGTGGTATATAAGCAGCACCACCCGCAGAAGTCACTTGACAATGGCGGCAGAGCCCATGACCGCCGAAACGTCTTGTTTCACTAACAGGCTCTCTCGGGTATTTACTCGAGATAATTTTGTCTACTGCAAATGTTATTAACCACCGTGAATTATTGAACAAAGTTTAATATAAATAAAAGCCTAATGACATAAGTGCGTGGAACTTACTTTTAACTGTTTTGTTGCCAAAATTTCAGTTCTTCTCACAGCATAAGCGGCTTAACGGAATGGATGCTTCGCTCTATTTAAGTAAGTAGGTGGTTTGCATTACAAAGCGACATAATCTGGGATGAAAGTGTTTTTTTAATCGTCAACTTAGAAAAGTAGTAGTTTTTGGAACATATACAGTACATTTTACACAGGGTGTCCTACCTAACGTGAGCATCTGCAATATCTTGCTTGTTTTGTACAACAGAAAAATAATTAGCAGGTCAAATGTGGAGGCTTTAGAAAGAAAATATCTTGACAGATAAAAAAAAAAGGTTAAGTTGTCCAAAATTTATAGATCATCGATTTTTGAATGATTTGCATTTGCCAATCCTGTCTGAGAATCGTAGTCGTGCCCTTCTTCCGGGGATAGTAAGCACGCAAAGCGGGTTTTTTTTTTTTTTTTTTTTTTTAAAAATCAAAAACAAAAAATGAACAGCGCCTTCCCTGGAACGTAAGGACGCGAAGTTTTTTTTTTTTTTTTTTTTTTTTTTTTTTTTTTTTTTTTTTTTTTTTTTTTTTTTTTTTTTTTTATCAGTCCATGTAAACACTGATATGCCATTTAATCGGAAGAAACTACGCTGATATTTTAACTAACAAAACGTTTAACTACCACAAAGAACCCGCATAATTTTCCAACATGAAAGTTGTCTGTAACACAATGTAATAATAGACTGTTGAAATATTAGACGACAAATTTCCGCGATGTTGGGAGGATTTTGTTGCCGATATTCATTGGCCTGCGCGTTGTTGTACTCTGCTTATTTTGTGGGATGTATGATGTGATTGGAAACCAACTCATTCATCTAGAACAGACGTGACTCAGGGAAGAATTAGAAAGACGACCAATGAATGGACTTTATGACAGGGAAACATAGAGAAAATTGACAAAACAAGTAAACAGAGTAATTTATACCAGATGAATACAAGCAAATAAGTGTAAAATAATGCAAATATATGCGGTAACGGCCATGTGATCAGCACAAAACTCGCTATAAGTAATGGTGAACTAACTTACTTTATGATGATAGTTATAATCACGTTAATTTGGGTTGACTGTTAATTTTAATTTAATATTCATGCCAGTAAACGGTTTAATGAACATAACGAGTAACACAAATGGTTAAGACCTTTATGTTACCACATCATTCAAGAGCTCATGTGCTATCATTGACGAGTTTAATGATATTAACGCAACATTATTGGCTGATGTGGTCTCCATTTTCCGTCAGTGAATGACATTCTGACATTAGCTGGTTCACTCTGTCTTCTGTTTAACCTTACTCTCTCTTTCAGATGAATTTTACGTTTCGCAGTCATCCTCCATTAGCAATGTATCGATAGTCGATAATACTTCCCGGAAACGCGCAGAGTCCATTATGTTCTGTTTCATCCACTTCGTTATTTGATTTCAATTATTCATATCTCCCCTTGTTTTCCAGGTTCTAGATGTACCTTTTTTTCGGAAATTGAAGTGGTTTTCAAGGAACTGAAGTTTTAAAGTATACAAAATTTATACGTGGACTATCTACGTTTAAGTTTATTTCGAATGTAACCTTTCAGAAACAGCTATAAAGGTTCAAGAAATTAGTAACAACATAACATACATTAGACAAGGCTTCGATGAACTGATAGACAATAAATCTGCCAACTGAATCGTGAGAGATAACGGATGAAATTTATCAGAATTAATATGGAAAACGCCATTAATATTAACGATGTTTCAGAACGAAGCCGGCCATAATATCTCGATCGGCGCAGAGGATCTCTGATGGAGGAGAAGACAAGCGTAATGTTGATATCTGAGATACTGCTTCCTTCTACATAGGCGATATGCTATTGCTTTTTTAAAATTAGTTCTTCACATTAAAAAATACACAGAACTTACATTTACAGAACTGTTGTATTTAACAGAAGACAACATAATGTAATGTCATTCAAAGCACTATAAAATTCACACAGCAATGTGGGCGGGATATAATAATGTCTTATTTACAGTGTTTCTTCATCTATGTCGTCCAATGGCTCATAACGTTAAAGGTAATATTTTTCTCAGAACAATTGCGCAGTTGAGTCGTAGTAATCACTGTGACATAATGTTTAACGAATAACATTTTCCTTGTTTCTCATTTTTTTTTTTTTTTTTTTTTTTTTTCTTTTTTTTTTTTTTAAATGGCATTCGGCCATGTTAGCCATTTAGCCAGCTCAATGTGTTTTTCGTTTTTACGGTGTATAGATTTCATCCAAGTGTGATTGTTTTCTCTCTTTTGTAAGGACGACACAAGACGAACACAACACTTAATTAAAACCACCCATGCCCTCGGCCGGACTTGAACCGGCGACCCCTGCAACGCGAAGCAAGCACGCTACCCCTACGCTGCCGGGATCGGCTTGTTTCTCATTTGTTGTTAAGTCTTGTTCCCATGTCTGTTGAGATTCTCCGCGGAACTGTGTGCGTTATATTTTGTCTCTACGAAGGATTAGGAATGTTTGTACTCAGGAGTCAGGAGTAGCTAAACTCCAGCCCAACCCTCAGCCCCGATGGCACATTGTGTAAAACCCGCTGTGCAAGTGACTTTACAGACAGAAACGAAACAGGACAGATGTGAGAGGGGTCGGATTTCATGCGTGCGAAGTAAAAGAAAAAAGAATCGTAGAATGCAGGGCCGGATATAGGGGGAGGGTGGCAAAGCGGGCGGCAAACTCATGGTTTTTTCTCGGAAAATTCCTAGATCCGCCACTGGTAGTGTGTCCATCCAAGCCGTGATAATATCCGTGACAGCCACTGAAAGTCACGTTTTAGCGAACAAGGACCGTTTCATAGTTCTAGGACAAAGTGAGAACTGGAAGAGAAAGACGGCGGCCAATCACAGGAGTCTGTTACAACGAGTAATAATTTTTGCTGCATATCTGACCAATCCTGTAAAAGAGGAAGATTTTGTGTAGTTGCGATTGGAAGGAAAAGACGGACCACAAACTTGCGTGGAAGACATCAAGCAAAATGTGGAGAAAAGACTGGGAACTCTGTACCCCGTCTTAAATGCCAACTCCATGTTGCCACCTACACAAAGGCCATGAACAACGACCTGCTAAGCAACAATAAAAGAAAACACACAACAGCAAAGTCAACTCGTCCTATAACTGCAGAATAAGGAGCTGATATTGCCAATAAGGGCGATGTATGCTCTCTCTCCGGTGCGATAAGGGAACCAAGCCAGGCTGGGCGGAAAGTGGAGGAGCGAGCGACAATCTGTCTTTAGTTGGGTACTCACCAGCGAGCTGTAACTGTAACCTAAAGCCGGGTACTCACTAGCGAGCTGTAACTGTAACCAACAGATATAGTAACCACCTTCTAGTGTGTACGCGTGAAGCGAAATACGCTCGCGACGACCACCGAGCCACCTCACTGAGCGTACTCACTAGCGAGCTGTAACTGTAACCGAACGGATACTGTTACGAGGTTCCAGTGTGTACGCTCACTGTGACCGTAACGACAAGCCGACTCTATCCGCAGTGTTCGTTTAGAGCTCCGCGATGTCAGACGAAGTGTATCTCGCTTTTGCAGCATACATACTTGTAGATGTTTTACTGCATGATTATAAACGGTCACGAAAATGGCGTATTCACGGAATATATCGAGAAGGAAGTGATCTAATTCTTTTTTTAAGAAGTCAACAAATCAATGATCATTTAAAAAATTTCACGAGAACTTCTTCAACTGATTTTTAATATCTAATGAACATAATTGGGTGCAAGACAGCAGGAAGAAACACTTCGTTTCGAGAAGCAGTGTCGGTTCAAGACAGATTAGCTGTGACGCTGAGATACTTAGCGACCGGTGATTCTTTTACAAGTTTACAATATCTGTTTTGCATTTACAAACAAGCCATAAGCTCAATTGTCCCTGAAGTGTGCCAGGCGCTGATAGGAGCATTGAAAGAACAAACCAAGGTAATCCTTTAATGAATAATAATAAAATAATTATGTAATTTATTCAAAAAATCATACATAATTTTCTAAACTCATATCTAATGAATACTCGCTATTGTTGCTGTGCGGGGAGTATGGCGGGTTCTGCAGAGGAGTTTGTTGGTTTTGATTTGGGGAAGAAGTGGAAGATTGAGCTATATCTCGATTTATAGTGGCGGAAGAAGCTGAAGGGTGTGGCGCTTGTGTAGTGTGGTAGTAACCATAATTTTGCATGGAGTTGTAATATCCTTGATCAGCACTCATAATTATCTGAAATATTTCATGTTGAATCGCATGTTTTGTGTCCCTGATACAGTTTTTCATTTTTTCTGTATAAAATCAAAGAAATAAAGTAGTTCCTTATTCTGCACAGGCGTCTCCCTTTAAATGTTTTTTGTAGTAATCCTAAAATCGCTAACTGCAGAAGGGCAACACGTTAATGTTTTTTCAGAAATAGCTTTTTCCATTAAAATTATTCCCAGATACAGGATGCATCATTTACTGCAGAAAATACACTTGCCATCCCAATAGAATAGGCATGACGATGCCCTTAATTTTCCGTTTACTGCAGATAGGGAACTAGTCCTGGACAAGTTCCCTGTCTGCAGTAAACGATCTTAGTGGTGGCGGGCGGTGGCTAAGGAATTGGGGGCCAAGGGGGTGAATGAATTCTGCACTAAGCTAAATAAGAACATACAAATTAACGTTAGCAAAGATGTAACAACGTTACATATTTTTGGAGATAACTGTTCAGGGCAAAGTAAAAACAATACTATCTTGAAAATGACGATGCAACTGTGTGAGACAAAGAGGTTTGATGACATTAAACTTTCCCCGTTAGAGGGCAATCTTTTATACCCAGCGATAGGGATTATCAATTATTAGAAGAAAACTGAGGAAAGACGAAAGTTATTAGATAGTGAATATAGTAATAAATCCGTGTGTTCATAATGACCTGGTGACATGGTTTCTAATGGCTGCGCTTTTCGCCTCTGTCGTAGCCGCCTTAACCTAACCCGGCAATCCTACCTGGTACAGGGGACCTACAGTTTAACGTGGAATTCCAACCACGCAAGCGTTCTGGCGTTCTTCATATTACACAGCAAGCTGCACTAGATGTGAAGGTCGGGTTAAGGGTCTATGAAAATCCCCACCGCGACAAGCATTCGAAACGGGGATCTTAGGATCTCTAGTCAGACACCTTAACATTACCCACCAAGAAAGCATATATTACTGGTGTGCCCAAAAATAATTTAAAAATGGACAGCATAATGTAAACTTTAATTTACACACCTGAAGAGAAGACGGATGTTTGGCATCCCATGATTTCATGGCCTATAACAATGGTATCTTTGGATGAAATTGAGAATGGTTGAGAACTTTAAACTTCAAATGACATATTTACTGAATCACTATAGTAATAAAATAAGTTTCTTGAAATTTGTATTTTTTTATTTTTTTTACTTTTTCCTCATTAAGTTTTTCTTCAGAATCCTGTTTATTGCTGAAAGGTAACATGTCCACAAGACAAAAAAAATTCCTACAGCTTTGTAATGCGTCGTTCAGAAATTTTAAAGCGCATATCTACATCTACATCTATACTCTGAAAATCACAAATACTGTGCGTGGCAGAGGGTGCTAAGCACCAATCCTAATTCAGTGCATTCCAATCCCGACAAGAACGAGGAAAGAAAGAATACATAAATTTATCAGTACGGCATCTTATTTCTCGAATCTTATGCCTCCTGTCATTGTGACCTAAATAGGTTGGTGGATTAAGTAATTCGTTGCACTCATAAATTAAAGATTTTCGCATATTCTCCAACAAATTCAAACAAAACGACGTCGTCTGTCCACCAAACAATCCCAGCCCAACCCACGTATCAGCTCTGTGACACTTACGTAAGAACTGTAACTAGTAGTCAAGAATCGAGCGGCTCTCCTCTGTACTTTCTCTAACGTGTCAATCAATCCCTTGCGATACGGATCCCAAATTCTACAACAGTATTCCAAATGCGGACACACTAGTGTTTTGTACGCTATTTCCTTTGTGTGAGCATTACAACTTCTCAAAATACGACCTATGAATCGTAGTTTAGAATTAGCTTTGCCTAAGACGGAAGTTATGTGCAAGTACCATTTCGTGTTGCTTTGTACTGTTACGCCTAGATACTTCAGGGAATCCACCGTGTCAACAACTGAATTGTTAACTTTGTACTCGTTAGCAAACTGGGACTTTTTATTTCTTATTTGCGTTGCCTTGCACTTTTTGCAGTTAAGTGTAAGCTGCCATTTACGGCACCATTCCGAAATAACATCCAGATCGCACTAAATTTCTAAGCAATCGTCAGAGCACATCACTTCAACAAATCAGCAAGAAATCACATCCTGCAATTAACGTTGTCACCGATATCGATTGATGTTGATCATTTTTCGGGGCCTTATAGTGTGCGAGCAGATGGCTGACGTCTTGGTTGTACGGCCGACGGCAGTATCAGAGATTCGAAATGCCATCACTCTGTCGGCAGAATTTTGTTTTTGTTTTGTTTTTCCTTACGGCTTTACGCCCCGTCGACGGCTAAGGTCATTAGAAGCGGGATGGGAATGGAAAGGAATTTGGCCATGACCATAGCCTTTTTGATGAAGCATCCCGGCATTCGCCTGGAGTGATTTGGGGAAACCATGGAAAACCCAAATCTGGATGCCCGGACGGGGATTGTCGGCAGAGGATGAGCACATCAAAACCGTTCGCGTCCCCAGAAGACGAGCGAGCACTGGCTACCAGTGGCAGTGTTACCAACTGAACTCAACAGTTAAAATGTTCACCCAGACACATGCACATGTAACAACTGTCATTGTCACAATAAATATTTTCAACCCATAAACAGCACCTCGAGTGATTTCTCATTTTCATGTATCGCCAATTGCTTGTGTCTGTTCCAAATTTCGAGTTAAATGACCTCAATAAATGTGTCGTTAACAAAGTTTTTTATTGACTGCTCATTGAATGTAGTCAATTTTTTACATATAACGTATTTGTTTGTGGAAAACATTCTTTTAATTCCTTCAGTCATTCATATCATCCCATCACACAGTGGTGTCATGTGTATTAATATTACAAGTTTTATGAAACATCCATTAACAATCTGAGAACTACACTACATCCTCTGTAATCTATTATCAATGGAACAGTCGCATTTATAAGCCAACTAGCCTCGTACCCGCGACTTCGTACGCGTGGATTAAGAATTTTTTTGCCAGAATTAAATATAGTAAGTTGTTGGTAACGAAGGATTAGTCCCAAACAATATCGAGTCGGCATAATATGACAGGAAAGCTATCGCTATATCATTCTACCGCCGAACCTGCCTCTTGAAGAGAATTAATTTCCAACATATTTCTGTCTCTATTCGATAAGATCTCAATATTTCGTGACTACAACTGTTAATCATACTGGAAAAAATATCCTGTGCCCTTCATACACATTTCCTTATAAAATTACATCACAACGATATAGCCATTTAGTCGTCAAAACGTAACAAAAAGACAGAGACTTACTTCCGTATTTATAATAACATTACTGTGGTTCACACTCACACACTGACTGTGAACAACACCTGAGGGATCATTATAACGTAAAAAAGTGTACACCTACAACATTGCAAGACTACCTACGATTTGCCTCGCATTGCGCCCCTAACTTTCTAATATCTACAGTTTAACATTCAATCCGAATAACCTACGACCCAGGCCTGACTCTTACGATGAAAAACAATTTTTAAAAATCTGATCCCCGACGGAGATTTCAACCAGAGACCACGACGTTCGTAAGCAAGCTCTATAACCACTGAGCTTCCAGCTCACAACACGGAAACACGGTCTGAAGACGTGCATATCCAACGTGTCTGTCTATCGCCGTATTTCCAAGTTATGAGAATCAATTGCCAACATATTTCTGTCACCATTCGATAAGGTCTCAAAATTACGTGACTACAACTGTTAATCACACTGCAAACAATATCCTGTGCCTTTCATACAGATTTTCTTATAAAATTCCATCACAACGATATAGCCAATTGGAGGTCATAACGTATCAAAAAGACAGAGACTTACATCCCTAATTATAAAAATATTACTGTGGTTCACACTTTGACTGCGAACAAAACCTGAGGGATCATTATAACGTAAAAGAGTACACACCTACAACATTGCAAGAATACCTACGATTTGCCTCGCATTGCACCCCTAACTTTCTAATATCTACGGTTTAACATTCAATCCGAATAACCTACGGCCCAGACCTGACGATGAAAAACAATTTTTAAAAATCTTATCCCCGATGGAGATTCGAACCGGCGACCACGACGTTCGTAAGCCAGCGCTTTAGTCACTCAGCTGACAGGCCACTACGCAGAATCTCGGTACGCAGTCGTCCACATCCAAAGTGTCTGTCTACCACCGTATTTCGAAGTTATGAGACAAATGTGTTATTTATACAGATAATTTTTCAACCAAATGTAGACAGTATTTTTCTCCTTGTTTCAAAGGATAAGTGTGCAAAGTTTCATCGAGAACGGATAAAAACTGTGGATTTGTATGAAGACCAAACAAACCAACAAAACAAAAAAAACCAAGCAAACAAACATACATTCATCTCTATATATAAAGATTATTGTGGTTCACACTTACACACTGACTGCGAACAAAACCTGAGGGATCATTATAACGTAAAAGAGTATACACCTACAACATTGCAAGAATACCTACGATTTGCCTCGCATTGCACCCCTAACTTTCTAATATCTACGGTTTAACATTCAATCCGAATAACCTACGGCCCAGGCCTGACACTTACGATGAAATTTTTTTTTAAAAAATCTTATCCCCTACGGAGATTGGAACCGGAGACCATGTCGTTCGTAAGCCAGCGCTTTAGCCACTCAGCTGCCAGGCCACTACGCGGAAGCTCGGTACGGAGTCGTCCACATCCAAAGTGTCTGTTTACCGCCATATTTCGAAGTTATGAGACAAATGTGTTATTTATACAGGTAATTTTTCAACCAAATGTAGACAATATTTTTCTCCTTGTTTCAAAGGATAAGTGTGCAAAGTTTCATCGAGAACGGATAAAAACTGTGGATTTGTATGAAGACCAAACAAACCAACAAAAGAAAAAAACCAAACAAACAAACATACATTCATCTTTATATATAAAGATTACTGTGGTTCACACTTACACACTGACTGCGAACAAAACCTGAGGGATCATTATAACGTTAAAGAGTATACACCTACAACATTGCAAGAATAACCACGATTTGCCTCGCATTGCACCCCTAACTTTCTAATATCTACGGTTTAACATTCAATCCGAATAACCTACGGCCCAGGCCTGAATCTTACGATGAAAATTTTTTTTTAAATCTTATCCCCGACGGAGATTCGAACCGGAGACCATCACGTTCATAAGCCAGCGCTTCAGCCACTCAGCTGCCAGGCCACTACGCGGAAACTCGGTACGGAGTCGTCCACATCCAAAGTGTCTGTCTACCGCCATATTTCGAAGTTATGGGACAAATGTGTTATTTATACAGATAATTTTTCAACCAAATGTAGACAGTATTTTTCTCCTTGTTTCAAAGGATAAGTGTGCAAAGTTTCATCGAGAACGGATAAAAAACTGTGGATTTGTATGAAGAACAAACAAACAAACATACATTCATCTTTATATATAAAGATATAACAAAACTACAATCCTTTAAAAAATTTCCCAAATTATTTCGTAGATTGAAAGTGAAACGTGATTTCTAGTTTGCGTTATAAAATCACTGCAGTAAAATTCTGTTTTATGTTCCTCACCAGAGAGTTTATAACGAGTCAGAGAGCACAGGGAAAAATAGGTACACAGGATATTATGAAGCAATAGTCTGACACTTAATATTAACGAGAAGTGAGAGCAAATGGGTAGTGGTATGGAAACTGATGCGAACACCAATAACCGTTTAACCTCATAACCATCGCCACTGCCATCTAATGGAGCGCAGTCAGTCGTTAAGGGAAAGCGTTTCACACCTTACTACTCCACAACGATCACATGCGCTTCACTGCCCCAGCGCAACTAATCGAGTGAGAGGCATTTGTTACTGGAAAGAGCCTCTCTCCGAGAACATTTGTTCTTGAGGCCATTTTTAATTCAGTTTGGTCTACGTCAATAACTTCAAGAAGTTGCCATCTTTTTCCCCTTTCCTCATTCATCAAACACCAGCACAATCGTTACAGGGATCAGAAAATAATACTGGGAAGTGATTTAAAGCTGTATTGTATTAATTGTATTAATTCTGATAAGGTGCTCATTTTTTAAAATTCAAGGTTCCTGTGTCGAGGAATTTTTACGGGTTTTCCTGACATGAGTTACACCTTCGCCGTTCGTGTATCGGATTCCTTGTTAAACTGTACCCCACGGAGGGAAGGAAGTGACCATCCTACCTCTGACACACTTACGTCTTGTTAGGGTTATGGACTAGTAATAAGTTATTATACACTCATAAATCTTGTTATAGAGAGAAAGTTCTGACACATTCTTTCTTCATCTGTTCTCTGGTTATCACTTCTAACATTTCGTTACTTTACCTACAAGCTACCTTTCAGGTTATAAAAAATACTGGGGACTGAGTCAAAGATGTCTCAACGTGATAATAAGCTCTAATTGAACCTAAAAGCGCAAAACATTTAGAAACTTTCAAACGAATCTCTTATAGCATACCCATAAGATAAATAGGATTTATCTGAATCAGTTCGCACGTTTGAAGAAATGATTTTAAAATTCTGGTTGCTGCTTCACTTCCTAAAAACATAATTACCTTACTTATGTCGCAAGATGGGGAGCGTCTATAAACCACGTAGCTCCATTTTGGTCTCTTGTGAACCCCCCATCCCTCCCCCTACGTAACCCGACGTGGCTTTTGCCTCTCCCTCCCTCCTCCCTCCCTACAATGTAGCACGTAGCTTTTTCCCTTTTGATTCCAGAAGACATTTTGTACTGTTTTCTCTAGTCGGACTGTTGTAAATTACACACGGAGATGATTAAATGAAGGAAATAAATATTCACATGCTGTTTTGTGTTCTGTAGCTCATTTAACTGTGAATAATAATTTGAATGGAACTCTACGTGGCTCGAAACCTTCCCCCCTGCCACGTAGCTTTCCAGCCAACCCTTACCCTCCCTCACCCCCCCCCACAGATCGAGCCACGTAGTTTATGGACGTTCCATTGTGATCGTATTTTTGACCAACTTCTGGACGTAGGGAGGTTCTAAGTTCGATGAGTTTGTAATTTTTTTTCACTTTGTATTTATTGCACACGTTTAATATTTTTCTTTATTTTTTTTAGTATTTTGTGTGTTCATTATTCTCTAATACATAAAAATATATTCTGGACCAACTGAAATGAAATTTCAAACATACCATTCCTAGAACCTTCTTTCAGTTAAAAATAGATTCCAGTACATTGATAGCATAGTTTCAGAGTAATTATTGCACATACACTAAATGACTTAATTTTTTATTTTTAAATAAAATATTTAACTTAAATTTTTTATGTGTTGATTTATATTTGTAAGAACTTTTTATCCATTATTTTGTTCATACTGTCCAGTAATTTCACTACACCCTCCCTCTTTTCTGGTAATAACACATTACCATCAAAAATGGCAGCATGCTGTCTTTTTTTTCTGCTGGAACATTCATGCCACATTCGAGTTTTTCGTTAACTTCCTCTATTGCTTCTCCCTACAAGCTGAATATTATTAAGAATGATCTACAACTTTGTCACACTTCCTCTTTATAGTACGTAGACTCCTGGATATTTGAACAGAAGGATTTAATGACTATTGCAGAATCGAGCTACAATTTTAGAATTATGTTAAATTTTACATTTTTTTTGTCGTTATCTCTATCCTCCAACTTTGCTATGTTTATCTTATTTATTCATCCCAACGTACTCATTATAAATCACGATCCCAATTTTTTCTTCATGTATTATAACTTTTTCCTTTCTCTAAGGTATGTTTCTTTGACTGTTCCTTCCACATGTCTTAAAATTAAACCAACTATCCTGTACCTCCATTCTTCGAGACTGTTCCACAAACTTCTCCCCTCATACGTTATTTCCAAAACACATTTATTTCGTAATCTATACTAATATTATAAATGCGAAAGTAACTCTGTCTCTCTGTTTATCACGTTTGTTGGGTTAAACGGCTAATCTGAGTGTGATGAAATTTTATAAGAGGATGCGTTTTGGTATTAGGATGGACACAGAATACTTTTTCTGCATAAATAGTACATATTGTCCTGTAAATTCAAAAAATTACCAAAACGAAGATAGACCGACGATAAGGATGTGTAAAACTCTGTAGTATCGTTGCCTGTTAGTTCAGTGTTTAACGCTCTGGCTTAGAAGTGCTTGGACCGTAGTTCCCGGTTCAAATCCAGACGGAGGCAAATATTTCTAAGAACTCTTTTTGATCGTATTAGCCATTCCTGGACGGCCAGTTTTTCAGATTTCATATTACACTATAGACATTGCAAACTTAGGGATGAAATGATTGGCAAATTGTAGCCGTTGTTTCTCTTGCAGTCAGTGTGTGTGTGTGATATGCACTAACAATATATATAATTATATATGCGAAAGTAAGTCTTTGTCTTTTGGTTAGGTTTATCGTCTAATTGGCTATACCGATATTGATGGAATTTGGAAAGGTAATACTTCATATCTGTAGCAAAGACACACGACATGAATAACAGTTTTAGTCCCGATGTTTTTAGAACTTATCCAATGGTGACAGACGGACGTATGCGTGTGTTAATCTGTAATGTTACGTCGGTTGCTCAAGCTGTGCTTCTCGCGCGGTCTGTTAGTGTATGATTTGTTAGTAAATTTCGTTTAGAGACAAAACATATTTTAGTATAGATGTCGATTTGCTCTGCACTGTACCATTACTTTGTGTCTTCCTAAATTTTTCTGGCACCAGTTTATTTTCTCTTCTTTTTTGACATGCCTTGCGGGAGTAAACCTGGCCTAAGTGGTTGCTCTAGCAGAGCACGAGCAGCCAACGGTATTAGAAAATCCAAGAATCGGATGTTCATGTTGAAGATGAAAAGACCAATCAGAAATAAAGCTGTCTTTAGTTAAACCCCCACCCCTTCCACATCCACGCACCTCCGTTTATTTTTCTGTTTTTAAATATGTTGGAAACTGATTCTCTTTATGAGACAGGTTCAACGATAGAATGATATAGTGATGGCTTTCCTGTCATATTATTCCGACTTGGGGTTGATTGGGATTATTCATAAGTTACTACCAGTTTCCTATATTCATTTCTGGCAATGAAATTCTAAACCCACGCGTACGAAGTCGCAGGTATTTCCAACACTTACAATTCAAATGATTAAGTTTTCCAAGCTTTACTATCACGAGGTGCTGAGTTCCACATTTACAAGTTTAGAAAGTTCAGTCTGGATATTAAAGGAGTTTTGTCTTTTAGGAAAGCTTTTTCTTATTATTTCTATTCTGCTTTCAAATCGTTCTAGCTTGTGCGATCAGTTTTAAATTTTACGCCATGAAGAACAACACTTACTTCTTGAAATAAATTTGATGATATTTTCTCTGCAGTTACGCTATAGTATATAAATATAAAAAAGTGCCGTATTTTGTTTCATCCACTAATTTTTATCTCTCTTTTGTTCCTCGAGTAATTACGACATATTGAGATTTTTCTTTCACTTCTTTGGTTACTAGGCTGTAGTATGCTTCTACGGGAAGCTTTACTACTGCACCATACTTGAGCAATAAATTCTGTTTAGTTATTATCAAATAAAACCATGGTTTCGACGTGTACAGCTGGTAATAATCCAGCAGTGACCTGCAGCGCCGCGGCGCGGCGGCAGCTGTAATCTCAGGCAGGGGTAGAGCCGCGATAATTGCGCACGCTTCCAGTTATCACCGCTAATTGTTGTGGGCCTCGTATTAACGGGCGCTCCCTTCCGGCTGTTAGGCAGCTCTCAAATCCGCCCTAAGCGAGGGAGAAGCGACAGCTAATCCCTGAAATAAACACACTCAAACCAGGTATTTATACAACAGACACAACGTATTCTTCTTTTTCTTGGAAGAGCAAGTGAGGACATTTAAAGTGAGATGTTTCTGATTGTTAGACAAATAACGCTTTTCAAACAAATTTGATGTTTTTTATCTTTTAATTATGTAAGTAATGAAGTGAGACACTGGAATAAAATACCAAAAGAAATGTTAAACAGTTTGTCGTACTTAAAGAAATTAAAATTAAATTTAATTAAGAGCAAAAGGAGATGGTTGGTGACATTGCGCTCAAAGAATTTAAGATTTTTTTTATTTTATTTTATTTTATTAATATTGGAATGGTAAAGTAAGTTTTTGGGAAAATTTCCAGTGAGAAATATGATCTATTGAAATTTAATTAAACCTGATTGATTGTACGAATGATTTTTTCCCGGAGTTTCAGTGAGATCTAATCTTCACAGAGCTTCAGCCGCATGCTATTGTAAAAATACAACATTAAGATTATATCGATTGTTTGGCAATGCCAACGGGAGAAACTTCTCTTGTGCACACATATGATCCAAAAAAAAAAAAAAAATATGAACAAAGAAGACTGGAGATTTTCTCGGCGTTGTAAATGAATAAAACTTTCTCGGGTAGCTAGCCGAGTTAGTACATCGTTTGACCACGACGTTTTGGCCGTCACAAACTCTGCCGCCATTGTCAGTCACGTGACAATGGCGGCAGAGGTTGTGACCGCCGAAACGTCGTGGTCAAACGATGTACTAACTCGGCTAGCTACCCGAGAAAGTTTTATTCATGAACAAAGAAGTTAAAAAATAGGTGTCAATCGAATAACACGACCACAAGCTGGTGCTTGATTTCAGGCACAATGGTGTGGAAAGATTTTCTTTTGTAGGTAGGGCAATCAGGGATTGGAATGGGTTACCAAGGGAAGTGTTGAGTAATTTACCAAAAACATAGAGAGAATTTAAAGTTGAAATTTGTAGAGCGTAAATGTAGGCGGGTACTGTAAAGGAGGAAAATGGGTGTGTAAGGAAATCGCCACCGGAGCGTTTGCTCCGTCGCAATTAAATTAAAACAGACATCGTCAATTTCGAGAACGAAATACTGCTGTACGCGAGAGAATCGTTGGTCGGAACCTAACTACTTCACTAATTTAAATGTTTGTCAACCATCGAATGATTCTCAAATACAATATATATATATATCTCAATGGTTAAACTCTCTATTAAGCTACGAGCGTACGGTATATCGGATCAGCTTTGCGAATGGATAAAGGATTTTCTAACTGGTCGGTCGCAGTATGTCGTCGTTGAAGGAGAAAGTTCTTCTAGTCTAGATGTTACATCGGGGGTACCTCAAGGAAGTGTAATAGGACCACTTCTTTTTTTAATTTTTATAAACGATCTCGGAGACAAAGTGAAAAGCCTTTTTAGATTGTTTGCTGATGATGCGGTTATTTATAGGGAAGTAAGGAATTTGGCCGATTGCTTAGAAATTCAGCGTGATTATTTTGGCATGGTGCGCTGAGTGGCAACTTACGCTAAATTGTAAAAAGTGCAAGACAATGAGCATAACTAACAAAAAGAATCCAATTGTTCAGAAATACGAGTTAAACAATTCAGTTATTGATATGGTCGATTCTATGAAATATTTGGGAGTAACAGTACAAAGGAACATGAAATGGGACTTACACATTAATTCGTTGGTAGGTAGAGCTAATTCTAGGCTGCGATTCATAGGTCGAATATTGAAAAATTGTAATGAACAAACAAAGGAGATAGCGTACAAATCTCTTGTGCGTCCACATTTGGACTATTGTTGTGCCATTTGGGATCAATTTCGTAAGGGGTTGATCGAAAGTATAAAGAAAGTACAGAGAAGAGCCGCTCGATTCGTGACCGCTTGCTACAGTCCTTATGAAAGCGTCACAGAACTGATTAGTAGACTAGGCTGGGAGTCTCTGGTAGATAGACGACGCACGATTCGTTTATACTTATTGGTAAACATGCGTACTCCCACTTTCACTCACGAGTGTAGTGAAATACTTCGTCCACCAACCTATTTGAGCCGGAATGACAGGATAGATAAGAGAAATAAGGTGCCGCAATGATTCTTATATGAATTCTTTTTTCCCTCGTACCATTAGGGATTGGAACGCACAACAAAGAGATTAGCTTTGGTGCTGAGCACCCTCTGCCACCCACAATTTTGTGAATTGCAGAGTATATATGTAGATTTAGATGTAGGAAAAAACTGGGGAAGAACAAATAATAATATTTGAAGAAAAATTATATGTATATACAAAATAAGAAATTAAATATTATATCGTTGTTCTGACGATCATCAAAAATCCAAGGGGTCTGGTGGTTCATTGGGTAAGATGTCTGACTGGGGATATAAAAATGCCCGGTTCTAATCCCTATTTCGGCGAGGATTTTCATTGGATCTTAATCCAAAGTTCATCTCTGGCACAGCTTGTTATGTAATGTGAAATATGCCTCAACGCTTCCATAGTTCGGATTCCAAGTTAAGCTGTAGTTGCCACGTGCCCGGTAGGATTGACGGGTTAGGTTAAGGCGGCTACGACGGGGGTGGAATGCGCAGCCGGTAGAAACACTATTACCAGGTCATTACGATCACATATAATTATTATTATCAAATATCCTCATTCGGTTAAATTCCGAATCTATACATGTCGTTGATTCATCGTGGTGAGCAACAATGTCACAAATTCATCTCCAGCAGATGCCATGTTAAACCACACCATTTTATTCCTCTTCTACGTACAGACCGCCTAATAACCGCGACATTCATTTGTTGCGTTTGGGGAGAGCTTTGATGTTTGACCATTAATTACTCATCCTCTGACTATGCTGCTCTCTGCTTTCCTTTGTCCAGAGGGCATCTGCTTTCTTCTTTGGTGGTTTCTCCTGGAACATCATTTGCTTAAGTATCCTTTTAAGGGATGTTTGATCTTCCAAATCTCTTTCTGTTACCCCACCCCACCCCAGTCCCCGCACATTCTTGATCACTTCTACCAGTTATTATTACTTAGTATGACATAGAAACTATTAATACGCCCATACATTGCTTCTATAGTACTGATTATAACAATGAAACAGGCCACCTAGTTATTCCTTGAAGATGGTAAGATACACTTTCATTCATCTAATTATCTTTTGCCTCTTGCTTTCTTTTTAATGCTCTGAACGTCTGACATGCTGTGTAAGACATATTGCCGAAACAGCTGAATTAATATACCACTTCCAAGTCTTTCCCATGCAGCGAAAACTTCTTTACGGATCCTGATTTGAATCGGATTTCCTTGGTGATCTGGGTATTAAAATTGAGTCTCTCAGCTTTGGTTTCCTGTTTTATCGATTTCATACAAAATAAAATCAAAAAAATAACGCTTCTACATAATCGCAATAATAAGTTGTTAACAGGTTCCTAGAAATAGAAAAGATGGGAGGCATACTCATACTGAGGCATTCACTAATTTCCAATTTTGCAGTTCGGCAAGTTTTTATCTGGCAAGGAATAATATCAAACAATTATAATTCGTAATTCCTCTGCTCCCACCTGTCTAATATCCTCCTCAGTTTATTTTATTATCAAATGTTATTCCAAGGTACTTGCATGTAAAATTTTCAATCAGCAATTCCTTCTCCAGTTACAAAAAAAAAAGGTATTTTTTTTATCTATGTACTACCATTCTCATATTAATCCGAACGACCTAAATTGCACATCGCTACATTTCCTCCTGGGACTTATTCAACCCATTATACACATCTACGAAGACAGTACTATACCTTGGAGGTGGTACAGTCTCACGACTATTAAAATTGAGCCACATCCACCTCCCATAAAACGAAATACATTTCCGCTTTTTTGTTTCATTAACCGAAACAGTGATTACATTTCGGCAGTAAAATAGTTAAAGGAACATCGAATACGTTTCATTTACTGTTTTAAAGACATTTTACAGTTATTAAGTGTTCACACATAACACGAAAGTTGCCAATCTCAAACAAAATGCTGGTTTTTAGCAAGTACTGGATAACAACAAAATGAAGATTTTATACCCGTCTACAACAACTTAAAATTACTCGAAATTTACGTTAATATTCAACGTTTGCTGTGTACTATAATTTTTGGAACAGTACAGACTTATCTAAAAGTTCAGTCAAATATATAACATGTAACAAGATTTCGGATTTAATAATTTTGGCAGTGGTCTTGTAAGTATGCTTGCCTGTAAAAGCAATTCTTTTACTTCTGTCGTTTCTTGAACATACTTAGCGTGGAACAATAGAAAAGAATCATAACATTATTGTTCTGGCTGACGTGAGACACTGTCAACGCAGCATGCGTGAGTAGGTTTTGAAAGACACTTTTCTATTAAATTTAACTTCACCGTAAGATTTCTGTCACTCAACATTCCCCATTTTTTCTAGTGCTCATAACAGAAAGTCGGGCGATTGATCATTGATGCAATACGTAATGATAACTGTTTAAAAATAATCATGGCACTAATTCAAACTAATGTGTCTATTGTGCGAAATAGTTTGTTTTAGCTAATGTCCTTATTGTGCGACAACGATAATTTCTATCCTGTGGTTTTGGGAAGCAAATGAGAAATGAAATGGAAAGTGGCTGTTCTTACGAAAAAAATTCTCATCAAAGAAGAAAAAAAAATTCAAAGCTTCCGTATTTAAAAACATGCTGCTCCGACTAGTGATAGCTAACGATATAATTTATGCATAACCCCAACTGGGCATTACTCGTGGCATGGAGTTATCTTCCCTGTTCTATCGCGTTGACCGCTATCTCGCGGGAGTCCGTAAAAAATTCGGTTTGCGGTAAGGGGCAAAATCGTTAACCGTAGCACAAAAAGAATATACGTTATTAAAGAAGTGCAGAATTTTTAAAAGTTAATTCTGACGCATGTCACCATTGGTGAAAAGTTTCTTTAATTTTATTTCCTAAATTTAAAATTCCAAGAAATAAACAGTAAATTCCAGGAACGAGGAAAGATAATCCCTGGCTCGTTATTAGTTTCTCCTACCTCAACTTCCGTCTCTGGTAAGCCTGACGCTATGGAGCTGTAATTGGCTCAGGTTCGGGGATGCTGATCCCGGAAGCTACGAGGTGCGATGTCTCGCGGATCCACGGTTCGAGTCATCCGAGGGCAAAAGTGGTTAAATGATGCGTTATGTTTTTCTTGGGTTACCCGTACACTGGGACAGTGAAAACATATTTTATACCTATTGGGAAGTTGAAATTACAAATTTCTGCCTGTATCTATTGTGAAATCGAAATTCGTTGTTATTTTTCAATAAAGTCACTATTATTTCAAAGGCACGGAAGAGGTTAGTATTCTAAAAACGTAAACGAATTCGGCAACGATATTTGAGAAATGGCAATTCCTCATTCCGTTGAGTAATTTCGAGATTTTTTATTTAAACAGAATTTTTTATAGCCAGATCGTGAGTGTTAATTGACTACTGTCTAGTGCCACTGATGAAATTTACCCTTCAACCAATTCGTTCAGCTATTAATTAATGTAAAATTCCGGGAAATAAACAATAACTTTCAGGAACGAGGAAAGATAATGCCAAGCTGTTTATGCGTTGAAGCTACCTCATCTTCCGTCTCTGGTAAGCCTGACGCGATGGGGCGGTAAGTGGCTCATATTCGCGGATGCAGATCCCGGAAGCTAGTGCGTTGTCTCGTGGTTCCACGGTTCGAGTCGCGCAGCGGGAAAAAGTGGTTAAACGATGCGTTATGTTTTTCTTGTGTTACCCGTACACTGAGACAGTAAAAACGTATTACACATCAATTGAGACGTTAAAATTACAGATTGCTGCCTGTACTATTATCAATTCCCCATTCCTTTGAGTATTCTCGGATTTTTTTTTTTTTTTTAAACCGAAACTTTTTTGACTGGATCGTGAATGTGACTTGACTACTGTCTAATGCCGCTGAAGAACTTTGCCTATTTGTTTGATGAACAGTAACACAATCAAGATTTAATTTAAAACTGCTGGTATCTGTATGTATTAACATATTAACTCATTGTAGGCTGAATTGACGATATAGTAAATACAATCATGTTGTGGATACTGAAATTTGTAACAATCTAGTCTTAAAGTATAAATTGTTCGCGATCATTACATTTCGCCAAAGTGTAAAGTAAAAGGTTTGTTTCCTCATAGTTGTGGAAAAACGATAGGCAGTATATAGTCGTCATAACATCCACGAGGACTATGAGAAAGAAGAGTGGTTTTATAAATATCCTACGTTTCATTTATTCTAAACAAAAATCTACCAGTTTCTAAATTTTTGAAAATTTTTGTCTCTAGATAAATATCATAACAGAGATAAATAGTGACACTTATTTTTTCGTAATGTTTTGTTAATAGAAAACTTTAAAAAAGTTACGTGTCAGCTGATAGATGACGATAGCACTATCAAGCGCCACATTGTAATTCATTATAAGGATTTATAGTTTGTCTCAGTTACACTCGGCAAGTGATGTGTGGTAGGATCATCATGAGGAAATAGGGCTGTTTACACACAGCGTTGAACGCGCAGCCTTTCCGTGAACGGTTCGTATGGAATATCCATTCCCAGGATATTCCTATTTCTTAAAGAATGCATAATCATTAATTTTCTATATATACTCGTACAGTCTTTGCATTAAATGTGGACAGCTGTCATTTTCTATCAGTATTTTTGCACAATCTGCCATCAATCTCATCCCAGGAAAGAGTAAGGCAATGCTGGCTCCGCCTTTTGGCAATATCATTGGGGGATATTTCATTCAGAGCCATCTATATTTCAGATTATTCATTTCCGTAAGTCAATGCATGAAACAAAACTGGAATTAAGCTCCTCCCCACTGACGATTCATAATGGCGGGGTAGTTCATCAACCTTCCCCTACATTTCAGTAACACTTTAAATAAATTCAGATCGTAAAACCTATCGCAAAAGTTGTGATTAACGGGAATGCATTAATGCGAGGCAAAAAATAACCCCTAAGGCTCCGTTCTACTTTATACTACAACTGAGTAGCGTAAAACTTTAACGATCATTATTTACATACTGGTTTGGCTAATTCCTTCCGATAATATTTCACTCATAATGTAGTCTGTGGACAAACCAGCGAATTAACCATTTTCGAGGAGGTAGAATTTTTTAGTACTACGAAACTACAGAAACAAGAGATTATTTTGGAAAAGATTGAATGAAACAGTCTTCCTAGGCAGCATTGTTAACAAACTGACGAGTAGGTATCTAGCTTGAGCGGGGGAGTCCTGTGGTTAGCGTCGTGCTTTTCTGAACGTGCGGTTCAAAGTTCAAATCCACGTATTTCATATTTTTTTAAAAATTTTTCCCCTTTTATAAGGTCCGAACCTACGCTATGCTTATGCATATTATATATCCTTGATTCCTTCCAAACTGCCTCAGGGAATAAGATACTTAAGGAATTTCTTATAACCGAAACTATCAAATGATTTTTAACCAACTACCAACATGAAAGTAAGCACTTTTGAGGCGGCAGCGCTGAAAGAAAGCTACCCTGGTTCCCAGCCACGCCGAAATCAGATCGTCTGTCCCATTTCCAACTGTACACGTTTATCGAAAATAATCATTTCACAGTAGAACGAATTTCACGTTTCACAAACAATTAATTTATCGTTGGAATTATGTCTCTAATTTTAAGCCATGTCTATCATTAATTCTGTAGGTGGTCTATAATGAGCATACACCGTCGTCAAAGAAAACAAAAAATAATGTAAAAACATGAAAGGAAATCGCATAGAACCAAATATTAGTACTGTAACAAATTAAATGACCATTGTCACTCAAAAATTTAAAACCAGGTTATTATCGTAGGACTAGCATAAATTCTTTTATTACTGGTATAAGTAAAGAAAGTTAATTGAGAATCGGGATTGAAGTAGAGAGTTCTAAAATTACTGCTTTACAGCGTAGCGACTTGATACCTGCGGGATTTGAAAACTTATTACTTAATAAATCATACAATTTTTGTGTTATTCTTTGTTTGCGATTACTTCAGTATAATAACATAAATAGATACCACCATTTGGCGAAGAAGGATGTCGCCACTCGTGTGAGTGTTCTTTAGTCTCGTGTGTGAAGTGGAAGGGTGACTTTCGTCACCCGTGATGTTGACTCCAAAATAGACTAAGCCGCAAAAATTCAAACAAATACAACCTACCGGTAAAGAAGTTCGACAGTGCCTTAGGACCAGAGGACCGAGCGTAGTGGATGAGCCTTAACGCTCTGGCCTTGCATTCGGGAGGTGGCGGGTTTGAATACCCATCCGACTATTAGAGGCGGAAAAGGACTAGTGGCAAGGATTTCATCAATGGCCTTTAAGGAACCATTCCGGTATTCACATAGAGTGGTTTGGGGAAACCGTTGAAACCCCAAATCTGGATGGCCGGACTAGGATTCCAACCTGTGTCCTCCCGAATAAGAGACCAGAGCGTCACAGCGTCTACAAGAATGCGTGTGTCGAATGGTGATGACGTAGAAAATTGTTCAGCCCTTAAAACGATGTATACATTGCAGAAAGTAAATTGAAACTTTGCTTGGGAGACCTTAGATTTTGGATTTCCCTCTTACAGTTAACATGGATTACCATTGTATTTTTAATTTCCAGCTGTGGATAATTGTGGATAATTGTGAAAAACAATAAAAAAACTTTAGCCGAATTTGCTGCTCGTGATGAATTATTACGTGTAATATTTGCGTTATAAAGGTGTTCTTCTTAGCCGAAGGAAATAGGAAGGTTCACACTTATTTCCTCCTGCAACGCTGCCACATCTACTTCCTCCAATGTTGTCACGATTTCTGACTTCTGGCAGCGCTCCGGAAATTCCTATACAAGGAATCGTCTCACATAGCTAGGCGATATCATAAGAACAGACACATTGCCGTAATGGAAAATTATTTTTCTTCCACGTCTCATATTTTTATTTAACTGATTTTTTTTCCTGTTTTTAACAGTTTGATTCTTTATACAGATTATCAATAACTATTCATTGACGAGATTTTGTATCTATATATATCTTCACTTTGGTTATATAATGGACGAAGCACGTCTGTTTGTAAAGGCGGCGTGGCTGAACGGTAATGCGCTGACCTGTGGAGCTGTTGATCCTAGGTTCAATCCCACTTGCGGTGGAATATTTTTTCATTGATTATTTCCTTTTCACTTGTTGTAAGATACATATCATATGTATATTCGTATAAAAAACTAATTATATTTTACGGCAAATTGTTTAAAAATAAATTCTAATTTCAAGCGTGACTACACTTGTCATCGGATGTCTCGGTCTACTAATGTAGCAGCATCTTTAGTTGTTTATCGTGAAGACAGATTCATTTAGCACTCGATATGAAAAACATTTTGTTAGCAGTTTATGTGTATTTGGAATTTTAAATACTGTTCAGCCAATATAATCTGACGAGTTTAGTGCATTTTAGTGCCGTACAGGCAGGGAGTACATTTGGAGTTGTTCATGAGAACCTGCAAGATTAATCACTGCTGTTTAATTTCTCGCTTGATCCGACAAAGAAACTATTATTTTTTATTAACTGTAAAATGTCTTTAAAACAGTAAATGAAATGTATTCGATGTTCCTTTAACTATTTTATTGCCGAAATGTAATCACTATTTCGGTTTATGAAACAAAAAAGCGGAAATGTATTTCGTTTTATGGGAGGTGGATGTGGCTCAATTTTAATAGCCGTGAGACTATACCACCTCCAAGGTATAGTACTGTCTTCGTAGATGTGTATAATGGGTTGAATAAGTCCCAGGAGGAAATGTAGCGATGTGCAATTCAGGTCGTTCGGATTAATATGAGCATGGTAGTACATAACCTCACTCTTCTTGCTATTTATCTTCACGCAACATTGACATTTACTGCTAGAAATGCTTCCTGCTGTAAATTTAACGACTGAATTTGTCTTGTGTCCAGCATATACTGTAACCATATGTGTATTCTTAGGAGCGTGTAAGTACCATACGAGAAAATGTTTTCTGCCGTTCCACTGTAATTTATAAGTAGACTAGCAGAGTTCCCGGCGCTGCCCGGTATCATCTAGGTTGATTTGCACACACAGTGAATATTGAAGCTCATAAAAGAGGTCAGTTTTTTGCGCTTGGGAATTAAATATCATGCCAGTCGCTCCATTTTTCTATACGCATTTAAACGGTTAACACCCGGTGTAGCAGAAAAGAGCTGGGATTGGAGTTGATTTAGTCCTGCAATATTTTTGGCCATGATATCAGGAACATGGCTACTAAGTTTCATCATAATAACCACGATTCGTGCAGCAATAGAAACAATGATTGTTTTCAGGAAATGTGGTGAAGACAGAATCGCTTATCAATAAATTACAAAAAAAAAAGTCAACACTACTTACTATTAACAGCGATTTTAATTCACATATAAACATCAGAGGTATGAGAGCTCAGCGGCTTGAGACCGTAGTTTCAAAAAGGCAAAAAATTTCTCGGAAGGTTCTACACTAAAGGTTTTAAACAGTTCACTTTCATGTTCAAATCCATCAATTATGCATTACTAAATATCAACAGTGAAAATAATTTCACAAACATCAGAGATTGTAGCAGTGCGGCATCAGATAGTAACTTCAAGAATCAAAAAAGACATAGAAATTTTTTTTCATTATATTATTAATATTTTTCACTTTACGTGGTTTCCTCTTAGCATCCGATATATCCATGTATAGAGTTTAAAGACTAAAAACCAAAATTTAGGAAAGTAAAAGTTACATGCGATAATATGGCTTTTTATTGATCGTATTTCATTTTTGTTTTTGTTTCAGGCTGTACGTTCAGATTTTCATTCACCGTTCCGGCATTATGTTAGGTTGGATCATAAGACATACCAAACAATTCAATTGAGATTCTAATATTTAAAACGGTGAAAACTACATCGAATTCTGCGAAGTAGTTTTTGGGATTTTCTGTTACAAATATACCCGGTTTTAATTTTATAGATTAATAATACTTACAGGCTTACTCTTCTGAAAGTGAAAAACTAATGTGTGACTCAGAAATTATTCCATGAAATATGCCGCAGGAAAACTAAAAAACCACTCCAAATTCATGAGAATCTTCTGCACTGGCTATTGTGGCGTGAAACCTCTAGTATAAGGTATTACAATTGAGCTGAAATTCCATTATCGTTTGAAATCCTCCTCCAACAGAGAAACATTTGCAGAACTGTAAAATTATTAACTGTTGAATACTTCATTTGATTGACTATAGTATGGCTTGCACCAATCTGATAGGTATAATAGTATTGTGGTCATCTAAGAGTGTTATAATATAGTCTTTTTGACAGAATAACGTTGTAGTCGCTCGGTATTAGTACTGATCTGCTCAACATTTTTATTTCATTTAGACATTGTCGTAATAACTTCAAGTAAATTAAAATAATTATTTTTTATTGTTTCGATATTACGAATGGACAGAAAAAATAGTAGGGATCTCGACAGCATGGAAGTATTTCTGTTAAGTTTATTGCTGTCAAGATAAGAAGAATGGTATATATCAAAAACCATTAAAGGCTCACACTATGGAAGTGTCCAACCAATAATACCAACAAAACCATGGTTTTACAAGTGGAACATCAGCAGACGCCTTATTACCACTATTTCCAGAGTTCGTTTCCATCACGGGAATTTCCCAAGCCACCTGCACCGGATAGGGATTCGAGAATCTCCTCTTTGCGATTGTCAAAACCAGGCTATTGGAGACATAAATCACATACTATTCTCATGCAAAAAATTTAAATCTCATCAGGATAAAATGATAAATGAACTAGCCAGAATGCGAATCCCCCTACCCACAAATTTAATCTTACTTCTTGCCAGTGATATTAAAGGGGTATATAGATGTATAATTGAATACTTAAAAAATGGAGATATCGAATTTTGAATGAAAAAGGCAGGAAACTGTCGCATATCTGAACATTGTTCTTGTGAATTTTAATAGTAAATAAATGTATCTGTACTGCTGTAATTTCTATTGTACAACCTATGCATGTTGTAACTACGGTGTACCAATGTATAATACATAAGATGGCTGTATGGTCTGTGTCACCGAAGGCCAAAATAAATAAAATAAAAAAAGATGAGGCTAATAATAAATATTAATTACAGTTTAATTTTTTCGTTTCCTAGCAACAGTTCATTGAAAATAATTTGTAGAGAAGTTAGTGATACAGTTTTAAATCCATAAAATAAGCGTGATGTAATACGCATGGTGATTTTCGTCTGAATGTCTTGATCAGTGTGAGTGTTACATAATGGGAAGAGTGCTAGAAACTACCAGCGACTTGCTGGTGACGGTATTAAAAAGTTTATGGTGGTTATTGCTGATGACATATAAAACATTGAGAAAGCTACTGCCAATAGTGTTAAAAACACTTTCTAAGGTGTTGGAGACGGTGTTCAGGTGTTGTGGGGATTGTTACCGGTGGTGTTAAAAAACTTTGAAGATCAGCTGTTTCTTCGGCTAGTAATTTAATCTGAGCAATAACAGTATGCTCTCCAATTTATGAACTGCTTGTGAAATTACACTAAACCACATCACCAGGTTGGTTCTTTATTATTTCACTGGCTTTGCAGATTGCACGCCATTTCATCCAAGCAGAATTTGAAATTTTTGATGTTAATTAACAAATACAAAAAAAAAATTTAAGATATGTGTAGCTATATGACAACCGTCAAGAACGCAACATTATTAATTAATATTAATTGTAAAGTCCAATACCTATTAACATATTTCGACTGCGAGAAGGTTTGCTAATGACAATTTTAAATGAATAGATTCTATAACAGAAATTAATGGATTTTTTTTTTAATTTCTCGCCGTTTCATAACACATTGCACCGTAAGCAATATCACTTCATACAGTTTTGTTTGTATGATTGGTTGTGCTTGACACGTTGATAATTTTGTGGTTATTGGCTCGGATCAAGTTTATGTCGCGATATATAACGTCACTAATATGCTATACAGTGGCTGTGAATGCTTATTAAATTGAAGCTTTAATTTTGTGGCGGCAGTATTAGCAGATACTGTAGCCAGGTTGAAATGCAGCCTGGACCAAAACGACAGTGGAAACTTCTTGTAACAAGATAAGATACGATGCTTGCGTGGTTGACGTATTACTGACGTCACCTTGTGATGTAATGTATCGCGATGTTAACTACTTCCTTTGGTATCATATGATAGACGAAGTATGATACTAATTGGGATAAAAAGTATCATACATTTTAACTAATAACATAAGTTATTACTATGTGCAGTTTAGCTTAAATCAGTTAATTACTTTTCGTGTGAGGCATAGACTCGCAATTTCGGCCTCAAGAACTATATTACTAATCTGGATGTTTGTTACCAGTGATGTAATGCATCACTAGGTGCAGTTTCGATAAAATCCTGTAATTAGTTAAGTGCAGACTTATGGACTTCATATCATCGAGAACTTTGTAACAGACATGCATAGAACCCATACATTCTGACCACTGATAAACGTGATCACAAAATGAAATTTCGTTCATTAATTATTGTGTGATTCGCGATCAACTAACAGACAAAAATTTCAATTCTAATGGTTTTGGCGTTTATATCATCAGTAGTGTACGTAGTAATTAGTCTTTTTAAAATAATTTTCGTATAGACATGTAACATTTCTATTGTTCGTCTTTGTGGACTAGATTACAAAACCAAACACGCCAGTCACGCGTATACTTCAGGATGCTATATTCATTGTCCTTTCGGAATTTTCCACTAAAACACCGAAAGCTTACATAATTTAAGCGGCAATAAGTAGTTCAAATGTACGTTTAGGAGTTAACAACTAGTCTGCGAGCCTGCCGACTCTTAAAAATTAAGTAATTTTCATGTCAATAACCAGGGGCGTAGCTACTATGGAGCTAGGCGGTGCAGTGCACCGGGGCCCCTACGCTCAGGTGGCCCCCAAGCGCGTTTGAGAGGGCCCACGAGCCTTCATGGCAAACTGGCGACCTTTTTCTAGCTCTACGGTCGTCTAAGGGAGCCCCTGAGACACACATAAGCCCTCATAAGGGCCCTCACTGCTCAGGGGGGGCCCACAACCATTGTTCTGGGGCCCTAAGCACAACTCAAGGACCCCCATCCTCAGCTCAGGGGGCCCCTACCAGCAACACAAAGCAAAAAAAAAGGTCGCCCATCTGGCCTGAGGGCCCAAAATAATTTTTTTGCATCGGGGCCCTTGTTGACCTAGCTATGCCACTGTCAATAACCCATATTTAGAGAGTATAATCATCTGTGTTTTGGATAAAATCTTTTTTGTGATATGCTGTCATGATGAACGCGAGTCAAGACTATATTGATGAAGGTAACAGTTTTATTTAATTAACGATTAATCATTCGTTATTACCTTATGCAATCTAGTTCAAACCATTAAATTTCAGACTCGCAAGAAGAATAGTATTTTCGACTAACGGTAATAATCAAGACTGCAGATCACACCTTGGGATTACGGTTTCCAGTGATAGGGCAGGAGATATTAATCAAGTAATTTCAACACTGACGAGGGAAACCCAGGAGACAATTTAAAAAAAGCTTTCCAATTCACTTCGTCATTCTGCACACATTCTTGACCTTCCTTGATCTATTTATTGAGGGTTATTTTATTCCGATTTAAAATTATATAATCTGTTTGACGTTCTTCACTTTCCTCTTCAGTATTAATCTTTGAATTCTATCATGCATATGGTCCTTACTTTCCTCATTTTACTTACTACAGTCCCACTCTTTTGTAACTTCATGGACTTTAATATATTAATATCCGTCACTCGACGCGACTTAATGAGGAAGTGTAACTGTAATAATTAACAGAATTACACTACCAGACTTAAAAGTTGAGCACCAAGAAGCAGAGGAGGAAACGAAATGAAACTTTACGGGTTGAAATGGTCTGTGCTGTTATTTCATTGACTACAAAACTGAGTCAAATTTACGAAGAACTTGAGCTTACTTACTATCCCAAATAGCCTAGATGCATGATCTAATTAGATAGGGATAATAGGGATATCCATGGCGTGCCGTTGTGAGGCCAAAGTTTTCTCAATCTCTATCAGCCTGACCTAAAATCATACCCGATGGCTCCACGAACCATGACACCAGACGTAACACCGCTGTACCCCCCCCTCCCCCAAATCATTGGAATAATGGGGCCAGTCTCAAGATCGCCACCATACCTGCCGATGATGGTCATCCGATATAGTGCAGAACTGCAATACATTGCTTAACACAATGACGAGTCATTCATTGCGTACATCGTCGAGGGTCTCCCTTGGCCAGCAACACCTTCAGATCTGTCCGCGATAGAACATGTGTGTAACCAGCTCAGACATCAACTCCGTCCCAGGAAATCAACTACCGATTACAACGCTAGTGGTCCAGTTTGCCTCAGGGAAGGATACAACGGCCTTAAGACACCCTTCTTAACCGAGTCAGTGGTTGCATCAAGGCCAGAGATGGTGATACTGATGAGTGCGCTTATACCGCAAAGTTTTTCTTTAATTTGACCCTATTATGTAAAAATCACATACCCTTTCAATCCATGAAGTTTCATTTTGTTTCCTCTCGCACTCATGAGTGCTTCACTTTCATTGTCGGGTAAACTATATGAGTAAGTGAGCTAACCACATCGGTAAGAAGGGATGGTTTGATATGATAGAGAATCCGTGACCAAAAAACTATACAGAATTCTATGATTACTGATTTGTTGTTAATCTGATAATCAATGTAGAAAATTAGGTCGGAACGGAGTAATAATAATTACTACTTTGAGATTCAGAGACTCAGTGAGGTAGTTACTGAGGGTATTCAAATTTATAAATAAAAAAAAGGAAACACATATTCCTATCGCTATATTCTTTTCCGATCGTCAGTTTTGAGTATCATGTGGTTTATGAGGCTGATAAGTCTGTTAATATATCAGTCTGGTTGAACCATTAGCTCGCCCCGTGATCTGATAACTTTTTACTTGCCGCTGACGTTGGCAGAAATGTTCTAGTAATAAAGTCAAAGAAAATATTCACTGCGGGTATAATATGTGTTCACATCAAATTTTATATCACCTACAAGTAAAAAATTATACCGCTTAAATATATTAATCTATTCGGCTAACGATACCTACACAAAAAAGTTTGTTCAAGTTTATTTTTCGCATGTTTTCAATAAAACTTTTTCTATCAGTATTATTTTTTATGCTAGCAGTTTTTTTTATTTATCGTACATGCTATTTTATCATACTAACAACTGTTCATGTTTTTGTTCTCTCACAGCAATATAATTCTCCACGTTCTTTGGCAAGTATTAGTTACGTACTTTTGCGCAGTTCTGTTTTCATATCAACAGCAACGAAAGTAATACGGTGCCTCAGTTGCTCGCAGTCTTGCAAACTGCAAACTTCAAACCATAAAAATCAGCGACTTAACATTTATTTGCACCAGAAACTAAAGTACTACGGTGCCTGAAATCTCTATTTTGACAGAAATCTAGTTAATTATGATTAAATAACTACATACATACTATTTTTATACACCGCAGATACAATATCACCCACAGGTTATGCACATTATATAAATTTAATTGCGATGGATCATGTCTATGACTGGAATTTAACCTACATAGCTATTTTCACATTTCATTACTAACTTCAAGCCCGTCAAAAACGACGGGTTTAACGCAATATTTTGCTCATTCATTTCTTTGAAGTTGATTAATTATATGAAATTGTTATTATATAATGCTCCTAACCTTGATTATGTAAAGTTCTACAAAGTTCATTTGCAGTTTAATTAGCAATATAGTTATAACTTCTACTGAATTAATGACGACAGAAGTACAGAAACAATTAAATTAAAAATAAATTAGGAATCCCAGAGTTTTTGGCTATGCCACGTAATATCAGTTTTATTCCTGGTCCAGGCAAAACTCAGCACGATGAATATGGAACTACATCCATCCGCATGAAGTAATAGCTTCCTGTAACAAAATGTATCAGTTGCGATTCTGGTTAACTTAACCACAACCTCCACTAATACTGCCGCCCCAAAATCATTGCTTCTATTATCCTCATATGAATGAACGACCGGTATCACCTATGATGGTAGTAGGAATTTATTCTGGAAAAGCTTGTATGGAATCGCGAATAATTTAATTACCTTGCTCTGGTTAGATTCTAGGAGTATTTGGTTAGGATTTTTTTTTTTTTTTTTAAGAAAGTAAATGCATTTTATTTTAAATGTAGGAAAGTATAATTTAAAAAACGGATAACTGTTATTTATTTAACTGATATATTTCGTGATTACGTACGTTTAATGTAAACTTTCTCCCAGTTTTTAATAAATTTCATTGTTTCTTATCTGCTGTCAAAAAATTCTTAGGTTTTGTTGTAATATAGTTCTGGCATAATTTTGCAATGGTGGGCCATCCCATTTTCTTGCTTTTACTATTCTTCTCATAGTGTATTTTCATAAGAGAATATATATTGGTCTTTGGTATAACCAAATAATAATAATATACTACGCCTTAATTTGTAACAACCGCTGCATACGCAAAAAAAAAACCTTGTTATTACCGAATTCATACACTATGCAGAGAACTTCACCTACATTTGTTTCAACTTTTCTGACAATTTTAATGCAAACTGTACTTTTTGCTTCTTTAAAAATTCAATGTTCACTGTAATTGATGCTATTGATTAATAAAAATCACTAAATATTCAGAGATAGACAAATATCTGTGGAGTTCGAAAACTTGAAAGTAGACTGCGATTTCGCTAAGCGGAAATCTCTATGACTGTTGTTTTATCGATTAAAAAGCAACTGTCGTGTGATATATAATAACGTTCGCAATTAACTTATATATATTTATAGAACTAAATTTTAGATCTGTATTAACGACCATTATTCAAGTTTTACTGCTAATTTTAATAAATTAGTGATCGTACTTCAGTATAAAACATGGAGCGTTGAATTACAGTAACACTTTAATTTTTAGCTATATAAAATATCGTAAAATTTGTTCATTAAATTGACTTTTTCACTTTGTGACCAGTCTATTCAGACTGTTACATATTCACACCGAGTATAATGAACACTGGTAAACCAATGAGAAACATTCGCACGTTTAAACTTCCCCTCGATCCTTAAAAAAGTACTCAGATATTTGTTAGGTTGTAGGGCTTAAATAAACGAAACGTATTCACAAAATACCATTGTTTGTTAATGCTATAGTATTTACAGTACCTCATTTTATACAATATCTGATGTCAGAGAGCGATCATCTTGATTTCTTTTTTTGTCATTTTCGGTTTAAAAATGTTTATACGGAAATAATCTCGCCTTCTGATAACCTCTGAATCTGCTGTTACCAAAGCAACTGTTGTGCGTGTGGCTTGCATCCATCGACTGTAGGCGCTGCGGAGAGTTAATCTGTGTTCCGAACACCTGCGGCCATTCATAGCACTAGGATCATGTTCCGTATTGACACCCAGGAGGTAAAATGTCTTAGTTTATTGTTCTTATCACAGCTATTTATGAGACACAGATGTCATTTGAGCAAATAATTTCAAAAGAATCAAGTTACCCGACTAACTCAAAAAAGATTGTGATACAATGATAAGAATATTACAAAAAGTCATCGGTCCTGTTAGAAACCAAACCGTTTTAGTCTGGCTTCTATTCTTTTACTGAAATATACAATAAACAGTAAATTTCAGGTGATCCCCAAATGAAAAGATTGGCATATAATTTATTTACTCCTCCTACCTTTAAAGATCTAGATGATAAAAACTGTTACGATACTGAGTGAAACTTGGGGAGCCACGAACGTGTTTAGTGGCATTAAATAGTGGAATACGGTTTAACTCGTTTTCTATTCCTTGTCTCATCTGTGATACGGTAACTGAAAAGTACGGAATAACTCAAAGAGAAGAGTTAACTGTGAGTGACCCTCGAGCTTTATACCTAGTATTAAAACTAAATTTAATGCAAGTTGTCAATAAAAGTTAAAAAATATTAGATGGGACTTGGAATTAAAAAAAAAAAGAAACTTTTCAGAAAAGTGTTTTTAGGCATAATTGGAATTAGTTAACAATATTCACTTTCGTATGATACATTCTGTGTTGTTCTTCGGAAAAAAATAAAATAAAAAGTGTTTACTTTGGAATCATAACAGAAATCAATTTTTCTGTGGAAACCATGAAATCTAGAACTATTCCTGTAGTTTTCCTGTAACGCTTTGAAGACTGTGTAGCACAGAAAATTACAAATAAAAAAATAAAATAAAAAATAAATGATCAGTAGTTTCGGAAGTAAAGAAGAGGAGATAGATAATTATTGTATTTTCTAAAAAAAAATCGAGATATCGTGGAATAAAATAAACTACAGCATTTTCAGTATCATCTGGCTGTGAACATTAATTTTATATCCACGAAAATCACCTAAAAAAGTCTTTAAACGCCTTTTCCGCGCTGAACCCCCTAAACTAATTTTCATTCATTTTTTTCCTAATTTTAAATTATAATTCTGCTTAGAGAAGTAAGAACTGTAACAGCACGCAGACAAATTTCTCTGTTGATGGATTCTGACGGTATGAAAAATAAGTAACTCAATGTAGGTGCCATCTTTCAGAATGCAGGAAATTTTTTTTCAAAAATTACCCTTTATATCCTGAGAGGAAGTCAATAATTGAATGAAATAACTGGTAATGACAAAAGTGTAGTAATTACGTAGCCTCCCGACCAGTTCGCCACGCGCAGCCTTTTCGAGGCCGGCTAATTGGGCGGTCTCCACAACAAAGGCTAGGCAGCCCTGTGTTACAGCACCGCGGGTTTGCCGACACTGCAGGCGGCAAATGCAACACGAGGGCCGCCAAGAGAAACAAATACCACAAAGCTGCATATGGCTCGATACGGATTACAAGAATGTTTTCGAAAAATTATTTCTTCCATCGACCCTTCAATCTATTACACGTGCGCCAGGAACTGGAGAAAACATAATTTTTTTTATCATTATTAAATAATTGAGTAATAGAGAAAAATCAGCCGGTAACATTCTGGATGATTCTCCTTGCGTACATCACAACCTAAAAAGTGGGGAAATGTATTTAAATGAGATATAACCAGCACTCAAATGATCTCAGGTTTTTATAAATGATGAAATAATTAGTCAAAGATACATTTTCAAATTTAACATTGTTTATTTATAGAAGACATCATACTCCAAAGATACTAGTTTTAAAGCACAAGCTCCAGCTATTACACTCAATACTGCTTCCAAAGACAATACTGCTACACATTCTCACAGAACTGAACTAAAAGAATCCTGGCATACGTAAAAACTGTTCTCTCTGCTTACGTAAAACTGTTACCAAATTCAAATCAATTACAATAATAAAAAAATGCACAGAAATGAAAATTTACAAACAAAATTATCCATATAAATCTAAATTGACCTCTAAACATCGTAAATCACCTTAATACTTCGAATTACAAACATTTAATCAATTTTTCTTGCATAGTTCTGTCCTTAAACATATTAAATAGTATTTACATAAATTCTTTTCGTAAAACAAAGTTCATTTAGACCAATTCACAATCAGTATCAAGGAAAACATACAAAATCATATTTACTCAACCCTTAGCCTGCTATAAATATTTCATATAATACAATTTCATCTAAAGTCAGGGCTTGAGGGCTGTTACAACAGTCTTTAGGAAATAATCACCCATGGTCAGTGTAAATGAGCCACGTGTTGGAAGGTAAATTAACAGTTTGAGAAATTTGGGTGATACCAATTATTCCAAGAAGAACAGTACATTGCACTGCGAAATAGTGCTAACAAGGTGATCGCCAAACTTGATGATCATAGATTTTGATTGATATTATAGGGTACTATTACCTAGTTACAAGTTCATGGTATTCTATACTAAGGGACTTCTATTCTGAGCTATCGCATCCCAAAATATCCATAGAAGCTAACATAGCAAGGAAACAATAGTTCAGTCAGCAGAAAGGTCATAGACATACGGAAATGTAAATGTCACGTAGGTCCTAGAATTTCTGTCTCTTTCCGCAGGATTCGCTGAGGAAGAACTTCACTTTCACATTACAACCATTGGCATTAGAAGGGTGTGACCAGGTCATCGCCACGCTCAGGTCATTCTTTATCTTCCTGCGACTTTCCTACATAGTACTTATTGGACAGCAGGTTGAGTGTGCCTTGAGAGCCGCTCCGTACGTTCAGCTTCATTGAGGATAGAACCTTTATCGTCAGGGCCGCGGTCAGACGCCTACCACCTAACCTACGCGGCAGCCTTCAAGCGTTATTTTTGGTAGTTATTTTTTCAAGCCAAAAGCTAGGGTTAAACTGTTTACAACTTGTTATACGTAACAAAGCAGGCATACAATTTTCTGGGCAACATTTTTGATATAGGAAGTAGCATCCACGGATACAGAAGGTAAAAATTATTAATTTTTTAAACGAAAAGAACTAAAATTGGAAAAATAGTGTTTTTCTGTTTGCTCTGATAAAACATCTTAAAAATGAAAACAATTTGTTAATAATTAATAGACTTTCGGGTTTTGCCACGTTGTTTATTTCCTTACCAAATAATTTGTTAATAGTTTTAAAATAAAAATAATGCATTCATGTTAAAATCAATTTTAATTCAAATGATACCGGCAGCAGAGTTCGAACTCGACAGTGCGCTTGGCTACGTCCTGTTCCTATTTTCTTGCAGTGTAAGTTTGAGATGCCATATCTCTGAGACCTAGGTCTGTCACATAAAACCCGTTTAACCTGTAACTGAGGGGATGGTACTACTACTACTACTATTATTGTTCCGTAATTCACTAAATGTGGGTGGCGGAGAGTGCATTGCATCTTTCCTGCTGTGTAATCTTTTGTGTATACGAAGTGATATGCGGGATATGTCAGGAGGCGCCCACGAGTTATTTTGAGGAAAACCGAGATCAGGATGGCCGGAGCGGTTTATCGAGACCTATTCCGATCAGATTCTATGTTTTATCGCTCTATAAATCCTTCCTATTCTATTCCATAATCCCTCTTGGAAAAAATTTGTATAGAAATGAAGCGGTTCTGGCCGTGATTCCTCTTATCTTATTTTGTCGGTCATTCCTAGCTATGAATGTTGCTTGTGTGTTTGCTGTCATCCTAAAACATACATGAGAATTTTCAAAATTGAAGATTACCAAGTATGAATCACCTCTTGTCAAATATAAGTGCCGTTTCCGATTGTCTGTTTGGGTCGTTGTACTGGTTGCATTCTGATCTGACATCAGAAGTTAATTTTGTAACATCTATTTTTACTGTATGTATTAATTATACGATCAGTCCACATAACTGCCAACTTTTTGATTATTTAATTTTCTGAAAAATTAATCATTCTTTTTACCAAAAATCTGGTGACCTCCAGTTATTTAAAGATCAGATAGTTAACAGTTACTTCTAGTTTCTAGATAAACTGATGTTCATAACTACAGCACACATTTACTTCAGTTTCTATGCTTAAAAGTTTTAAGGTGAGCTTTGATCAATTTTGCACTTATTATTGAGTTTTTCAAGGAATATAGCTTATAATGCAAAATGTTTCAAAAACTATCAAATGGTTTGAACTTTCGTCAATACTAAATGCGAGTATAAGGAAAAATATTGTAGAATGTTCCTTTAATAAATTAAAGTGAATATGAGTGGAAATAACTGCCAGATTACAGGTTATCCCAGCTTCGTCAAGGCTAGTCGTACAGTTTAACACGGAATCTGATCACGCAACATTAATAACATGCGTCGTACACTCAGAGGTATTTTCCAAGATATATCAGTGTTTTAAACCGGGAACCTAGGTGCAAAAGGGTTAAAATATTGACGTCTTATTCTACCTATAATTTGGCTACCTGAAGTTTCTAATGTAAGACCATATACTACAGATATTTTTTGTTTTCTCGTAGAACGTCTTGATGTCTTCATCTGTAAACTGCTGGTTGGTCTCTGAACCTGGAACGTAACATGTTCTGTTTTTCGGTTTCTATGGCTGCAGTCTCGTTTGCTATTAACAATGTCTTCCATGATCTTGAGTTTTTCTATCTCTCCTCCTGTTTAAATTTAGAAGAGAAATGGAATATTTTCTTCTTCCAGAAGTCCATAGCGGTCCATCCTGTATAAGTGCCAATAAATGTTTAGTCTTGTTATTCTTAATCTGAATTTCATTTTATCTGAGCTATCGTATAAATCTCTGTCCATATGTATTTTTTTTTATTTTTTGTGATCGTAAAATTTTTCTTACTATTACTCTTTCTTCTTTCTCTAGTTTATTCCGTTCCCCTCTTCCATTGTCAGTTAGACATTCACATTCATTTAGTGCTTCTGAATTAATTACTCAGTTTTGCTATACTTATCTTCAATTTTATATGTTTATAAACTAATTCCATCAGGCCAAATTCTTTTTTTCTGCTTTTAATATACAGTTCATTTGAGTTTAACTACCCTCCCACATTTTTAAATTTAACAACTTATCGAATCTTCCCTATTGTGTTTTTATGTATATTTTTCTGTTATGTCTATACGGGATGTAGTTAGTTTTCTTATTCGAGATTTATGTTCTGGTTTTAGCTGCAGTTTAATATATAGAGCTTCAGCAATAATTTTTGAAACTGTTCTATTTAATAAATTATTGCAACATTCTCCACAAACGCCAGAGATTTATTTCAAGTCTTATTTAAAGTTTTATTTCCTTATTTAAAACCAGCCAATCAGACACGTAAAGATTCATGGTTCAGTATGTACTACGAACACCGGAACTCACGGCGAAATCCTGGTCGGTTCCAGAAGAGGATATCATACAGTAGTTGTAGTAATTTCAGAAATTTCAACCGATGCTTATTTCAAATTTAACATGTTTCGAACCCAAGATTTATCTTTTTATATATCTGTATGCCATATAGACTTCGAGATCGGAGCTAGATGAAGAATGTGAACAAGGAATGAGGCGTAATTCCATCATTTTCCTTTTGAAGAAACCATGCGGCATTCACCTGCAATGATTTTGGCAAACGGAGGAAAACCGTATTCTAGATTGCCGCACGGCAATGTAAACCCGTATTCTCTCGATTTCGAGAGGGTCGTCACATACCAACCAGCTTCGGTGTGTTGAATTCATGTTCCTCTAATTATAATTTTACTGTACTAAACGATATGCTGGATATCTTAATTTGGATACCACTTGTCAGTGTTTTTGCTGATTATTCTACTACGTCATTGAACTATACCATGGTCGTCAATCGTCAGATGTTAAAGAGCCAATTTTAACATTAAAGGTGTTGGGAAAAATTTATAAGAGCCATAGTTATATTTTAACAAAGAAATTAATATTATAATTTATCAAATAAGCAATACACCATCATACATACGGTTGTGCAAAAAATATATTCCTAAATGAATAGCATGTAAATAGTAAGCGTATTAAGTAATGACAACAATTCCTTAGAAAGTTCTGTCATAATACGTACATAACTTGTTGCTTTGAATTTCAAACAAGAATTTTTCATCGGTTATTTGGGTTCACAAATTATTTATCTTGGAAAACGTGTTTTCGTACTGGTGAGGTCTGGTCTTCAGATCTCAGACTGCTATTATTATCGGCAACGATGTATGAAAACTATACTAATATCCGCAAAGAACCGCATGAGGTTCGGGAACCGTGGTTTACCGACCCCTGAACTATACGAATGCCGTGTAAATCTGAAACACTAATCATCTCCTCTTGCAAGGAAGAGAGAGAGAGATGGAAAGAGAAGAGAGGTGGAAAGAATGGAAAAAGAGAAGAGTAGGAAGGAAAAAAGAACAAAAGAAAGTTGTTAATTTATGCAGTGTGCATGGTAAAACAGCGAATACGTATTTGCCTTTTTTGGAGTTGGTATGCTTGCCTCGCTTCCTTTCAGCCGCCTGCAGCAGCTGTGGCTGTCCCCCACCACTCGGCAGCGTTCGTGCGTTTGACACCAGCCTCGTGGAGTGGCCGATGATGTCACGTTGCCGCCACCTACCTTTCTCTTTTTCCTCTCTCCCTAGCAGGCGAAGAACATCGCAAAGTGCTCTGCGGCTCACGTCTCTAACCGAATTTCTTGATCCACGTCTGGCCTATCGATATGCCGGTGGTGGTTGTGGCGAGAATGACTAAGCTCAGATCGGTAGCTGCTTCGCAACAGATATTGCATATCGCTGACTATTCCTTTCGACGTGCTGTTTAGAGGAGACAGAGATAAATGTTCGATTCTTTGTTAATAGCCTTACATCTCGTATCGGGCGTGTCATTCTGGATGCATCAAGACTTTGGTTTTCTTTGGTTTCCCAATCCCAATCTAATGCGCGGATAGTTCCTACAAAGTCCATGGACGAGTGCCTTCCTGTTACTTCTCGCAAATTACAACTCATCGACGTTGATCGCATTAGGAACAAGAAAATGGTGAGATTTAGGAAAATGAAAGGATTTAGGCAATGACCTTTTGAAGTAACAATCCCGGTATTTGCATGTATTCACATCTTGAAATCATGGAACACTGAAATCTGAACCTGGATTCAAACCTGGGTGCTCCAGAATGCCAGGTCCGAAATTAAAACACTCAACCGCCGGGCTCGGTTGGAACATATATGAATAAGGAAGCGTTAATACAGCATCGTCAGGTGACAGGAACCGAGCGTGGGTGGTGAGCGGTTAACGATCTGGCCTCGAATTCGGGAGGACGCCAGTTCGAATCCACCTCCGGGCATCCATATTTGGGTTTTCCATGTTTTCCCCAAATCATTCCA
>CM061919.1:63161477-63311307 GCA_031002005.1 Vandiemenella viatica
CATTACAAAATGCACAGAAATGAAAATTTACAAACAAAATTATCCATATAAATCTAAATTGACCTCTAAACATCGTAAATCACCTTAATACTTGGAATTACAAACATTTAATTAATTTTTCTTGCATAGTTCTGTCCTTAAACATATTAAATAGTATTTACATAAATTATTTTCGTAAAACAAAGTCCATTTACACCAATTCACAATAATTGCAAGGAAAACACACAAAATCATATTTACTCAAACTTTAGCTTGCTACAAATATTTCATAAAATACAATTTTATGTAAAGTCAGGGCTTGAGGGCTGTAACAACAGTCTTTAGGAAATAATCACCCATGATATGTGGTCAGTGTAAATGAGCGAAGTGTTGGAAGGTAGATTAACAGTTTGAGAAATTTGGGTGATACCAATTATTCCAAGAACAACAGTACATTGCACTGCGAAATAGTGCTAACAAGGTTATCGCCAAACTTGATGATCATAGATTTTGATTGATATTATAGGGTAGTATTACCTAGTTACAAGTTCATGGTATTCTATACTACGGGACTTCTATTCTGAGCTATCGCATCGCAAAATAGCCATAGAAGCTAGCACAGCAAGGAAACAATAGTTCAGTCAGCGGAAAGGTCATAGACAATTGGAAATGTAAATTTCACGTGGGTCCTAAAATTCCTGTCTCTTCCCGCAGGATTCACTGAGGAAGAACTTCGCGTTCACATTACAACCATTGGCACTAGAAGGGTGTGACCGGGTCATCGCCACGCTCAGGTCATTATTTATCTTCCAGCGAGTTTCCTTTATAGTACTTATTGGACAGCAGGTTGAGTGTGTCTGGAGAGCCGCTCCGGTCGTTCAGCTTCTAAGAGGATCGAACTTTTATCGTCAGGGCCACGGTCAGACGCCTACCACCACCTAACCTACGCGGCAGCCTTCAAGCGTTATTTTTGGTAGTTATTTTTTCAAGCCAAAAGCTAGAGTTAAACTGTTTACAACTTGTTATACGTAACAAAGCAGGCAAACAATTTTTTGGGCAACATTTTTGATATAGGAAGTAGCATCCATGGATACAGAAGGTAAAAATTATTAATTTTTTAAACGAAAAGAACTAAATTTGGAAAAATAGTGTTTTTCTGTTTACTCTGATTAAACATCATAAAAATGAAAACCATTTGTTAATAGTTTTAAAAAAAAAATAATGCCTTCATGTTAAAATCATTTTAATTAAAATGATACCGGCAGCAGGATTCGAACTCGACAGTGCGCTTGGTTACGTCCTGTTCCTGTTTTCTTGCAGTGTAAGTTTGAGATGCCATATATCGGAAACCTAGGTCTGTCGCATAAAACCCGTTTAACCTGTAACTGAGGGGATGCCACTACTATTATTATTGTTCCGTAATTCACTAAATGTGGGTGGCGGAGAGTGCATTGCATCTTTCCTGCTGTGTAATCTTTTGTGTATACGAAGTGATATGCGGGATATGTCAGGAGGCGCCCACGAGTTATTTTGAGGAAAACCGAGATGAGGATGGCCGGAGCGGTTTATCCAGACTTATTCCTATTAGATTATATGCTTTATCGCTCTATAAATCCTTCCTATTCCATTCACTAATCGCTCTCGGGAAAAATGAGTATAGAAATGAAGCGGTTCTGGCCGTGATTCCTCTTATCTTATTTTGTCGGTGATTCCTAGATATGAATGTTGCTGGTGTGTTTGCTGTCATCCTAAAACATACTTGAGAATTTTCAAAACCGAAGATTAACAAGCCTGAAACACCTCTTGTGAAATATAAGTGCCGTTTCAGATTGTCTGTTTGTGCTGGTTACATTCTGATCTGACATCAGAAGTTAATTTTGTAACATCTATTTTTACTATATGTGCTAATTATATGATCAGTACACATAACTGCCACCGTTTTGATTATTTAATTTTCTTAAAAATTAATCATTCTTTTTACCAAATATCTGGTAACTTCCAATTATTTAAAGACCAGATAGTAAACAGTTACTTCTAGATTCTAAATAAACTGATGTTCATAACTGCAGCACACATTTAAATCAGTTTCTATGCTTAAAAGTTTTAAGGTGATCTTTGATCAATCTTGCACTTATATTATTATTGAGTTTTTCTAGGAATATAATTTAAAATGCAAAATGTTTCAAAAACTATCAAATGGTTTGAACTTTCGTCAATAAGTATAAAGAAAAATAGTGTATAATGTTCCTTCAGTAATTTGAAGTGAATACGAGTCGAAATAACTGCCAGATTTCAGGTTATCTCAGCTTCGTCTTGGCTAGTCGTACAGTTTAACACGGAATCTGATCACGCAACATTAATAACATGCGTCGTACACTCAGAGGTATTTTCCAAGATATATCAGTGTTTTAAACCGGGAACCTAGGTGCAAAAGGGTTAAAATATTGACGTCTTATTCTACCTATAATTTGGCTACCTGAAGTTTCTAATGTAAGACCATATACTACAGATATTTTTTGTTTTCTCGTAGAACGTCTTGATGTCTTCATCTGTAAACTGCTGGTTGGTCTCTGAACCTGGAACGTAACATGTTCTGTTTTTCGGTTTCTATGGCTGCAGTCTCGTTTGCTATTAACAATGTCTTCCATGATCTTGAGTTTTTCTATCTCTCCTCCTGTTTAAATTTAGAAGAGAAATGGAATATTTTCTTCTTCCAGAAGTCCATAGCGGTCCATCCTGTATAAGTGCCAATAAATGTTTAGTCTTGTTATTCTTAATCTGAATTTCATTTTATCTGAGCTATCGTATAAATCTCTGTCCATATGTATTTTTTTTTATTTTTTGTGATCGTAAAATTTTTCTTACTATTACTCTTTCTTCTTTCTCTAGTTTATTCCGTTCCCCTCTTCCATTGTCAGTTAGACATTCACATTCATTTAGTGCTTCTGAATTAATTACTCAGTTTTTGCTATACTTATCTTCAATTTTATATGTTTATAAACTAATTCCATCAGGCCGAATTCTTTTTTTCTGCTTTTAATATACAGTTCATTTGAGTTTAACTACCCTCCCACATTTTTAAATTTAACAACTTATCGAATCTTCCCTATTGTGTTTTTATGTATATTTTTCTGTTATGTCTATACGGGATGTAGTTAGTTTTCTTATTCGAGATTTATGTTCTGGTTTTAGCTTCAGTTTAATATATAGAGCTTCAGCAATAATTTTTGAAACTGTTTTATTTAATAAATTATTGCAACATGCTCCACAAACGCGAGAGATTAATTTCAAGTTTTATTTAATAAAACCAGCCTATCAGACATGTAAAGATTCATGGTTCAGTATGTACTACAAACACCGGAACTCACGGCGAAATCGTGGTCGGTTCCAGAAGAGGATATCATACAGTAGTTGTAGTAATTTCAGAAATTTCAACCGATGCTTATTTCAAGTTTAACATGTTTCGAACCAAAGATTTCTCTTTTTATATATCTGTATGCCATATAGACGTCGAGATCGGAGCTAGATGAAAAATGTGAAGAAGGAATGAGGAGTAATTCCATCATTTTCCTTTTGAAGAAACCATGCGGCATTCACCTGCAATGATTCAAGATTGCCGCACGGCAATTTAAACCCGTATTCTCTCGAGTTCCAGAGGGTCGTCACATACCAACCAGCTTCGGTGTGTTGAATTCATGTTCCTCTAATTATTATTTGACTGTACTAAACGATATGCTGGATATCTTAATTTGGATACCACTTGTCAGTGTTTTTGCTGATTATTCTACTACGTCGTTGAACTATACCATGGTCGTCAATCTTCAGATGTTAAAGAGCCAATTTTAACATTAAAGGTGTTGGGAAAAATTTATAAGAGCCATAGTTATATTTTAATAAAGAAATTAATATTATAATTTATTAAATAAGCAATACACCATCATACATACGGTTGTGTAAAAAATATATTCCTAAATGAATAACATGTAAATAGTAAGCGTATTAAGTAATGACAACAATTCCTTAGAAAGTTCTGTCATAATACGTGCATAACTTGTTGCTTTGAATTTCAAACAAGAATTTATCATCGGTTATTTGGGTTCACAAATTATTTTTTGATAAGATTTATCTTGGAAAACGTGAGGTCTGGTCTTCAGTATCGGTAACGATGTATGAAAAATATACTAATATCTGCAAAGAACCGCATGAGGTTCGGGAACCGTGGTTTGCCGACCCCTGAACTATACGAATGCCATGGAAATCTGAAACAGTAATCATCTCCTCTTGCAAAAGAAGAGAGAGAGAGATGGAAAGAGAAGAGAGGTGGAAGGAATGGAAAAAGAGAAGAGTAGGAAGGAAAAAAGAACAAAAGAAAGTTGTTAATTTATGCAGTGTGCATGGTAAAACAGCGAATACGTATTTGGCTTTACGCGTGGAGTTGGTATGCTTGCCTCGCTTCCTTTCAGCCGCCTGCAGCAGCTGTGGCTGTCCCCCACCACTCGGCAGCGTTCGTGCGTTTGACACCAGCCTCGTGGAGTGGCCGATGATGTCACGTTGCCGCCACCTACCTTCCTCTTTTTCCTCTCTCCCTAGCAGCCGAAGAACATCGCAAAGTGCTCTGCGGCTCACGTCTCTAACCGAATTTCTTGATTCACGTCTTGCCTATCGATATGCCGGTGGTGGTTGTGGCGAGAATGACTGAGCTCAGATCGGTAGCTGCTTCGCAACAGATATTGCATATCGCTGACTATTGCTTTCGACGCACTGTTTACAGGAGACAGAGATAAATGTTCGATTCTTCGTTAATAGCCTTACATCTCGTATCGGGCGTGTCATTCTTGATGCATCAAGACTTCGGTTTTCTTTGGTTTCCCAATCCAGATCTAATGCGCGGATAGTTCCTACAAAGTCCATGGACGAGTGCCTTCCTGTTACTTTTCGCAAAATTACAACTCATCGACGTTGATCGCGTTAGGAACAAGAAAATGGTGAGATTTAGAAAAATGAAAGGATTTAGGCCATGACCTTTCGAAGTAACAATCCCGGTATTTGCATGTATTCACATCTTGAAATCATGGAACACTGAAATCTGAACCAGGATTCAAACCTGGGTGCTGCAGAATGGCTGGTCCGAAATTAAAACACTCAACCGCCGGGCTCGGTTGGAACATATATGAATAAGGAAGCTTTAATAGAGCATCGTCAGGTGACAGGAACCGAGCGTGGGTGGTGAGAGGTTAACGATCTGGCCTCGAATTCGGGAGGACGCCGGTTCGAATCCACCTCCGGGCATCCATATTTGGGTTTTCCATGTTTTCCCCAAATCATTCCAGGTGAATGCCGGGATGGTTCCTTCGAAAGGCCATTGCTGAATTCCTTCCAGTTCCTTGACCGCAGTACCATCCCGCCTCTAACGACCTCGACGTCGACGAGGCGAAGTAAAAAGTAAAAAAAAATGGTGACAGGAAGCTTGTAGAATGTTTGGATGTAGTACCATTTTCGTGTCCAAGTTGTTCACTGCCTCAAGTGATACCTTAATTAGCTGCAGTAAGGGGACATATAACTGAATCACTGCTGAAAAACTGTGCCAAGAAGAGCTTTTTAAAGCGTATCCTTGTTACTAAGTAAAAAGTATTAATTCAACGGATGAGTCTTTGGAGACAATTTATCATATTTTTTTAAGATCTATCAACCGATAAATTACATCTATCGATCTAATTTTCAGTTATTATGTTGAATGACGTAGCAACAATAGAATAATTGCGTGGTGTAAAGATTGGCAGATGGAGTTAAACGCTAAAAAGTGCCAAGTCATGCGTGTAAGTAAAAAGGTGACACCATTTAACTATGAATATACAATTAATGGTACTGCCCTCAGAACGGTAGATTCCGCTAAATACCTAGGGGTAACAACTCGTAATAATTTGCCATGGAATGAGCATATCGAGAATGTAATTGGGAAAGCAAATCGTATGCTCCGATTTCTAGGTCGTAACTTAAATCAATGCACTCCGGAAGTTAAATCGATTGTATACAAGTCACTAGTACGTCCTCATTTAGAATATTGTTGTTCTGTATGGGGTCCCCATCAAAAGGGGTTAATGGAGGCATTAGAGAAAGTCCAATTCGTGACAGGTATATATAGTTGGAGGGAAAGCGTAAGTGCGATGTTGAAGGAATTAGGTTGGGAAGACCTGGAACACCGAAGGCGTTGCTCTAGACGAAAACTAATTGAAAAATTCACGACTCACATTTTTTAGAACATTCATATCTCGGAATGACCGCGAAAATAAGATAAGAGAAATCAGGGCCAGAACTGATTTGTTTCTGTACTCATTTTTTCCTACGAGCGATTAGGGAATGGAATAGAAAGGATTTACCGGGCGAGTAAACTTAAAATCCGACAGGAGTAGCTTTCGATAAAGCACTCCGGCCATCCTGATCTGGGTTTTCCATGGTTTTCCCGGATCAGTTCAGGCGAATGCTGGGATGGTTCCTCATAATAGCCCATGGGCACCTTCTGCCATATCCCGTATATCCCTTCCAAACTATCACCCTTTTGGATAGGTGCAATGCACTCCCCGCCACACACTTTTAGTGAATTGCGGAGTAATAATAATAATAATAACAAGTTTTCTCCAAGCACAGAACGTATTAATTGTATTCTCAACGGACATTAGCGAAACCAAATAACAGTCAGCCTTGCTCTCATCTACTACGTTTATTTTGGGAAAATAATATTGGGACGTTCCAATTTCGGATAAATTATTTCTCTAATGTCAGATTCTGTGTCAGTAACTTTTGTTGCTAAAGTCAGGCAAAAAATATTTATTTTGTGAACCGCCGATTCTCTAAAATATTATTTCTTTTTCATCCGTGATGTAGAGTTTTTTGTATCTCGTTATTGATGAATTTTTAAGTTCAAAACGATTGATAGGACACATTCTGCGTGCTAAACGTTTTCAGTTTTATTGGGCTTCGTAGTAAAAAGCTGTATCAAACGTTTATAATAAACATCTAACGCTAACATGGTTGAGGAAGCCACTTATAGCTACAGCCAGAAGGGCCCCGGCGCAAAGAAGATATTGGGGCCCCCGTGTCAGATGGGCGAACTTTTCTTTGGGGGGAGGGGGCCCCGGTGCACGGCACCAACTAGCCCTCCGATAGGCTACTGGGTACAGAGCGCCTTTTGGTTGACCCAATATTGAAGTTAATTAAAAATTATTTCATCTTGACAGAAAATTGTTATTGACCTATTGTTAAATTTTATGAAAATTTGAAAATCAAGCAAAATGTGGAGTAAGAGAATTCATTATTTCAATTTGTCTCATATAATGTTTCAGTCTGTAAACCATTTGTGCGTAACGCATTTCATCATGTGTGTTGTACAGAAGTGACTGTCATCTCCACCTAGTGACTGAACTGTGTACTACGTACGTCAGCGAGTTCTGTGTTATCCCACCAGAATGCGCGCAAGGCATCTCCAGAAATGGAGCTTTGTGAGAGGCACGGTTGTTTGTGGCAAATACCGACTCTACCTTCTCCTAGAATATTTTCAAGTAGAAGCTACTTTCGAACACATTACTCCTGGAATAACGTTACACCTCAAATACTGGTCGGAACTTTATATTTATCATTTCGAATATGTAAATGGTAATTTTTTAATTTTAAATCGATTTAAAGGAGCATTTACCATCGATATGTAAGTGAAACATATAATTAATGTATTTCTTCACAAATTACAGTAGATTTATAATATTTTTAGTGAGTGACTGTAAAGGTTTATGAATTATTTTGAAAAATTAATTATTGAATCTACGTAATGAACTGAAGGGCTGCATTCAATAAATAATGAAGCCTTATTTTTAAAAAAAAAAAAATAAAAAAAGAAGCGATCATATTTCTCACGAAAAGCGTCCATCACCAACACACACAAAAATCCAAATATTTGATGACTAAATATATGATATTTTCAAAAACCATGCAATTTTTACTGCATTAAAGTTTTCTTTCCGAAAATCAAGAACCTGTCGCTAAGAAATGTTTCAAACCAAGCGGGAGCCCTAATATCAAAGTATCTTCTTAAAATCTCGTTTCCAAACGAAAAAAAAGAAAAAAAAAGAAACAAACTCCTTCACAGCATGAAGTTAGGTCTGTCTTTATATATTGTGGTAAATAGAAAAGAATTATGCTAAATATAAAATGGCAGAGATTAATAATGTTGCTTTTTCAATAACAGTAATTTCAAAAACGTAAAAAAGAAAACATCTTTTAAGTTATCAGCAGTTTATGGGGCTTTAACTCATATAATACTAGATACACATATCCCGAAAGTACCATTGGTGGCATAACTTTCTCCGAAATTAATGATTTTCGCGTTAAAATTCTGACATAAAGATTACGCCAAAATCGTAAAATGAACGATGTGTTGATAGGGGTTTTTAATAAAATCTAAAATGTATTCCATTAGAATAATACAGGTGTAGTAGACTCTTTGTATATAGTTATGCCGGTCGGTTACTTATTCGTCAGGATGGATAAGTTGTATGTGGTCACTGTGAGCGTTAGCCAGTTTTACTTACTTGGGGCGTATCTGCTGCGGCTCCCGTTCTTGGTACTTCCGTCTCGGCTTTGGCTATCTTACTTAGGCTATGTACCTGAACCTGGATCTTACTGACTTGCACTAATGAAAGACACTAAGTGCGTACATAGTTTTATTCTTTCACTGCGGGCTGTTACATTCGTCCATTTGCCACGAGCATGACTCCAAGCACTTGGTAATATAAAAGATTGATGGACTTACATTGGTTATGGCAGATCAGCTGACTAGCGGGCAGAGCTGGCCTTCGTTCCCGTCTCGATGTTTAACGCAGCATAGTGGCTGCTTAGTCACTCGAACTTGGCTTGACCGACTTCCCCCGACTTCTCTCGAGCCTCGGTGAGCTCGCGCTTATATTTCGTCAGTTGCGTACTCTGTCCCAGTTCTAAGGGCAATCAACTGACAGCTAGCGTATCTCGAAGCTTCTACACGAGCCCAGTTTCCATAACTATTGCTCGCCGACCTGGATTTATTGCTGAGCTGTCTTGCGACATCCCACGCCAGGCACTTACGGCCAGTGAGTGCCGCCGCTCATACATTATCATTATAAATATTTTCACATCTCCCCAAATATACTATAATTATTAAAACGGTCCATTACAATCTCTCCCTCCTTAATCGAAGACCAGCTTTGTCCCCAAAGCTTACTACTCTCCTCCATTGTTGAGGTTACTCACTAACTAGTCCTAGTACTGTACATGATTCGTGCTTGGATTCTTGCTTCGGGCTTACAAAGTTATAGCAACATTCTTTTATAATCGCAAATGCTTTATGGTGAGGCGTCCAATCCTGTATAACAACAAAATCAATTCTCGTTAAGAATCATAAGTATAAAAGACAAGGCAATAAAAGAGAAAAAATAATCATTTGACAAAACAATAGAACATCAATGACAAAATTACAGTTCCGATTTAGTTGTGCAGTTTTCAGTGTCCTTAGCACTATCCTTGCTAGAATATGGTAAATTCATTACAATTTGTGCTGCAGTTGGTATGGGTCTTTCAATATCAAATCTTGTTAATTTTTATACTATACCATTTGTAAATTAACAGTATCCAAATTATTACAATAGATAATGATACAATAGTTGTTAAAATCACAGTGGTTACCATGGTTTTGTGCCTTGATTGTAATTAAACTTGAGTTTCTATGGCTGCTATTGATTGATTATATTTAATTGAATCCCTTGGTTGTTGCAAATGTTTTGATAATTCTGTGCTCAAGATTGCGGGATTTGTTTGATTTAATTCCACTAATTCCGGACTAGGGTATGTTTCTTTACTGAAAGTAGGTAACACGTATTCTGTATATGACAGATTGTTATGAATAAGAGTTTTATGCAACACTGGTATGAAGAAATTTTCTCCTACAAATTGACAGTGAGATGACTGCTGAATGATTACTGAATTCATGAGTTTCACTCGATTAACGGTTTGATTGACATCTTCATTCCAACAAGTGACAATAATTACGTAAGGTTTGGGCATAGAAAAGATCCAATTTTGGTAAGGTTTAGAAACGATGCATCAATAGGTTAAATCTAGTATCTAGCTGCCGACTGTGCTCCCATAATTCTCTGAAATTTATCTGAGCCACAATGGACCAAACTAATGGCGAATGAATAACATTATCTTGCTTGACAAACATTATACCACTCTTAAGGGGTGTGACTTGATAACATTGTATTGGGACCCTGCCCAGTGAAAGAATTAGTACTACTATTAAACCCTTAAAACGCAACATTATCTTCTAATAACACCCTTGGAGAAATTATCTACTAAAGGTTACACACTGACTGTTACTACACGATACTACTAATTCAACTAAGAGATAAAGTTCTTACTACCTAAAATATTTTTCACCACAGTCTTAATTCTAAAAAAAAAAGGTCTGTAAACAATGTTTTGATACTTAGAGATTACAACGATGTGCTGTCACTGCTACGCAAGCATTGTCAGCGCAGCCCCTCCCTGTGTCGACATACGTCACGCCGCGTAGTCAGCAACACACTTCGCCGCTCGACCTACGAACATTATACCACAGCGAAATTCTGCACATCGGTGTTTACATGACACAACAGCTGTGTCGGACAACAATAAACACACAACTTGCTATTGTATACACAGCACTTGACACAGTTTTTTAACTTGCACTTAGGTTCACTCAAAAAAAATGATTCTCTTGACTAGAATTCAACACAGATTCGTTGAGTCGAAACCAACCCAGTTTACAAGGTTTCATTAAAATTTTAATTCATAATTCTGGTCTAACTTTAAATTGCTTTACTTATTGACATTAAAATTCCTACTTTGCAATTACTGTTCCACTTCCTCCTTGGCAGCACCTTTGCAGGGTTAAAACAATCATTATTTTCAGCTTATTTTCCCAGGTAACTACTCTTTATTTCTTAAGTTATCTGAATGATTCTGTTGCAGTGATGTGTCCCTTTCCCACTTTCTTTTGGTGGTATTACGTGTTTCCCTTTTACTCATTTGCTTGTTTCCCTCAAATAACATGTGATTACATTGTAATTGGATTTGCCCTTCGCGCGAGATTAAAAGCGTTATCTTATTTGCTTTTGTTAAGGAACTCCCATTTGAACTGTTTTATCGATTCTCCTTGTAAAGATCCCTTATCCATATTTCATACTTAAAGGATTAATTACAGATTATCCCATAATTTGCTATCATCATACGTGAATGATTACCAACTACTACCCAAATAGTGATACACTGACATTAGAACCATACTGAGTGAAATTAACTCGAGGATAATTTTCTAGAGATAAACATGTGTTTAGGATTGTGAACAAGTAACAAAGACCTAGAATGCTGGTTTGGTCTTCCAAAATTCAAATTGACCTACTATGTCATTTAAAGAGATCATTTATCACTCCACCTGCCCTATTTCTTTAATACTACCCCGGGTTTATTTTACGTTCCTTGAGACAACCTGCACTCAGGACCCGTCGCTTCATAGGCACAGCCGTATTCTCTTTTTGACCGTCCTATTAACCAACAATACTCTCGTACCTGCAGCGTAAAGTATGAAAAACACGTCTTCACATGACATCGTATGCCTAATTTTCCACATGCCAAAGAAATCAATGAAAAATCTATTTTCTAATTAACAAGGATTTAATACAATGCAGACTTACGCAAAAGGATGTAATTACAGAAGAAATTACGTTTAACAGAGAAAGAAAGACAAACAAAATAGGTATGGCAGAGATGCAAAACATTTACATTAATTCTACGTTCATCGTACCAAATGTTATACTTTTCTTAGTGAATTTAGCTTGCTCGGACTTAGAAATATTATCCTTTAGTGACTTAGTAGTTAATTCCATGTTACTGTGGCTTAGCATTCGTTAGACTTAACTTTTACGCTTCATTATACTCCTCGTGGCTTTACTGTTTATAACTCTTGTGGCTGGTTCTAAACTTTATTTCTTACCTGGTGCTCATTACAATATTAACACCACATTAATTCCCACCAAAAATAATCCCAAAAGGTGAGTTACTTTGATCGCTCCTATCCACCCCTGGGTATCATATTTCTGATTACACCAATATCAGTTTAAAATCTTTTTACTCCCTGCTGCATTCCCTTACAGCCTTACGGGTATCACAACTCATTCCCTGCTACAGCCTTACGGGTTACCACACATTCCCTGCTGAGCCTTACGGGTATCACATTATCATTATTTCCACAATTACACATTTAATCACTTCATCCGCATGCATGTCTTACTTCAACACTTTTATGACCATATTTATTCAATTGCTACATTTACTTCTCAATATTCGCGAATTTACTACCGATAGAAGACTACTGCCTCACATCGCCTGAACGATGAAGAACATGTCTCCGTATCATTACTGCATTATTTTTATCTTTCTTAAGAACTTCCTAGGGCTATTAGACAATCACGCAACTCTGATCCCTACATCAATCACACTATTCCTCTGTGAACGAGCTTGACCTTGGACGGGTCGTATAGCAGAACACACATTCCCGACTCCTCATACTGGCGTATTTGTTAGGCGGTTTGGATTCGTATTGCGGTAACTCTTTTAGGTGCGCATTTCCAAAACAATCACCTGAATCCTCGTATGGCCCTTAAAACGATCGCAAAGGATACACTCGCGTGATTTGCACTAAGCAACCGTTGAATACTCCAAGTACGTATACTCAATCCATCGAAAATTTACGCTACCGTCTGCCCTTCGATAATTATTGCCACATTCTTCGAAATTCTGCCACGTTTATACAATATTTCGCCACAGTACTTTACATAGGATATTATGCCACTACAATGAATTTCACACACATTACTATTTCAGGTTTCTTTTACATTTAATTGCAATCATTACTTTACTGTATAAAATCTCCAATTTTAGTCCTACCACAAATCTTAAACCAAAACTATGCACAAGTATGCCTAAACTTTCATAGAGAGTCCGTGAAACAATGAAATTACTCCGCGCGTATTTTTATTGCACCCGAGGGACTGGTAGACATCTCTTACATTATTTAACACAAAAATAACATTACTACACATCAATATAGAATTTTGCATGAAATATTTAATTTACTTTTTATTTCAAATACTGTTTCTCACATCCGATTTTATCTAGTAAGCGAATTTTGATCCTTAGCAGCACTTAAATTTCTCTCTTATTCTACATCACTTATAATACAATTCCCATTAAGCCATTCCATTTCCCCTTCGAATTTGTAAAGTGCGCATCTATTTCCCGTTTCAACTTTACAGTGCGCTTGTCAGGGTTGCCACCGTAAGCAACTGAGATTTTACACATTGTATACTTCTATTCGTCAGTTAATAAATTTAATTGAAGGTTATTCACAGCCCATAAGCTTCAAGGTTTTGTGCAACACTAGTCGCATGCTAAACATCTTTTAACATAACATAGAATTTCATATTACATTTCAACCCCATTTTATACTATTTTAGCAGATGTACACGACAATCCAAATAGCCGACATTCAAGGATTCTTAATTTAATATCTGAAAACATGCTAAATACGTTAATCGATCACGAAAATCCCAAATGTTTTCTCCATGATTTCCCGAAAAAGTGATGCCACGAGACAAAAGTGTACTAACTAGCTGCAAATTTTTGGTATAAATTTTACACAGCTTCCTGTCCATACTATTCTGAGACATACTGGGTTAGCTTCCACTCACCGAGTCTATCACCACCGTCGTCCAAAGCTGCCATCACTCGTCGTCGACGGCCGCCACAGGTCCGCCGCGCCGCGCTCGAACTGCTGGCCGGTGACCCTCCCGTCGTCTCGCGTCAGCAAGGCTCCGCTCCTCAGCTGCGTCACCGCTCCCATTTTCTGGAACAGCTGACTACTGCGTAACGTATTTGCGCCAACCTCCTTCTTCACCCGACCCGCTAGCACAGCCGTTTTACTTTCTTTAACCAATGCCATCATTTTAAATGCCCAATAAAAATTAAGTTCTTGTCTTCATAGTTTACTGTATACAATTTCAGTGATCTTCTGTAGCCAAAGAAATTACCTTCGCCACCAAGCAGTTTTAAGTTTCCGGCTTCTTCCTTTCCTGGCTCTAAATTTTTCTGACACCCGGTTGCGGTGTCTTTTTACCCGTTTTCATCTCTTCCTGGCTCCAATTTTATCTGACACCAATTGTAAAAGTGATGTCAGCTGGATTCGATCATCTCCACTCTGATCACCAAGTTGTAGAGGTGATGCAGATGGATACGTTGTCTGTGTTTGTCAGGATGGGCGTTAGCCAGTTTTACTTACTTGGGGCGTATCTGCTGCGGCTCCCGTTCTTGGTACTTCCGTCTCGGCTTTGGCTATCTTACTTAGGCTATGTACCTGAACCTGGATCTTACTGACTTGCACTAATGAAAGACACTAAGTGCGTACATAGTTTTATTCTTTCACTGCGGGCTGTTACATTCGTCCATTTGCCACGAGCATGACTCCAAGCACTTGGTAATATAAAAGATTGATGGACTTACATTGGTTATGGCAGATCAGCTGACTAGCGGGCAGAGCTGGCCTTCGTTCCCGTCTCGATGTTTAACGCAGCATAGTGGCTGCTTAGTCACTCGAACTTGGCTTGACCGACTTCCCCCGACTTCTCTCGAGCCTCGGTGAGCTCGCGCTTATATTTCGTCAGTTGCGTACTCTGTCCCAGTTCTAAGGGCAATCAACTGACAGCTAGCGTATCTCGAAGCTTCTACACGAGCCCAGTTTCCATAACTATTGCTCGCCGACCTGGATTTATTGCTGAGCTGTCTTGCGACATCCCACGCCAGGAGCTTACGGCCAGTGAGTGCCGCCGCTCATACATTATCATTATAAATATTTTCACATCTCCCCAAATATACTATAATTATTAAAACGGTCCATTACACAGGAGATAAATCGGGTTTCAAAATACTGTGTATTGAAAATCATACGACTACAAAGACAAGTGATACATGAAAAGATACATAAACTCACCAAGTTTCTAGACATACTGTAAATGTTCATTATGTACTCCCTTAATCGCCCAATACCCATCCAAACAGTAAACCACTTCCGTCCATATGTTCGATATCATATTTCTACCAATGTCCGTCACAGCAGCAGTGATCCCTTCCCGTAATTCTTGCAGTGTTGTTGGCATTGGGGATACATAAGCTTTGTCCTTCACATAACCCCACAAGAAGAAATCACATGGGGCCAGATCTGGTGATCTGGGCGGCCATGACAACAGAGGAACATCACTTGTACCAACGCGCTCTGTCCAGCGATGTGGCAGTTCTCTGTTCAGAAAGTCCCGGAAGTTTGTACTCCAGTGAGGTAGAGCCCCATCTTGTAGAATGAAAGTGGAGGAGCCAGTAGTCAATTGTGGAAACAACCACTCCTGTAACATATCCAGGTACACTGATCGTATCACCATCTGCTCTCCGAAGAAAAAGGGCCCATACAATTTTCTCTTTGATATGGCACAGAACACATTCACTTACGTCGAATCCCTTTCTATCTAAAGTTGGCGAGTATCGCATCACTCTTCTTTGTATGTTTTGAATCCCGATGAATCATTTTGGATTACCCTGTATAAGGAGCAATGCAACCAAGACTATGTTACGTACTATAAAAAAATCACAATTTATGACTATTATACTAAAGTTACTTTAATATTTACTTATTCTTTTTTGCCTATAAGTTTTACTGCAAAAATTCGTAGATTATAATACATTTTCTTAGAAAAAATCCCATTTTACTATAATATCTAGTTATATTTCTAATGATGTGAACATTCTTTGCTAAATTCATTCGGACCAGATAAAGGTAAAAAGTCTGCCTCCGCAATTATCTTGGTTTATATTACTAAATGAACTATTTCCACAATTGATATATTTCTTCAATTTTTATTTTCAGCTTAAAATATTGGCACTTAATACGTCCGCAGTAACAAGCTGGCAGTCGTTATTCAATGATCACTTCATATAAATCTTTACAAACAAAACAAATCTTAGTTACAGTTCAATGGTGAGACATATACTACCACCTTTCATGCCTACGTCTTTGATGTTTGGTACTGGGTAACATCCCCGAATTAGGAGAGACATAAAAACTAAACAGTTTTTAAGCGTTAGAACTCACAGGCTGTTGATCAAAGGACAAGGGGGAATATCATCTGACAAGGTAGCTTGAAAGCGTCACGTATATGCTATATTACCTAGTCGACATGTCAACCCATGCGATCAGGGAAAGTACGCACGGTGTGCTAGTGCTAACACCCGGGAGGAGGCGGGTTCGAGTATTCGAACTTCGAATCCCCGTACGGTCAACCAGATTTAGTTTTACCATGGTTTCTCTAAATCACTCCAGGCGAATGCCGGGATGGTTTCTGTAAAAAGCAATGCCCGAATAACTTCCGTTCGTTACCCCCTTTCCTTCCCTTCACCTCTAATGAACTCGGCGTCGATAAGGCGCAAAGCAATAAACACAAAGAATACGCTGTATCAGGTGACCAAAGAGCGATTCATTGCACTTGGGGTGGCCTTAGAGATCACAAACCATTCATTTGTCCCTTAAACTGAGGGATAAATAATAAAATTTGGAATGAAATACTGAACTTCGGACCATTTAAAAAGTTTTCGATATCGTAATAGTAAATCCAGGTCGTAATAATAGAAAATGTCCAGTTATATGGTAATTAAGTGGCAGCAGGAACTTGTGTTGTAGCAGATAAGCAGTAAATACAATTTTGTCTTGTGTGCCTAAGTATAATGTTGATATACAAACAATATCTGTTGTATTACTGGCCTTGCACCGAAGAAGAAAACTAGCAGTTGCCGACTTAAAAGAGCTACTTTCAGAAGATGGGCGGCGCAGTGACTATGCGAGGCCCCGGTGTGCTGCTCTTTTTTTCTTGTGGCTTTATGCTTTGTCGACGTCAGGATCATTAGAGGCGAGTAACGACTGGGTGACAGAAACGTGAGGGAATTCGGCCATGGGGTTTTGAAGCAATAATTCCCCGATTCACCTGGAGTGGTTTGGAGAAACCATTTAATACCAAAATCTTGGATGGCCGAACGGAGATTCGAATCCGCGTCCTCCTGACAGCTAGGCGATAATGTTACTGCTCTCCCGCCACGGCCTGTCCAATGAGCTGATTGCTTAGAGAAACGTAGGAAAGAGTATAATGATCGCAGATAAGTAATTTTTTATTATTATTATTTCGTCTTACAAGCTCCAGAGGCAAAACAATTCTTGCAATTCTGTTTTTCTCAACAGAAAGGGTGACTTGGAAAATTTGCTGAATCAAGAATGAAAGATGAAGAGGAAAATTCTTGGCGCAAAGAAAATAGAAGACGGATACAGATTGCAATCCCGCAAAGTAACGAGAAACTGTCTAACCATTAAGCAGACATCAGAAAACGACGATTAAAATTTTTCTACATGTTCAAAGACTCCCAATAACAAGGCTTACACACAGAATCATGACATACGCCGGAAAGCTGAAGAGAATACCGTTGATAAGAGAAGCAAAAAAGGACTTAGCCTCACTCAAAATAAATACTACGAAAAATTTTGACAGGAACCTATTCAGTGAAAACGACAACAGAAAGTAGTGCAGCCAGAGAATGAAGTTCCAACGAGACTGAAGAACGAACGACAGTTAATGGAGAGAAAATGAGAGACATATGGAAGGTCAGAAAGATCAATCACAAGAGCACTGTGTGATCCATCTGGATCTATACGTACATAATAATAATTGATGTGTGAGTGGAGGCTTCCTAGGCGTACTGATGCAATAAAATCCTCTATGGTACCCAGCTGGATGGTGCTGTACAAACAGGACGTTCCGACAACTAGCTCTTCTGTCTTCGTCAGGTATCTTCTAGCTGTCGAAGCAGTGACAGTCAGCTTGAGCCGCTAGAAGATACTTGATGAAGACAGCAGAGCTAGCTGTCGAAACGTCGTGTTTATACAACACCATCCGGCTGGACACCCGAGAAGATTTTATAGTATAATAATAATTATTATCATAAATAAAACTCAGTTCAGTTTGAAAAAATGAAAGGGTTTCCCTTTTTTCCAGCTATCAGTCTCTAGTTTGATGCTTTCCCGCATCTATTCCTATCTTCCAATAACCTCTTCATCTCAACATGCCCCTTAGAACCTACGTCATGAATTATCCACTTCACATATTTTAACCTTTGTCTTGATCTACAGTTTTTCCTTAGACTGTTCTCTAAACAAATTAACCAGTCCTGCATATCTCAAAATTTTATTAACAATCCTATCTCTTCTTTCTGTTAGCCTCTTCCACATACTTCTTTCCTCAACCATCATTTCCAATACAAGATCATTTCGTACTTTATCTGTTTACTTAATTTTCAGCATCCTTCTACAGCACCACATTTCAATTGCTCCAGTTTATTCTTTCTGGTATTCCTAAAGTCCATGCTTCGCTACGATAAAGTACTGGGTTCCACACGTAGAGTTTCAAAAAGTTAATAGTCCAAAGTCAACAATTTAAAATAAAAGATTTCTCTTTCGCCCATGCTATTCTGCTTTTAACATCATTCGTACTTTGACCATCAATTGTAATTTTACTTCCTGAGTAACAGAATTCGCATATTTCTCCCATTCCAATCAATCCTATTTTTATATTTACTATTATTGCTGTCATTTCTGCTTCATTTCATTACTTTTGTCTTGCTTTGGTTTATATTTATTCCAAAATCTTCGTTCATTTTATCCTTGACATTCAATAACTACTCAAGATCTTCAGTTGTTCTGTAAGTAGGAATATGTCATCAGAAAATCGTAGCATACTGATTTTTTTCCTTGAACAATACACTTATATCACAGTCAATTTTTTCTTTTAATTCCTTTATTACTTCCTCTACTTTTTTTTTTTTTTTGCTGTCGTCAGTCTTTTGACTGGTTTGATGCAATCGTCCATCCCTTCCTATCCTGTGCTAACCTCTTCATGTCTACATACCCCTTACAGCCCACGTCCACAATTATCTGCTTCATATACTCTAATCTCTGTCTTCCTCTACAGTTCTTACCTTCGACCGTTCCCTCCACTAACAAATTAACCAATCCAGCATGTCTCAATATATGACCTACCAGCCTGTCTCTTCTTTCTGTGGTTCTTCCATAAACTTCTTTTCTCACCCATCATTTCCAAAACTCGTTCATTTCTTACTTTGTCTGTCCGCTTAATTTTCAACATTCTTGTGTAGCACCGCATTTCAAATGCTTCAATTTTGTTTCTTTCCGGTATTCCTAGTTCATGTTTCGCTACCGTAAAGTGCTGTGCTCCACACAAAGAGCTTTAAAAAGATCTTTCTAATTCCTAGATCAATATTTGAAACTAAAAGGTTTCTCTTTTTCCTCTACATACAGATTGAATATTAATAGAGATAGAATACAATCTGATCTCCCACCATGTCTCTTATGATTCTCTACTTTTATTATAACCATTTGATTCTTGTATAGATTTAAAGTATTTTTATATCTCGATATTTCAGTGTTAATTCTTTTTTAAATTTTGAACATCTTGCCCCACCTAACATTATCAAAATCTTTTTCTAAATCAATAAACGCCATAGAAGTTCATTTGTTTTTATTGATCCGCCCTTCAAGTATTAATCTCAAAGACATAATTGCTTATCTTTTAAACCAAAACTATCTTCGCGTTCTGCCTCTTTCACTATTCTTTCTACTCTTCTGTACTCTATCCTGTTCAGTAATTTAGAAGCATGTGATATTAGACTTACGGTGCGTTAATCCTTACATTTGTCATCTTGTGATTTTTTCGAAAGTGTGAACCAACTGGGCAGGACACATAGGACAGGTGGTAGGAAAAGGTTTCAGAGTTCTGCACTTGTTGGAGAGAGTTATGAGGGGATGTACGAGAGAAGTCAAGGAATTGGGTTACAAAACTTTGGTCAGACCATTGCTCGAATATGGTAGTGTAGTATGGGACCCTCATTTTACGTATCAAATACAGGAGTTGGAGAGGGTGCAAAGAAGGGCTGCTAGATTTGTTTCTGGAAATTATCGCAGAATGCAATCAGTGACGGATATGATAAAGGATCTGGAATGGGATTCATTGCAAGACAGGAGGAGGATGAGGAGGGTCATGGGAGTGTACAGGGCATATACTGGTGATGAGGCATGGAAAGATATTGCAGTAGGTATGAAAAGTAGTGCATGGAAGGGAAAAGATGACCATGACCACAAGCTGGCACTCGATTTCAGGCACAAGGGTGTAGGAAGATTCTCTTTTTTAGGTAAGGGTGTCAGGGATTGGAATGAGTTACCAAGAGAAACGATGAATAATTTACCGAAAACTTTGAAGGAATTTAAAGAAAAAATTTGTAGAGGGCAAATGTAGGTGGGTGCAGGATAGGGGGAAGATAGCTGTGTAGGGAAATTGCCACCGGAGCCTGTGCTCCATTGCAATTAAATTAAATTAAATTAAATAATCTTTGTTCTTCTCCGAGGAAGTTCTGCTGGTATTTCGTCAGTTCCAACCGCCATTTTCGATTTAAAATTTTCGTAAACTATCAAATTCCGTTCTTAAAACAGGATCTCTTACGTCATCCCCTTCTTATTACAGTACATTGTTGTTCAAATCATGTAACCTTTCCATCTGTTAAATCTGTCTTCTTAGCTTAAAAGATTTTTCCTATCATCAGCTTTAATGTTTATACATCTTTTTTTCATTTCTACAAACTTCTATTTGATCTTGCTATAGGCTGCACTACTTTACTTACACACTTTTCTTTTGATTTCTTGCATTTCCTGTTTATTGGAGATCTAAAATGTATCTACTGCTCTCTCCTTGATTCATCCTGGGTATTTTTGTGCCTTCTCCTACGATCCGTCAACTCCATACTTCTTCTATTATCCAAGAATTCCACGTGGCTTGTATACTAAAGCCTAACTTTTTTCATCAGGTTTCATTATTTCCCTCTTTAATGCGTTTCATGTGTACTTAGTTTATCTACCTTATAATTATGTTATATCCACCATCTCCGCAAATTTATCTCTCGTGTTAGATTTTTTCAATTTGTTCTCTCCCACTCTGTTCTGCCTGTGTTGCCTCTTTATTTTGTTGGATTTCAGCCTAGTTTCATATCCATCAGATTGTGATCAGAGTCTATGTCAGCTTCTGGGTATGCTTTACAGTCTAATGTTTAACTCCTGAATCTCTGTTTGACAATGATATAATCTATCTTGTATCTACTTGTATCCCTGGACGTTTCCTGTTGTATGTCCTTCGTGCATAATTCTTAAAAACGAATTATGTTCGCCACAATGAGTTATTATTATTCAAAAAATTCTAAAAATCAGCTTCCTCGCTCATTGCTTTGTCCTAGACTAAAACTTCTTATAGTATTCCCCTTTTTTCCCTCTCCCACTACCATTTTCCATTCACCCATGGTTATTAGATTTTTCTCCCCCTTCACAGATTTGTCTTAATTCTTGAATTTTATCATATATTTTTTCTATTTCTTCCTCGGCTTCCTATGATATATTAACTTGTACTTATGTGGTTCGAGCTATCTTAGTTTCTACTTTATTAAATTAATCTTGTTAGCATAATGTTCGTTAAAATTCACCGTTTCCCTACTCTCTTGTTCATTATAAATCCTACACGAGTATTTCCATAGTTGGCTTTTGTGTTAAGTTTTCTAACTTAGCTGCCCTATACAGAATTCTGACATTCCACTTTCCAAATCACAGAAAGTCTTTATCCATTCTGATGACTCTTCCCTGAGCGTCCATACCTGGAGTGACAGGTGGACTATTTTACCTCTGGAATATTTCATGCAGGAAGAAGCCGTCATTCTTTCCCTTTGTGTCTTTAATGCGGTGGATTCCCGTTGCATCCTGCATCCTTTTACCATGACTCCACCTGATTAATCCACCTCTATAGCCCTTTTCCGACGCCAAGGGCAAACGTGTGGCCTGAGCCACTCCTCCTATTCCGCCATCCATGTAGGAGGCCGTTGGGGAGCGGCCATAACCTACGTGGCTCGGTGTAAAAAAAGGGGGGGGAGTGGTTGACTGGAAGGTTACGCTGCGCTACGTACGTGGGAGGGTGGGAGGGGTTGTTTCTGAGTAAGGCCACGTAGCTTCCCATTAATATCATTTTCACAATTAAATTGAGGCACACAAGAGAATTTGGATATTTATTTCGTCTATTTAAATATCTCCGTGTGTAATTTACCATAGTCTGACCAGAAAAAACAGTACAAAATGTCTTCTGCAATCAAATGGGGTAAAAAAAAAAGCTACGTGCTATGTGCGGGGGAGGGGTGGGGGGTAGAGGCAAAAGCCACGTCAGGCTACGTGGGGGGACAAGGGGTTCATACGAGGCCAAAATGTAGCTATGTTGTTTATGGACGCCCCCTTAGCAGTTTACGCCACGTGAAGGACGGGTTGAAAATATGCTGGAAGAGGCTAATACAATCTCTCCCAAGCCCAGCAAACTCTAACTCATCACAATCTACAACGATCAACAACACTAAAGCAAATTTTAAATACAGTTGATGCATTATCAGATAAATTCTGATTCATTATACCCTAAAGTATAAATACGTAATAAATTGCTTATCAACCACCCGCTAGTAGAAAAGGTGTTTTTCTCTGCTTTGAAATCCTAAATTCATTTTCCACCTCGGCTTAGTCGAGAGTTTTAAATTGATAACTGTCTTTGTTTGGTGTTTCAATTCACCTAAAATAGTGAATGTACCGTACGTACCAATCTCTAATGGTTCGAGGGATGAAGGAACTCATTTTGGCATTAGAAAAGCACCTAATTACAATAGTCTTTCTTGTCCAAACTGTCACTGCGATCCAAGCCCGTTGGGTGGTGCAAGGAAGGAGGTTGAATATTTCAGTGCATTCTTAAATTTTTTTTTTATTATTCGGCTTAGTAACAATACGGGCAGCTATACGTTTCTTATTGTTTATCTCAAGTGTGTATTAATCTTTTAATACACAATGCAGGATGCACACAATACCTAATTAAACTATCCATGCCTAATGCAGGACTCAAACCGGAAACCCACTACCGCCACCGGCGTCATAGAAGTAGTTCATTTTTTACGCAAATAATTTATTAGGAAAGTAAGTCGCTAATCTACAAGAGAATGCAAGACCAAATTCACTATCGATTGTATGACACCTTCTTAATTTCTGTCACAAGCGTTCAGATGTTGTGAGGCACTTCTGTGTATATTCTCGATACAATTAATCAATCCCCAACACAACAATACACAAGAATAAGAGGAATAAGTGTTGCATACACTGTTTTCTTTACAAATACTTTAAAATTCTAAATTTTAATTACAGTGTAGAATCAGATTTTCCTGTGACCAGTGGTATGTACTGATTTTATTTTGTCTTGCTTTCAACATTACAACTGGTTATTAAATGTAGTCAACCTTCTAAATAGTAGACGACTTAATCGTTTGTTCGTCATGCGTATAACTTGCACTTACCGTGATAAAAGCTGTCATTTACTGTGCCAACTTCAAAATTTTTGTGACCGTCGCACACTATTTTGTATTTGAAATTAAACGTTCTCTATCCTATAATTACATTTTGAATCACGTTATTCCACGAAAAGTTTGACTATAATCATTATCTGTAATCAGAAATATAAGTTCTAACATCACGCACAAAATTGTTAGTTCCCGTTTAGCGTAATCAATAATACTCCAAAAATATTCAGATTCTCCTCTTATTCCTACATCTCTAACTTTCATGACCAAAATCTTGTTTCCAACACACCGACTACAAACTTTCATAATTTTTGTGTAATTCTATAGTTATCACTTTCGACTGTTCTCTTTGGTTACAAGTTTAATAGTCTTCCATATCCTAAAATATGACCATCCATTATGCTCCTTCTTTTTCTGAGACTCTTTCAGAAACTTCCTTCCTCATTCACTGTTTCCAAAATAAGTTTCTTTCGTAATTTATTTGTTATTTCCAACAGTATTCTACCGTACCATAATTAAAATGTTTTCTGTATAGCTAAAGTTCATGCTTCGTTTCCACAAAGTGCTGTACACCAAAAACTTCTACCGTGGGAGAGCAAATCGAGAGTAAATTTCTTCCAATGGCTTCACGGAAAAGAGATTCCATGGAGAGCTGTTTCCGAAATTTCAGATTTTGAGAGAACTTTCTCCGTTTCCTCACAATTCCCTTCAGTCGCCCAAATGTATCCACTAATGTTGGCCTTATTCCCCTCCTAAATGGTGACCATTCGGGTTGATGTTGTCATGCCCAGATGTTACACCTTACGTGTTATTATAACCACGTGTTCACGCCGATTTCTGACATGAAGCATCCTTCGTTTTAGGCTTGATATGACGATTTCAGTCAATTATTACTAACCTGTTTGTTGCCATAACCTGGAGATGGATTGAGCCATCCGTGGATCCAAACGTATCGTTAGTATACAAGCCCACCATCTCCTTTCTGTTAAAAACGACGGTATTCTGTATCACGCATACGAATAAACAATTTTAATTCTCCATCCAGTTATTAAACCGAGGCTCAAATATAAGTCACTACACTATGTTAAATTGAAATTTACTTCCATTGAGGCAATATTGCTAATTAAATTCTATTTATCCGTTTGTTACCACCTACAGAGTATTAAAGTTATAAAAACGAAATATTCCCATACAGTCATTATTTGACCTAATAGTCTTATCAATACAAAAAGTATTTTTATTCAAGATGATTGCGGCCTCGATTTCATCGTTTCATTTTCACATATATGCAGTGTCAGTACTGTAATTCAAAAAACTACTCATTCTATCAATTTGACAGAATTGCGTTTTAAACTCAGGTTTTTGTAGGTTTAGAACAAGTGTTTATATTTTTCATTAATTGTCTTGTATCCAACAAAACTCATCTTCTTCATACGTTTACTTTCGTTACGTAATTGTTTTTCATTGGTATTGGCATTATTCCAACTCCTACCACTTAATAGAATTAAAACTAATAATGTTTTCTAGTTATCTCAATTGCAAGTATGGCGTGCCAATACGAACAGTGCTGTTTCACCTATTTATTTATTATACTAGCTGATACCCGCGACTTCGTACGCGTGGATTAAGAATTTATTTGCCAGAATTAAATATAGAAAGTTGTTGGTAACGAAGGATTGGTCCCAAACAACACCGAGTAGGCGTAATATGACAGGAAAGCAATCAGTATATCATTCTACCGTCGAACCTGTCTCTTGAAGAGAATCAATTTCCAATATATTTAAAAACAGAAATACAAACGAAGGTTAAGGGATGTGGGGGAGGGGGGTGTTAAGTAAGGGCAGGTTTATTTCAGATTGGTCTTTTCTTCTTTCTTCATCATGAGCATCCGATTCTTGTGTTCTAATAACGTTAGCTGCTCGTGCTCTTCTAGAGCTACAACTTAGGCTAGTTTACGCCCGCAAGGCATGTCCAAAAAGATGACAAAATAAACTGGTGCCAGAAACATTTAGCAGACGCAAAATAACAGTACTGAGAAAATCGAAATCTATACTAAATAATACGTTTTTTCTCTAAACGAAATTTATTAACAAATTATACACTAACATAATGAGCGAGAAGCATAGCTTGAGCAACCGACGTAACATAACAGACTAACACATAAATCCGTCTTTCTGTCACCATTCGATAAGTTCTCAAAATTTCGTGACTACAACTGTTAATCATACCAAAAAAATGTCCTGTACCCTTCCTACAGATACAAAGTATTTCCTTGACAAATTCCATCAATATCGGTATAGCCATTTAGTCGTCAAAACGTAACAAAAAGACAGACACTTACTTCCGCATTTATTGTATTATTAGTGCAGATCAAACACACACTCACTGGAATAGTACAACCCCTGAGAGATCAATATAACGCAAAAAAGTGTACACCTACGGCATTGCAAGACTACCTGCGATTTGCCTCGCATTTCACCCCTAAATTTGTGATATCTACAGTTTAACATTAAATCCGAACAACCGACGGTCCTGGCGTGACTCATACGATCAAAAAAAAAAAAAATAATAATTTAAAAATCTTTGCCTCCACGGAAATTTGAACCGGAGACTACGACCCAAACATTACTAAGCAAGCGCTTTAACCTCTAAGTTACCTGATTGCTACACGAAAAGACAGCACGGAGACCTCCATATCCAACGCGAATGTCTATAGCCGTTCAGTAATTTTTCGAAATTATAAGACATGTATTACTTATACAGATAATTTTCCAACCAAATGTAGACAGTATTTTTCTCCTTGTTTCAAAGGATAGGTGTGCATAATTTCATCGAGATCGGATGAAAAATGTGTATTTGTAAGAAGAACAAACAAACCAACAAAAAAATATACATAAATTCATCTTTATATATATAGATAACATTAAAACCAACTACCAAACATCGTAAACCTCAATGCTGCCTGAAATACACTTGTTGAAGTTGGCATCGAAAGACAAAAAATGTCAAACCATTTTTTGTGTGACAAGGACAAAGGACCCGCAACGTCTCTATCCGTGAAGAAAAGTAATCCTCGTGTCCCAAATACGACGAGAGATGGTGAAAGTGGTTTGTCAATTTTTTTCCTTCTTGATGTTTAGTCAATGGTTTACAGTTAAAGAAGTATACACCCTCAACAAAAAAATTTTAACATACACTTTTGAACTTCTATCCTCACTAGATTCACATTAGCAGCTACATAATCACTAATATCTAGGAAAGTAAAATCAATGAAACAAAACAAAAAACATCTTGGGGAAAAATCGTTACAGATTGATTTATTAATGAAAATCCCTTCCGAATTCCTGAAAAATGTTTCAGTATCTTCTGATCCAACAGCAGACGTCACAAAGTGTTGAAAATCAACCGCTCTATCTGCGGTATCTGCCAGTAAAAAAGGTTTATCCCAGGGCTGTTGATAAAATATCGATATATCGAAATATCGATATTTTTTACGACGATATATAGATATTTCGATAGTGAAATATGAATATGGGGACGATATTTTTAAAAAATAAGTTGTCTTTTACCGTTTTCCTCGTAGAAGATATCTAGTTATTATTGGTGGAAAAGAAGACGGTTACCTGTGTTGCACATGCAGTAAAGTAATTCATAGATAGAATTTTACGAAAGGGTTAAATTTAATAAAATCTAGATGATCAAATAAAATTTGTAGAACCATATTTAAACCACACAGTTGGTGCTTCTGATTAACTACTTCTACCTAAATAAATGCCTCTACTGTTGCTTTATCAGTCTTGGTTTTATCAGTCTTAGAGTAAGTCGTACGCATTTTAGTAGAAATGTATAATGCTTAAGATACAATTTAAAAAAAATAATTTAAAAATCTTTGCCTCCACGGAAATTTGAACCGGAGACTACGACCCAAACATTACTAAGCAAGCGCTTTAACCTCTAAGTTACCTGATTGCTACACGAAAAGACAGCACGGAGACCTCCATATCCAACGCGAATGTCTATAGCCGTTCAGTAATTTTTCGAAATTATAAGACATGTATTACTTATACAGATAATTTTCCAACCAAATGTAGACAGTATTTTTCTCCTTGTTTCAAAGGATAGGTGTGCATAATTTCATCGAGATCGGATGAAAAATGTGTATTTGTAAGAAGAACAAACAAACCAACAAAAAAATATACATAAATTCATCTTTATATATATAGATAACATTAAAACCAACTACCAAACATCGTAAACCTCAATGCTGCCTGAAATACACTTGTTGAAGTTGGCATCGAAAGACAAAAAATGTCAAACCATTTTTTGTGTGACAAGGACAAAGGACCCGCAACGTCTCTATCCGTGAAGAAAAGTAATCCTCGTGTCCCAAATACGACGAGAGATGGTGAAAGTGGTTTGTCAATTTTTTTCCTTCTTGATGTTTAGTCAATGGTTTACAGTTAAAGAAGTATACACCCTCAACAAAAAATTTTAACATACACTTTTGAACTTCTATCCTCACTAGATTCACATTAGCAGCTACATAATCACTAATATCTAGGAAAGTAAAATCAATGAAACAAAACAAAAAACATCTTGGGGAAAAATCGTTACAGATTGATTTATTAATGAAAATCCCTTCCGAATTCCTGAAAAATGTTTCAGTATCTTCTGATCCAACAGCAGACGTCACAAAGTGTTGAAAATCAACCGCTCTATCTGCGGTATCTGCCAGTAAAAAAGGTTTTATCCCAGGGCTGTTGATAAAATATCGATATATCGAAATATCGATATTTTTTACGACGATATATAGATATTTCGATAGTGAAATATGAATATGGGGACGATATTTTTAAAAAATAAGTTGTCTTTTACCGTTTTCCTCGTAGAAGATATCTAGTTATTATTGGTGGAAAAGAAGACGGTTACCTGTGTTGCACATGCAGTAAAGTAATTCATAGATAGAATTTTAAGAAAGGGTTAAATTTAATAAAATCTAGATGATCAAATAAAATTTGTAGAACCATATTTAAACCACACAGTTGGTGCTTCTGATTAACTACTTCTACCTAAATAAATGCCTCTACTGTTGCTTTATCAGTCTTGGTTTTATCAGTCTTAGAGTAAGTCGTACGCATTTTATTAGAAATGTATAATGCTTAAGATACAATTTTCAAAAAAAAAAAAAAAAAAAAAATCGGTAACACCGTGAAAAAGCATTTTGATTCAGAAATTGAACACTTGATTAAGAAGAATATTTAAAAACGTTTTATGAGTAAATAGCTGTAAGGCTTGGTCGTATTTTTACACAATTTGTTTTTGTAATATTGTTTCCATAAAACACATCGATACTTTTTCTTCGATATATCAAACCCGAAGTTGATACGTTTAAAAATATCGATATATCGAAAATCCGATATTTTATCAAATATCAACAGCCTTATTTTATTCTCAGTTATCTAATCTGATGGAAGATATATTACAAACAGAACTTCCTTCTTTACAGTACAGACTAGATGGAGTGTAAAAAAGAAGGTGTTATCTATAACATATGTGTTATAATAATTCCTAAATTGATTATTTTTTTTGTTGTGTGTGTATTAATCTTTTCATTATAAATAATCTGTAAGAAAAAAAAATATGTAAATGTTAAATTCTAAACAGCCTTCCACAGACAGTAGTGTTATAATAACGTAATATATATACAATAATATCGTTGGATATAAGAAGATTATAGAATCTCTGTGTGTGTTAGAATTGTTGAGATAGCTGTGAAGTTGGCTTGTAAATTAATTTTGAATAAATATACCAAGGCATTTAAAATAGCAAAGTGCTGGTATTTTATTTTAAATATAATTGGAAGAGAAGGGCCTGAATAATACATAAAATGGGGCTGACCTCCCATAATGCCAATTAGGCATTAAAAAAAAACTATTGGTCGGTACGCCGAGAAAGGGTGTTACATTTGGCGATTCTACTGCCAGGATCGGTTTATCAAGGAATTTTCTGAGGACGACGTGGAGCAGATCGGCGCAGATTGGCAAGTACAGATTCCAGTTTGTCTTTGGACTTGCAGTTTCATATTCAACAAAAAGAAGAAGGATCATTTAATATTAACGTTGCAATGAAAGCAATTTGTAATTGAGGCAAGAACTGAGTCAGAAAGAAAATAAAGTTCAATTGTTTGAAACTAGCTTGCGAAAAGTAAAGACTTTACAATCAGAATTTATAATTAAATTGTAACGGTGATGTAAGAACTATTGTTTTGCAACGAATTAAGTAAAGACAGATTGTCAGAAAGTAATTAAGTTAACGAACGTCAAAAAAATTTAAAAGATTGTAAAATTGCAGTAGCATGTTTAAAATAGGTTATAGGCGTCTGTGGAAGACTATAGCTAAGACAAAAGAATAATACAAGTTTTTAAAACAAAATAATAAGGGGGAAAATTTTTTTTCGAGGAATATTGTAACTGTAAAGAACTGATTAACTTTTTTGTTTGTTTGTGTTTGCATGTACATGGTTGCTTATTTTCAGTGCTGTACCAAGTGGACTTTTGATATTTCTGTCGTGCATTTCTGTATGCATTATAGATACTACGAAATTTTGTAAGTGTTTTGTGGTCCAGTATTCAAGTATATGCATAGTATTATCGGCGTTGCAATACATCGTTGTACTATTGGTGTTGTGCTGTATAAATTTGAGAGCAGTTATTGTTAAATACTATCAGGGTTTTTTTTTTCGCGTAAATTAAATTTATTATTGTTTCTAAATTATTTTAATTTGTTGCAAAGATGGAAAACGGTTGCCTTAAATTGGTTAGAGAGGATGCGCAAATTGATTTGGGTGAGGACCAAAATAATACATCAGAATGGCAGACGAGTTGTTAGTTTTGATAATAAAGATGCATTTAGAATCCGAAGTGGTAATAGTAATTCTGTTCAAGTGGAATTGGCTAGCAGTCCAAATATTAATGCTGAGGTAAAAGGGGTTGCAGAGTATTTTGAAAGCAGTAATATTAATAGTAATGATGGTTGCAATGGGTTAAATGATAGGGACAGCGACGATGGGCGAGATAATGATGTAAATAACACAGTCTCACCAGAATTAAGTCGAACATCTGATGCTCGAGAAAGGAGTATAGATCCCCAACAGTTCATGTCATGTTTCAAGCAACTCCAAGAAATGATATTATATCAAGCCATAGAAAGAAAAATCGAAATGCAAGAAATGAAAACAGAACTTGTGTCAAATCAAGAAAAAATTATATTAAATCAAAGAAAGCAAACCAAGAATTGAAAGCAGAACTTATGTTAAATCAGGAAAGAGCAATTCAGGAATTGAAAATAGAAATTGTGTCAAATCAAAAGAAGAATGAAGAAAGTTTCCAGGTTATGAGGTATGAGATGAAAAGAATTCAAGAAAATTGGAAGCAAGAGGTGCGGACTGAATTAGAACATTTCCAAGAAGAGGTTAGACAAGAAGTAGCCGGGAAAATGGATCAACGTATAGCAGATAATAATGAAAGACAAAACGCCATTATCGGAAACATCAGAGAAGTCATGTTTGAAAGTCAAAAAGAATGTCGGGAAGAAATAATTTTGGTGAAGCAACAAACTGCAGGCAGTATCATTCAATTGAAAGAACAGATTGATGAAGGAGTAGGACAAAAGATAGGTGAAGTTAAAATTGAAATTGAACAGATTGGTTCTAGATTCAATCAAGTAGAAGAAAGATTGGAAAAGGTTGAACGCCGACCTAGCGCGGTTGTTACCGGAACGGTGAATACGTATACTCCGCCGATGTTACCTGATGCAGTTTTTAAACCGAACGGAAATATTCACCCTGCAGATTTTGTAAAGATCTATGATAAAGACTTACCATTAGAATGGTCGGATATAGAGAAGATTCGCTATGTCAGAGGTAAAATGAAGGACGAAGCTTTTTCCTGGAGCTGTGAAGTAGCTGAAGAGTGCAATGATTACAATGAATTCTTGAGAAGATTTCGCGAAAAGTTCTGGTCTGCACAAATGCAGAGGAAAGTGAAAAGTGATTTTTACAATTGTCGTCGTTTTGGCAGACGCGACGGGAAGATGCGAGATTTTTGCGACGCAATGCGAAAGGAATTGCGTTATTTGGATCAACCAGTAGGAGAGGTTGAGCAGATCGAAATATTATTGCAGAAACTTCCGAGACAAGTGCAAGATAAACTAGTTGTTAATCAGTGGGATAGGATTCATGATTTCTTAGATGCACTTGAGCGGGTAGATCGGTGTAACGAAAGGTACGAATACAATGTGGAAGGTCACGAGAAAACGGTTACGAGAATAAAAAGTATGGGGACAGACATCTTGATGGTAAATCAAATAATTGGCCATACAGAGGAGATAATGTGTATGGAAGAGGAGAAGGACAGGTGAATCGGCAAGACAGAAGCGACATGCGACAGTTTGAAGGCAACACTAACAATGGCAATGAGCGTGGTTATGTATCGAACGGACGGGGAAATCAGCGACCGCAATACAAACAAACTATGTACATGAAAATGAAAGGTAACAGGCAACCTAACGAGGAAAAAGGAGCGGAAAACTTAAGTCCGCAACTGTAAAGGTCCTATCAGTGGCGGATACAGTGGTTGCAGGACCATCCAATATGTGTGATAAAAAAGCAGTAAACGATTACAATGACTACCGGACAAAGCAATCTAGCAAAGAAGAATATCTAAAGTGGTGGGAATGTTTGCATAGGATGAATAACAACAACTGTGGGACCATGTCAGTGGACAGCGAAAGCAAGTGGGAAAATGAGTATATATCGGAGTTGGCCAGAATCAGTGTACATGATGATAATGGCAAAGATGGTGGTGCAGAACATGGAGTAAGGAGAGCGACGGAGTTACATAAGTTGGAAGAAGATGTGTTCGTAGAAGGAAATTTATGCAGCGAAAGAAATGAACTACCTCTAAGCATTGACAGTGATGGTACGTGGAGTAGCGACGATGAAGAGGGCGAAGATATAATTGAAGAAAATAGGTTTAATAGTGAATCCAATGAAAATGAAGGAAATAAAGTAAGAATATTTTTTTTAAAGAGTGTCGACGAAGAAGTAAATCCAGGTGTGTCTCAGAGAAGAGCGCCTGAGAATGCAACAAAAGGTAGTCCAGACAGTACGAACGCGTCAGCGCAGCAAAATAACAAAGTCGCAACTTGTTCTGATTTCACCATAGGGAAAGATGCAAGAAATTGTTGGTACAGGGTACGACGGCCGACGGCGGTATAATGTAAACAATTTAAAGAGGGAATTCTTGCCAGAGTTGCAAAGAGATAAATGGTCGCATGAAGAAATTGCGAAAGATTTGTTAAGTGAAGAAATGCATGACTGTTTTAGAGGATAAAATAAGACAGCCATTAGTTGATGTGAAGATATTTGGAATAGAATGCCAAGCGCTTGTAGACTCCGGAAGCGACCTGACGGCGATATCACACACGTTGTATGAAAACATTATAGCAAGATATAAGGTGACAGGAAATGCCGGTAAACCACATTCAGATCATGGGGGCAACCGGGAAACTGAGCAAGAGACTAAAAACGCAAATTTGGGTGGAATTAGAAATGGATAAAGTTCAGATAGAGCACCGTTGTATTGTAATACCGGGCTTAAAGCTTAAATTGCATAATCGGTATGGATTTTTTGATAAAATACCAGGTGCAAATTGACTGTGGAAAAGGAGAAATTAAAATTTTGAAGAATGGAAAGGAACACGTAATGACATTTTGGAAGGAAGTAGTGAGTGGTTCCGAAGTGTTAGGAAACTTGAAGCTGCAGATGATGCGCCAGATGGGTACAGAAGACGACGATTTGTATGATGCTGAGGCGGCTGAAGAAAATGTTGACTGGTCGTGTGGAGATTCTTTAAGAAGAAAAGTAAGCGAATTGGAAGGCGTCTCGTGGGAACAAAAAGAACGCTTACGGGAAATATTGGAAAGATATAAGGATAGTTTTTCCGATCGACCGGGTGTCGTGAAGAATTTTATATGTAAATTGAAAATAAAACAGCATGTACCGTTTTTTGTGAAGCCGTATCCCGTACCTTTGGCTAAGAAGAACGCAGTTGAACAAGAGATAAACAAGATGTTACGTTGGGGAATAATTGAACGGAGCGATAGCTCATACAGCAATCCCTTAATTGTTGTTGGTAAGAAAGATGGTTCTGTAAGACTCGTTTTAGACGCAAGAACCTTAAATAAAATCGTGGAGAAGGAAACCGATAGGCCGGAAAATTTAGAAGAAATGCTGCAAAGGTTTCATGGTGTGAAGTACATGACAAGCCTAGATTTAACCGCTGGCTATTGGCAGGTTCCATTGGCAGAAGAGTCCAGAAAATATACTGCGTTTTTATATGGAGGAAAATCTTATCAATATTGTGTCGTTCCGTTTGGATTAAACATTTCTGTTTCGGTATTTATACGTGCCCTGGACCTAGTTCTTGGAGACGTGCTGCTAGGTAAATTATCGATTTATGTGGATGACATTTTAATCAGTTCAAAATAATTGGGAAGAACATTGTGAGACCGTTGAAGAAGTTCTAAAGGCTTTAAAAAGAGGGGGCATGACGCTAAAGTTATCTAAATGTGAGTTGGTGAAGAAAGAAATAAAATTTTTAGGACATAAAGTAACGGCCGAGGGAATTGAACCGGATCAGGAGAAATTAAAGGCTATTGCAGATTTTCCTATTCCACGAAATAAAAAACAGTTGAAATCTTTCTTTGGCCTATGTGGGTTTTATCGCAAGTTTGTTACGGATCAATCATTTAATAATCCGCACTTGAATGCATTAAGGAAGAAGAATGTAACTTGGATATGGTCTTCGGAATGCCAGTTAGCATTTGAAAAATTAAAACAAGAATTAGCCAACAGTAAAATATTGCACCATCCGAATTTGAAATTGCCTTTTTGCATGGAGTCGGACAGTTCGGACTATGGCTTAGGAGTACATATATTTCAAGTCGAACATGTTGAAGGGAAAGAAGAAAGGAAATCTATAGCTTTCGGCAGTAGGCTGTTGAGTAAATATGAGAGGTCATATGGAATTTCCGAAAAAGAAGCCCTAAGTATAGTATGGGGATTTCAAAAGTTCAAGTATTACCTGTGGGGGCACAAGACTATTATTTACACAGACCATAAGGCATTGACCTTTCTACAAGAGTGCAAGCTGTTGCACGGGCGGCTGACCAGATGGGCGTTGTTCTTGCAACAATTCGATTACGAAATACATTACATTAAAGGCGCCGACAACTATGTAGCGGATGCTTTGTCGCGTTTGCCCGTCGGACAAGATAAAATTGTAGAAATGGAAAGTTCGGAGAGAATATGCAAAATATATTATATGAAAGGAGTTCCATTAGAAAAGGATGTTAAAGAAATCTGCAAAAATATGCGTAGGAAACAAAACGAAGATGAATGTTTGAGGCTAGTGAAGCAAAATCTGGGAACAAAAATTAACGATAAATTAGGAAAGTATTATCGGATATATGAAGGTGTACTATTTCGTCGGAGGGAGGAGACCTCCGATGACTGGAAGGTGTGTTGGCCGAGCCAGTATATAAATGAGATAATCGACTATACACATTTCAGCATGGGGCATTACGGACCCGAGAAGTGTTATCGTAAGCTGGCTGAAGTAATAGTTTTCGATAATATGCGCAAACGAGTAGCTAAAAGGTTAGTTAGCTGTGATGTGTGTCAACGCACCAAAGTGTCAACAGTAGCATCAAAGAATTTCATGCAAAATATATTACCTGGTGGAGTATTAGATTTAGTAGCGGTCGATTTGTACGGACCATTGCCGAAATCAAGAGGCGGTTTTATGTACATTTTTGTGCTGTTAGATGTATTTTCAAAATTCATAAAATTGTATGCCATCAGAAAAGCCACAGGAAGGGCATTAGTGAATAAATTAGAGAAGGACTATTTAGAGAAAGTTGGCCGACCTAGGGCATTGTTGTCCGATAATGGAAGTCAATTTACGTCGAAAAGATGGGCCACATGCATGAACAATAATAACATTCGACACATCAAAATTTCTGCTTACCATCCGGCATCAAATCCAGCAGAACGAGTAATGAGGGAGTTGGGCCGATTTTTCAGGACGTATTGCAGTACAAAACATACTAGATGGATTGAATATATAAATGATTGTGAAAACGTAATTAACAGTATTCCTCATGAAAGTACGGGATACGCCGCGCATCGCATAATGTTCAACGAAGATCCTCCCAATCTAATAAATGAACATATGAAATTCCCCCCGAAGAAAGACGTCGATAGGGAAGAATTTATGACTAAAGTTAAAAGTATAATGAAGAAGAAAGCTGAAGATAGAAAAAGGCGGTATGACAAATGGGTAAAACCGACCGAGTTTGAGATAGGAGATTTAGTTCTGGTGAGAATGAAAAAAAAAATCCAGAGAAATAAATTCCGAAATAAAGAAATTTTTCAAAATATATCACGGACCCTTTAGGGTCATTTCTAAACCGAATATTAGCGCATATGAACTGGCATATCCTAGGTCAAATAAAAGATTAGGATTGAGAAACGTTGTAGATCTGAAATTGTATAAGTCTCGCCTAAAGGGAAGATCAAAAGGTTGTGACAGATAGTAATTGCGAATAGTTGATTGTCACTTGAGTTGTGTGAGAAATAGTTGTCATTATAAACAAGGAAGGACTGATAAAGACAATATGCTAGATTGGTGTATTTGTTTATAAATATGTTAATTTCATTGTGTAGATATGAGACATTGATTCAATGACATCGAGATGTAAGTTGTGAGTGGAAGAAGTAAGTGGACTGGATAGAGACAGTGAATTGAAAACTAAAGAACATCTCGGCAAATAAATGTGTGCCATCATTTAGTTGTGCCTCGATGTGGGGGCAATTATAACATATCTGTTATTATAATTCTTAATTGATTATTTTTTGTGTGTATTAATCTTTTCATTATAAATAATCTGTAAAAAAAAAAAATATGTAAATATTAAATTCTAAACAGCCTTCCACAGACGGTAGTGTTATAATAACGTAATATATATACAATAATATCGTTGAATATAAGAAGATTATAGAATCTCTGTGTGTGTTAGAATTGTTGAGATAGCTGTGAAGTTGGCTTGTAAATTAATTTTGAATAAATATACCAAGGCATTTAAAATAGCAAAGTGCTGGTATTTTATTTTAAATATAATTGGAAGAGAAGGGCCTGAATAATACATAAAATGGGGCTGACCTCCCATAATGCCAATTAGGCATTAAAAAAAACTATTGGTCGGTACGCCGAGAAGGGTGTTACATATCACAAGGTAATGTATCGTCACCCATATTAAGTATCATATGGAAACGAACAACCAAGTTTCCCTGGAACAAATGGATTTTTACGTATTTGCAGACGAAACGCTGATTACAAACCAATGAATACATTTGCAGAAATAGTTCAGTATATACCAATAACTATGATGAAACTAATAAGTTAAGAACTATCTGTTAAGTACCTGCTACTGCTGATTTTGCATACTCTGCAACCAATAGGACTTGAATGCCATCGAGAACTTACACCCCCATGCTGGCCAGAAACTGTTAACAGGTTTAAGATCATTCAATCGTTCTTCGTTTTTTTCCCCAGTTTTTTTAATTTAAGAGATATTTTTCTCGTTAGCAGCACACGCATCTACTTAGTGCCTTGTGGTGTATAACGCGGGTGAAAATTCAATTACCGTTTGGAGAGTTCAATTGAAATTATTTAATTTACAAACAAATGTGAATTACTATTGATGTGGGTGGGAGCAGTTTTCAGTATTATCAGCAGACAACGGATCTTGACATTACATCAGCCATTTAACATTCACCGTTCTCTGTAAGTTTCTTTTCATTTTCCGAATAGTTATTTAAAAAAACTGTTAGAATATCTTTGTTAAATTCCGAGAACATCCTCGTACATTTATCGCTCATGTTCTCCTTCCACTGGGCGATTTTCAATATTTTATTCGCGCATTTCTGTCGCTCGATATAGTGAATCTAGGTGAAATGTGAGAAACGCATGTTGACCCCAAGACCAAGAGACTGAATGTTGGGAGCGATTATTCCATTCTTACTATAACTTCATCATAAATGGCACTCACTGTATCCGGAGAGTGACCAGTGTATCGCAATCGTCCTGGTGAGACCCCAGTGCCACCCAGTAAACTGCAGACGTGCCTCAACATTAAAAGCCAGGTAAAAGATGGACAATCGCAGCATCCGCATCATATGCCTTTGGTTCAACAAGGATAGTTGAAGTAAACAGTGACTAGCAAACACATCGATCCAAACATGAGACAAGACGTCTACTAGTCACAAATATATTTATCACCGAGGTCTCAAAAGAGAATAGACGTTCGTAAGTGAACCACCCTCCCTCTTACGAGACCATCCTATCCCAATTATTTGGGGACGTCTTTAACTTAATAACTCCTGCAGACTGTTACAGCTGATCAGTTTAGAGAAGATGTTTCTATAACCTGTATGTAATCTTTATTTTAGTTAGTAATTTTTTTTTGTTTTGTTCTGGATTCGTAGATAGATAGCTAACTGTTTTATTTACATAGTCATTTATCCAAGAATATAACGGCAGTTAATTAAAACTTCTATCTCTCAAACAGAGAATATTGGTGTGGACATTATTTGTTGCAGGAAAAACTGGAGACACTGTCAGGACATGTTTCCTGAGACATGTTGTGTTTCCTTCAGCAAACAACAATGATTTGTTAGTTATAACTAAATTAGGTTAGAAAGCTATTCTTTATGTTAGCTAGCTTGAGGATACAGTAAGTGAACGCAATTTCAGGTTTTTGTCAGTTTTGATAAACAAGATTTGCCCTCATAAAAATATGTACTGAATTGTAAATACCTCGCTGAAACATTCAAGTGTGGTTTACGTATAGTTTGGATCACAGATACTCAACAACGCTGCGAGAAAAAATAATTTATTTTCTTGCTTTAAAGACAAATCAATAGTATGTGACGATGCAGTTGTACAAATTAGATTATCTAAATATTTGGAAAACTAAAGGGCTTTTAGAAAGCAAATTTACTGAATAAATTGAAGTTTTTAAAAAGTTTAACAAAAACGGCAACTACACATATGAAATTATAGAAGTGTGAAAAACGTGATGTTTATATAAAGCAAGGTCGTATTGTTATAAAGGTTATTCATACCCTCTCCGGTGTAGCATACACTATCTGCTGAATAACAAGTTTGCGTACTAACTTTGAAATGTTTAACATTAGATTTTATTAGTCGTTTCAGAAAGATCCCAAGTAGGGTCTGAAACGTCGGCAACAATGAAAATTAATGACATCTACATTACAGCACAGTTGTAAAAGTATTAAATTTTTGAAATAGTTTATGTAGGGTATAGCACTTTATGGAAGCGAAATTATAACTTCAGTAATACCAAAAACAGAAAATATTGAAGATTTTGGAATGTACTGCGATAGAATTTTGGTGAAAATCACAGATGAAGGATAGATTAATATGTTCTGCAAATGATTGGTGTGGCAAGAAGTTTTTGGAAGAGTCTCAGAAATACAAAGAGTTTGATGGTGGGCCAAATATTAATACGTACCATACTAGTAATCGTCTTAGTGGAGGGAACAGTAGATAGAGACAAATATTAGAAATATTTTATTCAGTATGTCGAGACAAATACACTTTGTAAGAACGGAATCTGCTCATTCTGATCTCAACCTATTTAGAAAGTTCCAAATCAGACATCCATAATCACAGCAAGGTGATAGGGTTTTCACAATTGTAACCTGGCTTTCTCATTTCTAGTTCTGATACTGAAGTGGATTTTCAGCAGCCTATTATGATTCTTCCAATGTCGTTGAGAGCTACATCCACGTGTTTGGTATGAGTTGAATTGTACCATACAGGACCGGCATACCTGGCAGCTGGTTGAGGTAGACATTTGGATGGTTTCAGTTTGGCTACCACATTGTGATCCAGCCAATTTTCTAAGAAGATTTTTCCTGGTGGAAACTTGCAGCTTATAATTCATGCAGTGTTTCCTGAATGTAAGAAATCCTAGATATTTTGGAGTGTTCCATTTTGACCCCAGGCCATTTTAGCTTTAACCTTCGAGTGGCTTCCCTACTCCTTAAATGGAAAGTGCATACTTACGTCTTCGAGGGATTTGGTTTAAGTAGGTTGGTCCTATAGTATCTTGACAAATGTCCGAATGCATTAGTGACGGTGCTCTCCACTGATAAAAAGTCTTAGCTGTGAGTGGTAAAAGTAAGAACATCTAGGATTAGTCAAAATATATTAATATATCGAATTATTGAAATATTTTCCATAAAATAATCAATAGTTACGGTCTATATTTTTACTATCGATATATTAAAAATCGTTGTTTTATTTGGACTACCAATTCGATATTTTTTGTAAGAAGGTAATTCAGTATACAATTTAATAAGTTAAATATACGTATACATCCGATCTTCTTAAAGCATCTTTAAAAACTGAATTCGTCGTAATTTAACAGGTTTTTCTTGTCAATATATTTAAATGTTAACGGTTAGGCTACTTTTGTAGTTAAAGAATATTAATTAAGCATCCAAATTGTGACGTTGAAAGTTGACGTAAATTACACAGTTTCTGTTTTCAACTGGTTTTTTCATTGATGAATAACAGTTAATGCTTTGACAAAATATCTGATACGCCAAGCCTCTTCCGTGTCGTTCGAAAGAGTGGCTTCTGCAGTTAACTTGGAGATTCCGAGATCTATTCAAACCATCCTCGTACATTTATCGCTTCATCTGCTTCTTATTCTAGACGGATTTAAATCTTGCTTTGGCGCCGAACTATGGTTCGATGTTGTGATCGGAGGTGAGGTGTGTATATCGCGGATTGAACCAAAAGTGTGGGAGATTGAAGGTTAGAATAATTATTCATCCATTCAAGTTATTACGATATCACCGATGGTTCTCACTATATCCAGAGACAGGCATGTGAATTGCAATGGTCGTGATGGGAAATCAGTATAATTTGGAAAACTGCACACATGCCTGAACTCTAAAAGCCAGGTACAAGTAGATGAACACCCGTAACATCCCCAACTCTCCCCCTGGTGGCAGTAAGAACTGAACTAAATACAAGTGATTAAACACATTCCCACATTATCAGTCTCTGCTAGTCACTTAAGTTTTTATCACAGAGTTCTCAATAGAGAAAAGACCTTTGAAAATGAAACCGCTTTCCTTTCACGAGTCCACGCTTTCACAATATAACGCAGACGTCATTATTTTGGAATTCTAGTAACCAGTTACAGCTGACTGGCTTAAAAACTATGATTACAATTTAATCCTATTACCTCTTGGCAACCCTTAAGCTTATTGATGAGTTGTCAGGCGCCATTGGATACGTAGATAAATAGCCAATTTTTGTGTTTTCGGATTCGTTTCTCCAAGAATATAAAGGCACTGAATTAAATTCCATATAATTCAGAATGAGGATCTTGATGTGGAAAACTGGAGGGAGGATTAGGTCAGTGTCAATGAACTATTGTGTTAGACTCGCCTTATATTAGTCAGCAAAATAATAATAATTTCTTAGTTATTAATAAATTAGTTTATTACGGTGAACTTAAAATTAACTATCTCGAAAATACACTAAGCGAATGCGATTTGTGTTTTTTAACCGCGTTGGTAAACAAGGTTTGCCATCAGAAAAATATGTGCTAAATTATATAAACAACCCTGAAACATTCGAGTTTGATTTGCACTGCAGATTAAAGTGACAAATACACTTCAAGACTGAGCGAAAAAATAACTTACGTTCTAGCATTAAGAAGAAATCAATAATATAAAAAATGATGATAAATTTGTATAAAGCAAATTAGACAATGTATTTACTTTATTTAATACGTTGCTTCTTGTAACCACTCTGCTCAGGAATGTGCTTTCATCAAGACAGTATTTTGAAGAGCTGAAAGGGTGGCAGAAAACTCCTTATTACTGGACGGAGAAAACATTTTAATTGTGATCTATGACAAAATGGATACAATTATCGTATGATACCCCACTCTTTAACCACAAAAATTTTTGACCAACGTATACAACACAGGAAAAAGGCACTTCTAGCTTAGCTACATCATTATTTTAGTTGAACCGAAATACAGTCGTGAATAGAATATTTATTGAACAAATTGTTAATGTTACTGGTTTTAAACACAATAGCAGACATCTTCATTATTCTTTCTCAGTGTGAGGATTTGGCAGTACCATCTACCATGATCAATTTCTTTGAAAATGTTTGTCGTCAGCTTCCTATCAGCCATTGGAAGGTATTTAATTTAACTGCGATGAAGCGCAGTTTCCCTACACACCCGTATTTCCATTTACCTTACACGCTTTTACAAGAGGCGCGGAGAAAGAACTGGCCTGTGGCTTCTGCTGTGCTGGGCGCTTGGAAAAACGGAGCACTATACTGCTATGGAAAAGGAGCACCTCGATCGCAGAACAATTTGGTCTTATAGGTTACACAGATTATTCAGTTATTGGTCATATTATGTGAATACTAATAACATGTATTCCAGGATTTCGTATTTTCCAAGTAAAAAAGCAAAAGCCTTAAGGATTCTCTCATTTGTCATTTGTCGCCCTGTCATTGTTTATAAACTCTTTAACTTATAAATTTTTGTTACGTATGACCACAGATCTCCATATCTTAGCACCATTAAAAAATATAATTTCGTAAAAAACATGAAGGGTGCAGGTGAATGTAAGTGTATATTGCTTACTGTGGGGCTGAAGGAAACAATTCATCTATGCAATCTTTATTTGTGTTACATTCATTTAAATTCATGATCTGTGGATACATTTGGCCAAAAGCATTAAAAAAATAACATCCCTCCTTTTATTTTTGAAACGATTTAGCTGAATATTCTTCCAAAATTTGCTGTCATCTGCAACCTAATAATGATTGCAGAAAAGCTATATCGATCTTTCTGGAGTTTACAGTTTTTACAAAACGACTGAGTGATTTTGACAAATTCTTATATGACCAAATCAAATTTTTGCGAAAAATACATACAAAAGAAGAAACAAGTATTCACGCCTCCAAATTCACAACCAACAGTGATTGTGGAAATTAGAAGGAATAGGTCCAGCGAAATTCATTACAAATATATACTCAATGTCTTGAAAAATAGCTTTGGTTGTGATGCTGAGTCACTGACATAATTCAAAGTTCCATAACAAATCCTTATTCCAGCCGAGGTTGTTACACCGCTATGGTTATGACCAGAGTTTATGAGTTTTTTTTTTTTTTTAGCGGGAGCAGACAGACCTAAGACAGTGTAAGTCGCCCTCTGATTTCTGTGTGAGCGGTTTTCCCGGATTTTTTTTTTTTTTTTTCTACTTATGGCTTTACGTCTCGTCGACGTCTAAGGTCATTAGAGGCGGGATGAGACTGAGGACAAGGAACTGGAAAGAATATGGCCATGGTCTTTTTTAAGGAAGCATCCCAGCGATCGGCTGGAGTGACTAGGGGAAACACCCAAATCTGGACGCCCGGACGGGGAGTGAAACCCGCGTCCTCCCGAATGCGAGACCAGCACGTTAACCGTTCTCCCACCACGCTCAGTGTTTGCCCGGAGCTGGCATTCGGGAGGACGCGGATTCAAATTCTCGTCCGGCCACCCAGATTTCAGTTTTCCACTGCTTCCAGAAACTTCGTGTGAATGCCAGGATGGTTGATTAAAAAATAAATAGCCAAATTCCTTCCCGTTCCTTGCTGCCAGTCCTCTTCCAGTTCTTATGTCTTACTTGGAGACCATCAGTCTTGTTAAGAACGGATTTCGATGTCCTCCATATATGTTGAAGGGTACACAGCATATACGTCTGTGGTATAGTCGTTTCTCAAAATGCGCCCTAGTTTTTGATATATTCGCATGCAAATAAACATTTTTTTAAAAAAATGGTAGCGTGGTCTATGGGATAGGGTGATAGATTCATAATTTTCTGACCCTATTTCAAATCCCTGCTGAATCAAATATTTTTATTTATTTTTATCTTCAGAAACTATCAAGCTGGACTTTTTTAATTTTGTTTAAACTTCATTTACATACTTTTATTGAGTGAAATAATATTTAAAACAAATCATGTTACCTACAATCCAGCGTCATTTTTTTTTCCTGAAAATCTTTTTTTCGTAATGAATTCACGAGGCTACCGATGGATTGTCTTTTCACGACACAAATCTGCCGCACACCCTTGAAAACTTAATTGCAATCATACGTCAGGAAAGTCTCCATTCTTACATTATTTTATCACTTTTTGTTAACAAGTTTGTGTTTCGGTGCGTTTTCAATTGAAATAGCTACTATCATTTTATTTATTTCATCTTCATTGTTTCTTGAATATCATCAAGAGGTATTTTAAATGAAATACGTAGTTTTTTCTTTCTTTCTTCTACACTCGATTTGTTCCAAGAACGGTTGCATGTAAATGGTTGAAAATAAAATTTTAGGCCTATCCGTGACAAAAATTGGAGCTCAACAAGGAAATGGAAGAACAAGTCACAAAATCTTATAAACATTGCAAAATTCTTGTGTCAGATTCCAGTTTACTAGCGGATTCGCCTCCTGACTTAATTTCATTGGGTATAGGTGAGGCATATTAGAAAGCTATTGTTGATATATGGGCCGAAATTATGTTTGGTGTAACTGTTCTAAGCAGTGATTTGTTTTAAATTTTATTTCGTGTAATAAAACTGTGTAAATGAAGTTTTAAGAAAATAACTATATCAAGCTTGACAATTTCTGAAGAAAAAAATAAATTAAATTACTTGATTCTACGGGGATTTGAACTTCATTTGGTGTTCGAGGCCAAATAGGTTTTACGATTAACGTTCCAAATATTTTAAAGAATATCGTAAGGCAGATATTGTTATTGCGAGAGACAGCTTAGGGAAACGAATTAACATTATTTTAATCTGTGGCTCGGCCTCGTTGGTCGTCCAGGCATATCTGTGGCGCTACAGCGCCAATTGGTAGGTTGCATCGTGTAGTTCGTAAAATATCGGCGTATCATTTTTATGTTTCGGTTTTGTTGTATCATGTTTCTGGCATTAATTGTAGGTAAGTAGTAACAACATGATCTTTTTAGGTATTATTGTTATTCATTATTGTTTTCAATCTTTTCGCTTTTCTTGTTTTGGCTGGCACCGACTCCAAAACTAATTAATGTAAAAATTTCTATAACAGTAATGTAAAATATTGTTCATTTAGATTTACTTTCTTCTAAACAAGGTATGAAGTTATTTAAAAATTTGTAGTGTGCTTTTTTTGAAGGCGGTTTTTATGTTTTTTTAAACAATTATTTTATTTTTAAATTTTTAATTGCATTATAGTTTGTTTTGTATTTTCAATATGCCGCAACAGTTCTCATTTTGTTAACTTCCTGGTAGATCAGTGGTTAAAGCGCTTGCTTTTTTTTAATTTTTTTTAAAAATGTCTTTGTATACACCAAAAACTTCCAGAACGGGGTGAATTAGATGCTGTGTTAAGGAATGTCCGTTTACATTTTGATCCAGGCTGTGTTTCGACTTAATCATAACATCTGTTAAAGCTGCTGCTCGATAATCGAACATGTAACATCTGGGCATTAATACATACCACACACACAAATCTGTCTCTGGAACATATCTGTTTGCTCCAACAGCATGAAAGCTTGGGGTCCAAGTTGAAATCTGAAGTACATGTTGAGACATTAACCACACTTATTTTATTAATATTCTGCCAGGACTTAAAAATAGCTTAATTGATTTGCACAGGATTTAAAACTGTGGATTTTTGTAAAGAACATTGGAAATTAAAAGAAGTGGGTTTAATGGGTAATATGGATTGGACTTTTCTATACCAAATGTAGACTGTATTTTCTGATTTATTTAAAGTATATGTGTGTAAATTTCTATTGAAATCAGATAAAAACTGTAGATATGTATAAGAAACAATAAAGGGGTGTGGAGGCGAAGAGTAGTTTGGTTTTTGAAAAGCTAGTGTAGACAGTGTTAGTCTCTTTGTTGTAAGTATATATGTGCAAAGTTCCTCGATACCAGATAGAAACTATAGCTTTGTGTAAAGAATATTTGCAAAAATTAAATGAGGTAAGGCAGTGAGTGGTTGGTTTTTGTAAACAAAATGTAGACTTTATGTTTCTCTCTGTTTTTAAGTATACATGTGAAGTGTTCCATAAAAATCTGATAAAAACTGTGGGTATGTGTAAAGAATATGGAAAATTAGGAGGGGTGGGGTAGAAGGGAAGAGGGTTTGGGCTTCTGCAACCTAATTTTAACACAATTGTTCAGTATATTTTAAAGTATACATGTCCAAATTTCCTTCAGAATCGGATAGAAACTGTAGCTTTGTGTAGATAAAGGGGGTGGAAAGGGGGAGAGGGGTTGGCTTCTCTAAACCAAATGTAGATATTTTTGTTTGCTTTGAAGTACACATGTGGATACGTCCTTCAAAATCAGATAGAAACTGTAGCTTTATATAAAGAACATTGACATTAATTAAAGGGGTAGAAAGGGGGATAGGGTTTGCGTTTTTGTGAAAGTAACATGGACAGTATTTTTCTTTTTCTATTTGTTTTAAAGTATACGCATGCGAAGTTCCACCGAAATTGGATTAAAATGTGGGTTTGTACAAAAATTAAGGGATGTAAAAGGGGAGGTAGGGTAGTTTTTGGATTGTTTGGTCAGAAATCTTTTCCATAGAAAATACATATATGTGCCAACTTTATTGAAGATCGGTCAAATGGTGACGTCTATAGCTTTTTTAAAAAGAAAATTGAAAAAATCAAGGGGGTGGAAACTGGGAGAGTGGTTCAGTTTTTACACACCAGTAGTTGACATTATTTTTCCCTTTGTTTTATAGTAAATGTGTGCTAAGTTCTATCTAAACCGGATAAAAACTGTGGGTTTGTATAAATAGTAAGCAGTTTAATGGGGCGAGGGGGTGGTTTTTGTATTTTTTTTTTCAGAAACATTCTTCGTGATAAATACAGATAATCACTAACTTTCATGGTAATTGGTCAAACGGTGGCGACTGTAGATTTTTATAAACAACATTGAGTAAATTAAAGGGATGGAAGAAGGGTGACTGGTTGAGCTTCGGCAAACCAAATGATGACAGGATTTTTATCTTTGCTTTAAAGTATACATGTACAAAGTTTAATCAAAATCAGATAATAAATGTAGGTTTCTATAAAATTAAGGGGTGTACAGGGGGAGATGGGGTGGATTTTTATTTTATTTTTGTGTCAGAAACTTTCTTCATGAAACATTACATGTATATGCCAACATTAATGGACATCAGATAAATGGTGTCGATTGTAGCTTTGTACAAAGAACATTGGCAAAAATTAAGGGGGTGGATAGGGGGGAAGGAGTTCAGTTTTATTCAAACCAGAAGTTGACAGTATTTTTCCCTTTATTTTAGACTATACATGTCCTAAGTTTCATCGAAATCGGATAAAAGATGTGGGTTTGTATAAAAATGAGGGGGTGTAAAGGGATAGAGGGGTGACTTTTTTAAAGTTTTTTTGTCAGAAACATTCTCCAGGAAAAATTACATTTATATGCCAACTTTAACGGATATCAGTTAAATGGTGTCGACTGTAGCTTTTTACAAAGAACATTGGCAAAAATTAAGGGGGTATATAGGGGGAGAGGGGTTCATTTTTTTTTTCAGTTCAAAAGTTGAAAGTATTATTCTCTTTATTTTTGACTATGTATGTCCAAAGTTCCATCGAAATTGGATAAAAAATGTGGAGTTCTATAAAAAATTAAGGCGTGTAAATGGGGAGAGTGGTATTTTTTAAATTTTTTTGGTTAGAGACCTTCTCCATGTAAAATTACATGTATATGCCAACTTTAATGGAGATCAGTTAAATGGAGTCGACTGTAGCTTTGTACAAAGAAAATTGGCAAAAATTAAGGGGGTAATTGGGGGGTAGGGAGTTCAGTTTTTTAAACCAAAAGTTGACAGTGTTTTTCTTTTTTTTTGACTATACATATCCAAAGTCTCATCAAAATAGGATAAAAAAGTGGATTTGTTTAAAAATGAAGGGGTGGAAAGGGGTAAAAGGGGTGGTTTCTCAATGAAATTAATATGGGACCACTTTGGAGGTACACCCTATTCACTAAAAAAATTTCATTTAAATCGGTTAAAAATTGGCGAAGATTTCGCTGAACGTACATACAAAAATACAGACGAATTGAGAACCTCATCCTTTTTTGAAGTCGGTTAAAAACTAGGGGGCATTTTGAGAAAGGACTAAACCGCAGACATATATGCCGTGTATCCTTCAACATATATGAAGGAGATTGAAATCCGTTCACAACATGTCCCATAGTCTCCAAGTTAGACAACGATGAGGTGTAATGTTCCCTACCCTACAAAATAAATAAATAAAAAAATAATTAAAAAAATTCTTCCAACAGTCAGGCAGAAATAGAAACATTTTTAATAACTTTTACAAGTGTCTTGCTAGGATTACTTCTCTATGATAAATTCATTTCCTTTCCCTTGACAAGTTATCACCCATACAGTAAAAGTACATAGTTTTACTTAATTAATTTGATATCACGTATAACTACAGCACATAACAATTTCATAGTAAGGAAGATATTGTTATTGCGGGAGACAGTTGAAGGAAACAAATTAGACAGTATTTTAATCTGTGGCTCGGGCTCGTTGGACATCCAGGCATATCTCTGGCGCTACAGTTTCACTTAGGAGTCTGCATCAAGCATAAACGCATTACAGTTAGCATGATATCGTCGTTTTATGTATATGTTACAGTTTTGTTGAAACATTTTTCTAGCATTAATTGTAGGTAAGTGGTAACACGATTTTTCATGTAATATTGTTAATCATTATTTTTATCTTTTTGTTTTTTCATGCTTTGGCGGACTCCAAAAATAACTAATTAATGTAAAAATTTCAATAACAGTAATGCAAAATATTGTCCAGTTAGATTTACTTTCTTCGAAGCAAGGTATAAGGTTATTTTAAAATTTTGACTGTGCTTTTTTGAAGGTGGTTTTATGTTGTTTTTTTAAACAATTATTTTATTTTTAAATTTTTAATGGTATTATAGTTTCTTTTGTATTTTAAAATTGCCGCAGCAGTTCTCATTTTGCGAAATTCCTGATAGCTCAGTGGTTAAAGTGCGTGGAGAATCTAAGTTAACAGTGAAATCTTTAGTCTTCCGAGGCAGAGGAGCTCTCACTTAGTAATGGTACTAACAGAAACAAGTACAGTTCTACACTCGGTATTAAGTATACATATCAGATGTGGAAATCTTTAATCTATTTTTTCCCTATCCGTTACTTAGGAATTAACCTTTACAGCATGAGTTTTGCGTCTGGAGTTCAGAAGATATCAACACTTTGGTGGACCGCAGGTGGGGCTGCAAAGACGCACATGCGCAATGCGTCAGCTGGTTACGGGATACCACTGTACACAAACAGTGACTACATTTCTTTCAATTTTATGCACCCGTAGGTTCTGCCCGGAACTGCATTAATGTGAACTGTTAATGCGCAGACTTGTCTGTTAAACATACATCAACAAGAGCTGCATAATCCATGGCTCACATAACTCACTGAACACAAATACTTTTAGTATATGATATCTCCACAACAAACTGGAACTTAAACCCTCTGAACAATACGATATCGTTTGTACCTTGAAATCATGATGGACATTTCACCGGCAAGTAGTGACTTACCGTTAAATGGATACTAATTTGTGGATATTTTTATATTAATTGCGCCTGCTCGATGTGGCTCGAGCATTTGACTCCGTTTGGCACAGTGGATTACTCTACAAACTTTACAACCAGGGACTCCCAGGCCCACTTGTGAAGCTAACCAAAAGCTAAATTTCAGGAAGATCATTCAGAGTGAGAGTTGTAAACGAACTATCTTGCCGCCATCAACGCAGGCGTGCCGCAAGGGTCACTACTAGGGCCGGTACTGTACAACCTATACACTGCCGATATTCCTGCTCCGGCAACGGTTCGCACAGCCTTATACGCGGATGACACGGTCTTTTTCACCGCGTATAAATATAAAACTACTGCCATTTGGCGCCTACAAGAGGTCCTCCAACAGACCGAAGCCTGGGCCAGGCGGTGGAGAATAACCATTAACTCGACCAAACCCCAAGCTATAATGCTGACGAGACGTCTGGGGAAACGTGATCGTCGACGCAATCAGACACCAAAATTAAGTCCACATGGAGAAGAGATCGAGTGGTCTGCTTCTGTAAAATACCTGGGTGTGACCCTTGACCCCAAGCTCACATGGAAGCGTCACATTGAGGAGACCAGAATCAAAGTCGCAGCAAGACTGAGGGAGCTGTATCCTATTCTGAACACAGACAGCTCGCTGGCAGCCAACATTGGCATCAACATATATTGTAGCCTGATCAGGCCGGTGATAGAGTATGCGTGTCCCGTGTGGGGCTACGCCTCCAGGTCCACGATGAAAAGGCTACAGACCATGCAGAATCGTGCGCTCCGGCAAGCACTACACGTGTCTCCCCGATTTCCTACAGCTGACCTGCACGGGCCCGCAGGTATACCGATGGTCAAAGAAAGGGTCGTACAAATTGCAAGATCTTTTTACAAAGCTTCCAGCAAATCAAACAATCCCCTCATAGCCAACTTAGAGCAATACAACACAATGCATGACAAGCACAAAAAGCCTCTGTCAATCCTGACAAATATCTAAAATGGCCTGAGCAACCAAAAAGACACACCAAATGAGAAGACACAAATCTTTTAAACTCTGAAGGAAATGTCATCAGACAAACCCTTCTCAATAAACTGCTTGAGAAGTATAAGCAGAAAATGCTCCGGGATGATGTTACATCAAAACAGAACATGAATTATTATACTTATAAAAGAATTGACTTCTACGTTGTCGAAACCCCATCAATATTCTACGTTTACCTTAGCTATGGATCGCGTTTAGCGAAAAATAGGTAATAATATTCTTTGCTAAACTTACCTTATTTTACTCCCTATACCGTGAGTGGGCATTATTTCAAAACACATAAAAATCTGACCAGTAGTTTTTGCGTGACTCTTGTTCATCCAAATAGACCCACAAGAAAAAAAATGTTAATTCTTTCACTGCACTTTTTTAAAATTGTGGCTTTATGCCTGGTCGACGTCGAAGTCATTAGAGGCGGATTGGAACTGGGGATAAGGAATGGTAAGGAATTCGAACATGGATTTTTGAAGCAAGCATCCCGTCATTCGCCTGGAGCGATTTGGGGAAACCATGGAAAAACCGGATTTGGATTGGAACCGGCGTCCTCCCGAAAGCGAGGCCAGAACGTTAACCGCTCACCCACCACCTTCGGTCTTTCTCTGCAACTTTGTCCTTAACTTACTTTTCGAAAATATCTTAATCGTACAGATTTCCCCCTTTAATGCTTTATTATGTTCATAGGTTTCTCAGCTGTTCGTCGTCTCATCAAAACGAAAAGTACCCGGTTGGAATTTAAACCCCATTAAAATACTACCGATAGATTTTGTGTCAGTCTGTTCATCCAAGCTAGCTGTTAGACAGACATCTTTATCTTCTTTATATATATAAAAATCTCGTGTCACGATGTTCGTCCGGGATGAACTCCGAAACTACATAACCGATTTAGATAAATTTGGCTTACTGTGTGTAATTTAGTCCAACTTAAAAGATAGGATAGTTTTTATCTCGATTATAAACCTCAATATTCATTATTTGCGAAATCAATGTTCATTATATGTTTGTCATAGGACAATGGTTTGTAATTATTTGTAAGCAACCAAGGCTAAGGGGTCTGCTGGCTCAGTTGGCAGTCGCTCGCGACCTGCCGTAGCGAGCGGTCGCATCACACTTTTCCTGCTGTGTCGTGTGACAAGTGCCTGCAGAGTAAATAAAAGCAAAGTATAGTGAAAACCAACAAATATGGAAGTGAATCAATTCATACGAAAATCAGCGCTAAAGTTCTCCTTTGCGTATGGATATATGCGTCCGAAAGCAGTTGAAATCGATGAGTGGTTATATAGTGAAATAGGATTACGAGAAGAAAGTGTACACGGTATCCAGGTGGATTTCCTGGCCAATGTGATATACGTCAAGCTACGAAATGAAGAAGAGTGTCTGCGAATACTGAAGGAAACCAACGGAGAAAGAAAATTTGTACACACCAATGGCGAGGTAAGCACCGTTTCCATATCACATGCAGGCCTGGGAATAAGACATGTAAAAATCCATAATGTGCCCTTTGAAATTAATACAGACATAATACGAAAAGCTTTGGATAAATTTGGTACAATTTTGAGTGTAACCTCCGATAAAAGATACGGTAGCAAAAGATTTGTCGTAGATAGTGGTATTAGAACTGTGAAAATAGATCTGAAGTGCCACGTACCATCGTATGTAGATATTGCCGGATTTAAAGCACTCGTTATTTACGACGGACAACCACGTACGTGTGTCATATGCAACTCAAACGAACACCTCAAGGCTGAATGCACCAGGAAGAAACCCCTGCAGCTACCATCTGAGCGCTTGGCCCCTGATACAGCTTTTCAGAGGCGAACTTTTAAAAGCATCATACGCTAGCGTGGCAAACAGTAATCAATCAACCAGTGTACATAGAAATGATGAACCTACTCTCAGCATGGAAACAGATGACGCCACCAACATCATGATGGAAATAGAGAATCCTTATAATGACGCAGTACCTGATGAACCCCCGAAGGAAAAAGAAGCAACTATCCAACTGGACAAGATAATAACCAAACTTCTAATCTACATTTACTGGAAATATCACCAACTGAGAAAAAAGAAATTATAAAAAATGCTAAACAACATCCTGTGACAGTGCCATCATCTGAGAAAAAAGAAATTATGCCCATGGAAGAACGCAAGCACGAAAATACACCCAATACCAAAAGACTGAGACTTGATAAGAGGGGAGTAGATTTGATAGCGAAAGAATTAGCTGAAAAATCCAGGAAAGTAACCACCTTACAAATGGAGACAATTGATGAAGAAATGCCCCAAAGCGCCAACTCCAATAAGGAAGACAACAACTATGAAAACAAGACCAGCGAGATAGTTGAAATGGGAAATGACCGCGGGAACAATAAAATTCTTTGGTCGGACGACTTAAATGACACTGAGGAAGAAGATAAGTCAAGCAAATAAGAGGCAAAAGCAAGATTATTATAAATGTTATTAAATAAACGTGAAAGGGGAAGAAAAAAAAAAAGAACTGTCTCGTTTTCAACCTTGTGTGACAACATTTTGATCTAAATGGCAGACCGTAGTGCAACAACGCCCACTCAGACATACTGTGTGTCTACCCTAAATCTAAACGGAATAAAGAACCAAACTAAAATACAATGCCTCAAAGAATATCTATGGGCGGCATCTGTTGATATAGCGCTCTTACAGGAAGTTGCCTGGGAAGGTGCACTGAATGTCACCGGGTACAATGAACTGAAGAATCCTGGTTACGACCATGGTCTAGGGACTGCAATTCTAACGAAAGAGGGTATTCAAATCAAAGATGTTGAGATTTTAGAAAATGGAAGAGGATTAGCCTGCACAATAGCAGGAACACGTGTAATAAACATCTATGCTCCCTCCGGAAATCAGAATAGAGAAAGTAGGAAACAGTTTTATAAAACAGAGATAACTCAGCTTCTGACAAACACCTGTGAAAGTCTCATACTTGCAGGAGATTTTAATTGCGTTTTATCTCAAAAAGATCAGTACCCTAATTTTAACAAATGCCAGGAACTCGAGTACCTAATAAATAAACTAAGTTTGTTAGACAGTTGGGAAATAAGAAACGGGCAAATTCCCGGGTTTACATTTATAACTGAGAGTACAGCAAGTAGATTAGATAGAATTTATATTTCACCGGACATATCGAGTGAAGTAACATCAGTCGAGATATGGCCAGTAGCTTTTTCGGACCACAGTGCATATCATTGCAAAATAAAATTGCGGCGCCAAGAAATCTTTAGAAACAGAGGATACTGGAAATTAAACACCTCCATCCTAAATGAGAAAGAATTGGAACAGATAGTCAATAATACTTGGAATCAATGCAAGAAACAAAAAAACAAGTACAATACAACTGTCCAATGGTGGTTACAGTGTGCAAAGCCACGCCTCAGAAATACATTGATAAACTTCAGCAGATGCTTGAAGAAATGGGAAAACAAAACAAAAGAATTCCTTTTCATGGTCCTAAGAGAACTGTGCACCAACGACGTAGATAGCATCCAAAATATGAGAAAAATAAAACATACCAAGGCCAGAATAACAAATATAACTAGAAAAAAACTAATAGGTTACCAGATACGAGCTAAAACTGGATCCTTTCAACAAGAAGAAATAACTTCAACATTTCATCTCATAAAAGAAAGACATCAAGCAAACAGGAAACTCGTGACGGAGTTAAAATCAGAAGAGGGATGTATCATTACCAACCAAAAAGGAATAGAGATAGAAATAAAAAAGTATCTCTCTGAATTATACACTGAAGAGGCAATTGATAATGAAGAAGTCAGGCAGTCTGTTACGTCACATAAACCCAGTAATAACAGAACAAGAGAACGGAATGCTGAATGAAGAAATCTCGGAAGAAGAAATAAAAAACGCAATTCAACGGAGTCCGAGAATGAAATCACCTGGTCTTGATGGCCTCCCAATAGAATTTTACGTATCATATTGGGATATTCTAAAATACGAATTTATAAAAATGTATAATGAGATTCTAGCTATGCAGTCAGCTCCAACCGAAATGCTAGAAGGATTAGTTGTATTAATCCCGAAAAAAACAGATAAGAAAAATGTTGAAAATTTCAGACCTCTAACTCTTCTCAATTCAGATTATAAAATATTCGGTAGAATTATCGCTACTAGACTTGGGGCTGTAGCTAAAAAGATGATTGGAGAATACCAGACCTGCATTGGTGGAGGCAGAAATATAATGCAAACCCTAACAAATATTCGTGATGTAACTGCAGTCTCGAAGGCAGCAAACGTGAAAATGGCTATTTTATCACAAGATTTCCATAAAGCATTTGATCGTATTAATCATACTTATTTAAAACTTACTATGGAAAGAATGGGTATCAGCCAGCAAATATGCAATTTGCTTTACATGCTATTACACCAAGCCACATCACGAATATCTATAAACGGATCTATAACCAATTCAATAAAAATAACCAGATCCATTAGACAAGGATGCCCTTTATCCATGTTCCTTTATGCGTTTGCAGCTGAACCATATTTAGCGGCAGTGCATAATATACTTCCTGGCTTAAAGTACCAAGGAACAAAAACAGTGGTGTGTGCGTACGCAGATGATATCAATATCATCATAACCAACTTGGAAGACCTAGAAAACACACGACAGTTGGTAAATTCGTATTCAAAAGCTTCAAACGCAAAATTGAATTTAGATAAATCTGCAATACTAAACATAGGCGCTGGTATAGAACTAAACAACACAACATGGATAAAGCCATGTGACAAAATAAAGATTCTTGGTGTAGAATTTAATAAAGTTCTGCAAAAAGCTTCCGCAGTAAACTGGAGACGTCTATTGGCAGTTATTCGAAGCAAACTGCATGATTTCACCCATAGAGAACTAAACCCAATACAGAAAATATGGTTGATAAATACCACAGCGCTCTCCAAAATATGGTACATAGCTCACATATTTCAGATACCTGTGGAAATAGCTAAAAAAATGGAAACGGCAATCAGCTGGTATGTACAGAGGGGACAGATACTGAAGATTCAACATAAAGTTTTGCAGATGCCGTATGAAAAAGGAGGATTAAATCTGGTTGATATACGTACGAAATGCACTGCAATCTTCATGAGGAATATGTACAGTCAATGTAGAACAACACAAACAAACCTTACAAGACACATAATAAATGCAATGGAACCGCACTAGCAACAAAGCGCCCGTTGACGTCAGTCACATAAACGCTACCTTAAACCACTTCCGCTCCTTCTACATTGAAAACAGCTACATAAGAATAAACAACACAGACCAGGTGCCATCAACAAGGAAACTATACTGCTTGATGAAAAGAGAGATTAAAAGTAAACTAGAACTCACCTATAAAGAAATGATTGGAAACAGATATGGGAGAATATTCACAGTCAATATATCAGCAGTAATGCCCGTTCCACGTGGCACAGAGTAGTACATAGAAAGATACATACCAACGAAAAACTTTTCGCACTACGCCTCTGTCCTACTCCAATGTGTTTACGCTGCAACTTGCAAGACACAATACAACACCGACTGTTAGGATGCGAAGCTCCTGATATATGGAGATGGACAAAAAGCAAACTGGCAATAATAAATAGAACCACCCCAAACAATTTCACGCCAGAGGATATACTAATCCCTGACACGAAAATATATCCTACTACTAAGAGAAATGCCCACTTCTGGTTGCTGGCCAACTACACCCATTATGTTGTACATAAAAGAGAAGAGATGACCATCGTAGACTACTGGAGCTATTTAACAAATGAACACAGCAAAATAATCAAATCGAGAAAATATAAGGAAAACTTTGCACGCTTCCTGCTTGTCATAATGCCCTACTAAGTACCAGCTGTACTTCAAGACAACGACTGGCCGAAGAGCAAGATCGACACTTCCACATCCTGAAGATCAGAAAAAAATTATTATTTTATTATTATTATTATTATTATTTTCGCCTATATCACTATTCGAAGAAGATGAATAGAAGAAATATTTATTTTAATCCAGTCTTTAGTACATTGGTGCCCACAGCACTATGATAAAAAAAAGAAAAGAAGAAGATCTTATTTATTTTACAACAAAGAATAATACACCTAATTTCTAAACCTAAATTTTAATTTGCTTGTCGATTTGAGAAGAAATTAAAGCCGAAGAAGGCAAAGAAGGTGAGAGAAATGGACGGCTATAAGGGGAGGAGGAGGCCGACAAAAAAAAAAAAAAAAGTGGTTAGGGCGTCTGCCTGGAGATGGAAAGGTCCCCGGTTCGAGTCCCTGTCTCGGCGGGGATTTTTATAGACACTTAACCCGGCATTAACCTTCGGCGCAGCATGCTGTGTAAGGTGAAATACGCCAGGACGGTACTGTGGTTCGGATTCGACGTTAAAATGAAGGTCCCCTGTACCAGGCAGGATGGAAGGCTAGGTAAAGCGGCAACGACAGTGGCACAATGCCCAGCCAGTAGAAAACCATGTCACCAGGTCATTACGATCACATGAAATTATTATTATAGTTCCATAAGTTTCTAACAGATGGCGATACAACTTATCGATACAACACTTGGTTAGCTAGGTTGGGTAATCATCCAGTAGATCACGTTCTGTTTCAATTTATTTATATTACAGTTTATTCCTAACAGATTGCGGTGTGTTAATTTATCGAACCATCCAGTAGATGGCGTTGTATTTCGATTTATTTATGCTACAGTCTATTCCACGCCATATGTGTTTCTTCAATTTTAATTGTGCTGTGTATTGTGTTATAATTATACTGTATTGTTGTTCATCGTTTGAGTGTCATTATACCTAACGACAAAGTAACCACACACATGAATATAACATTGAAGAAAACGTTACGATAAATTCGAATCGCGTAAGTATTTCTCGCTAACTTATCATTTTTCTTCTTTTATTTGTTCAGCTAGAGGACCACGTGTCAATTTCAATTCCTCTCCTGTTGTTTTTTCTTTCTTCCTCCACAGTACTCCATCATTATTGCACTCATCTCTACCTTTGAATCCTGCCATATTCAAAGTCTGCTATCGAAAAAATTTTCTTTCCATACAGTTCACTGGTATTATTTTGTTTCAAATCTTTCTAAACCTCTTGAAAGCTTGGTGTCATCCATGCTATAAATGTATCGAAAAAAATTTCATTCTACTTTTTCTGTTATTTTTTTCAATGTTATTATATATTTCCTCATTAGTTCTTAACTTCCATTTTACTGTATTTTTCAATGGATCCAAAAATTCCAGTTTCACCACTGTATTATGTAAAGGATTAGCCGTGGTTGTAGTGGTCTTACACTTTGTGGGCGTTTTATGATGTTAGTACATTGAGCAACTATCAAGTGGGCATATTGGTATAAAATTATATTGAATTGTCAGGCTGACACCAGGCGAGTTTAGTGAAGCAGATTCGCCAACTGCGTTAATTAGTAGTCAATGAAGTTAACATTATTCTTAGCAATAGATAAATATGTACTTCTTACCTTAGGGACATATTACTCACAGCATATATATTATATCTGAAACAACTGGGTAACTTACTCTAACGACTGATAAATGATTGTGAACACCAGAAGAATGGATTGAATGAGAGTATTTATTCTTTAGATACCGAACATAATACATGCGTCCGCATTTCCAACTAAGTTATGATGGGAGGAATAACATGCGCAGTAGCACCCAGAATTACCAATATGGTATCGACAGTAATAGAACTAAGTCTCCTTCAGACGTGTAATAATGATTAAGTATTGCATGATTGGGACCAATGATAACTGTTAAGATTAAGAATAACTAATAGCAACCCAACGCGAACATTATCAAATAGTGATTCACGAGACTCAAGGTATAAATTAAACTATGAATTTAAGAATACATGATGATGCTGGAACTTAGAGACAGACGAGCTACATAACAGAATGAAATACTAATAGTACAAGAAGACTAGAACAGACTAAGTCTAACTGCCATGCGGCAGCAGACCGACTCGCAACTATTACCTTGCTACATCGTGCCAGTCTCGTTGGTCAACTGAACTGCAGAGAGTGAGACAAGATGGCGTCTCCCTTTATATACTATCATGTTACTGACGCTAGCCAGGGCATTGCTCTGTGGCGTGTGTATGGAATTCGCGACTCAGCAACTGAGGTCGCTACGGCTGAGCGCTAAGTGGAGCAGCTCTCTCGAATGTTCACGAATCAATCTTACAACACTTATACTCATACCCATAATAATATTTGGACCATTACACTACTCCCCTCCTTCCAAAAGATGCGTCCTCGCATCTTGTTTTTTAGGACACAATACGAGAGAAGAAGACTTTTAATTATGAATCACTCAAGATTTTTCACTTGTTTTTGGGAAATTATTAACTTTCAAAATGAGCGTTACTGAACGTGTGATTTCCTCCAAGAAAATTCTAATTAGCGGACTTGTGATGTTATACATTTTCAATTTTAGAATCTCAAATAATTATAATAAACAAATCAAATAGAAAGAAAAACTCAGAATTACATTTGTGTCAATATTATAACTGGTTTCAATGTTTATGAGCAAGAATTGTTTTGAAATATTGTATAATCAAAGTTACAAAACTGAAGCATTAATTTCAACCAAAAAATTGTAAAGTGTAAAATTGCTAAATGTTATAAATGTACAATAAGGCAAACCGTGTAATTAGTCACAATGATAAAAAAAATGTACAACAGTTAAATCAGAAAAAAATGTTGTTAAACCAGATCTACATGCTGATTAATCATAGTGCTACAAATGATAATAACAAAAGTTAAGGTGCTACCAAAGTTCACTATTATGCAATATCTACTTGAACTCTATCAATCAACAACATCAAAGCATTTAATGAGGATACGTTATTATGAAACTACTCATTCAACCCTTATTTCAAAACTATCAGACTAATCTACTCCATGACAAAACTAAACCAGGAAATATTGTGAAAAATTATCTAAATTAACACGATTGTGAAGAAACAATACTATATGATTCAACTCTACTTCAATGAACACTACATCAGACTCATTGTTACATTTGATACATGCTTTCAATAAGCAAACATTCAGTGAAACATAGAAGGTAATAGAAAAATTGAAATAGATATAGAATAGCTCCGCCTAGTTCCAGTTTTCAGAATTAAAGTTAACTATTGTCATTACTTTTTGAGCGGTCATAATGGTTACACAGATTATTACCAACAGTTAGTAAAAACAGTATCAAGTACAAACAGCATTACGTAAAAACAGCAAATCCAATCACTAAGAAGAACCCAAAACAAAATAAAGTCTATTGAGGATGGTACTCATCAAGCGTAGCTGAAGGTGAAGTTCTCGATGACTTGAAATGAAGCTCGTGGTCTTGAGATTGGATGTACATAAGGTTTGTGTCCTTCTGCTTGAGCTATAGTCATGCACACAGGTTCATCCCGTACTCAGTCTTGGAACGGCTGAAAAATACAACTTGGACCAGTATTCTGTTCCTTTATGCACACACATAATTTTTTAAATCCTAAAATTTCCAAGAAGGTTTATTTCACAAGTCTGTTTTGTCAAGGATCATGTTCAAAACTTTTATCAAGGACCAATGGTTAACCTTCTATTGGCAAGGACCAACTGTCAACTTTCTTTTGTTGAGGACCAACTATCAACTTTCTACTTGTCAGCATTGGTAGTTACAAATGTAAAAGAAAGGCTTTAAATAGACAAAATGAAACATCAAGAAATTAATTCAAAATAGTTAAAAATCAATTAAACTTTGGTTTGAGATTGAATAAACATTACTAGTTATGTGGGGAATGGAACATCCTTTCACAATTTTTTAAATACAAGACAATCATGGAACATAATTTAAAACAAATCATTTACATAAACTTCCAAAAAATCAACATCACAGTCAGTTGCAATAAGTTCAAAATTTCCAAAATTATCACATAAAATACATAATTCAACAGTTAATGAACATAAAATGTTACACTTATCACAGGATTACATGCTATGAATTTCTGGCATCTTTACATGCTTGACTACATGATCAGGCTTTCATGAAAGATCATAATGAATTACACCCCTTTAAAATAGAAAATGATCGCTGTTAGCTTAGGTTAGATCTAGACAAAAGAATGACAGTAACTTGAGTATTTTTAGATTTGTAAGCTTGTTATAAGTAGTACTGTCAAATGCTAGCTGTAAAATTTGACTTAGGTTATCACGTCACTTAAAGAATTAATTTACCAATTTACACCTGTCCTACTTCCCATTAACTAACCTACGAGTTTCATTTTACGACCCTTAGGCAACCTCCAATAGGACTCGTCCTATCCTTAGGTACAGCTGTTCATATTTTAACTGACCTTACACCCAACTTAAAAATCACAATACCAATACAGCGTGCAGTTTGTGACAAATCGTGTCTCTATGTGACATCATAACCAATAATTCCAAATGATTTTCTGGATAAATTTTAATGAACAGAACTAGATTTACAGTAATGAGTTTAACAGTCAAGTATTTAGCTTCTTAGCATGACTAAAATTATAAAACCAATGCTACTTGCAAAACTGTTTGCAGGTTAGAATCCAAAATTGGTCAGAAATGTAAGGAATATGTAAAAGATGTTACTATAGACCATATGCCAGTATTCACAAACACATAGTGACAAGAATTGTTGCTACATCGCTTTTACACAAATGCAACTTCAAAATTACAACACCATTTCATTACATGTACTCTAACATTTAGAATTTCACTTGTGGCTTCCTTTAACAACTTTAAATTATCTTACTCATTTCACCAATAGTTAATATTCCTGTTCTTACTTTATAAGTGGCTCAACATCACTTCAACAACCATGCTGATATTACCCATTAACACATCAAAAATACACAGTGGCTTACGACATACATACAACAGATCATGTGGCTAACATTAATCACATTTACACCATGTGGCTTTACTCTAACTGTGCCTCTACAACACAAAACCCAATATGCATTACCTGATGTGCGTTTTCCAACCCATATTGCACATTCTATTCAGGTAATCATACTGAAAAATAACAATGCAGACTGATCTGCCATGTGGCTTCAACCTACCACATTTAAACCATTATACAGCCCTTAGCTGCCTTTATATTTCACATATGCATGCATCTCAACATTGATCCAATTACCACATGAACACAAAATTTACACATTACACCATTATGCAACATAACACTTTATTTCTTTTTGCCACTAAAATTCAATTCGCCACTTATGCCACTTAAATAAATATCTAGCTTCCAATAATTTACTCGACATTCATACTGCTGATACAAACCACTAAACTGTGCTGTACATAACCTATGAAGGTTGTTTTTGACAAACACATTTTCCAACTTCGCATACAGAGGTATTTAGGCTATTAGATCCGTACTGTAGCTTTCATCTTGGCTCGCGAAACCTCGACAATTGCATGAATCTGTGTGTGGCCTTTTAAACGAATGCTAAGATACACTTGACATGATTTCATTAACAAACGTTGAATACTCCTGATATGCAATGCAAATCATACTTGTCGAGAATTACATGAACTTTTAACAGTGAAGCTATGTGGTGAAGCCATTTGCCACGTATTTCAATACATTTTCAAACCTAATACCACTCAAATATAAACAGTACATGTTTTACCCGACAATTGTATTCAAAGAACTTTAAAAAAAATACATCGGTTATACAATTAAAATTTAAGGATGTTCCTCTCAATACTGACAAAAGAAAAGTTGGTCCTTACTTGCTGTTTAGGTGATGCCACGTTGTTTCAGCTTCTTGTTTACATTCCACCGGCTGCTTGGTTCGCCATTAAACTTTTCTAGCCATATTCTCCAGCTGCTTGCTGATTGGCTGACTGCCACGCCATGTTCTGGACAGATCTTAAAGTACTGCCACCTTGTAGCTATGTGATGAACTCCAACTGGTTGCTTGTCCACTCGCACCGGAAACAAATTTTGGAAACATTTAAAGATGAGATACTTTTGGAAAAAATTTCTATACTACTGACTACTAGTAACAAGATAAGAGTTTACGAGTCGTCTGTTTAGTCTCAAAATCAAGCGTACGAATTATTTGATGAAATTTAAGAAAGAAAAATTTAGAAACTATTAACAAAAAAATTTTTTTTTAAAAGAAATTTTAACACTTTTTAAGCAAAAGAGTTCTATATCGCACTTCTGATCACCATTGTAAAAGGATTAGCCGTGGTTGTAGTGGTCTTACACTTTGTGGGCGTTTTATGATGTTAGTACATTGAGCAACTATCAAGTGGGCATATTGGTATAAAATTATATTGAATTGTCAGGCTGACACCAGGCGAGTTTAGTGAAGCAGATTCGCCAACTGCGTTAATTAGTAGTCAATGAAGTTAACATTATTCTTAGCAATAGATAAAATATGTACTTCTTACCTTAGGGACATATTACTCACAGCATATATATTATATCTGAAACAACTGGGTAACTTACTCTAACGACTGATAAATGATTTGTGAACACCAGAAGAATGGATTGAATGAGAGTATTTATTCTTTAGATACCGAACATAATACATGCGTCCGCATTTCCAACTAAGTTATGATGGGAGGAATAACATGCGCAGTAGCACCCAGAATTACCAATATGGTATCGACAGTAATAGAACTAAGTCTCCTTCAGACGTGTAATAATGATTAAGTATTGCATGATTGGGACCAATGATAACTGTTAAGATTAAGAACAACTAATAGCAACCCAACGCGAACATTATCAAATAGTGATGCACGAGACTCAAGGTATAAATTAAACTATGAATTTAAGAATACATGATGATGCTGGAACTTAGAGACAGACGAGCTACATAACAGAATGAAATACTAATAGTACAAGAAGACTAGAACAGACTAAGTCTAACTGCCATGCGGCAGCAGACCGACTCGCAACTATTACCTTGCTACATCGTGCCAGTCTCGTTGGTCAACTGAACTGCAGAGAGTGAGACAAGATGGCGTCTCCCTTTATATACTATCATGTTACTGACGCTAGCCAGGGCATTGCTCTGTGGCGTGTGTATGGAATTCGCGACTCAGCAACTGAGGTCGCTACGGCTGAGCGCTAAGTGGAGCAGCTCTCTCGAATGTTCACGAATCAATCTTACAACATTTATACTCATACCCATAATAATATTTGGACCATTACAATTATAGTATCTTATTTTAAGGCTTTCAGAAAGGCACTTTTTGTTGTAATTCAAATATTTTTCAGTGAAATGTCGCCAAAGAATCTAACCTCGACAATGCGTGTAGCAGAGAGGCACGACGCACGACGAGAGAGCTCATCAATCAGCATCACAAATCGTGGCAAGTAAGGAAGTTCAAAGCATCAGGACAGTTGAGCTTCGAATGCAAGAATCTGGTGGCTTCCGACAGACATTACCAGTGATTCCTCGCTCTACTTGTGCCGATGAGATTAACGCATGTTTAAAACAATCGTTTTTATGGCGGAATGTCGAAACACTTTGATTGACCTTGAACATGCGAGTACAGTTGCAAAATAATCCATCGGCACAAGTATTTTGTAATCAATTGCTGGATATTGGAAAAGGTGAAATAGAACTGCATCGAAATACACAATACATCAAATTGCCAGACAAATTCTGCACTGTTGTTCACTCAAAAATGAACTAACTCAGCGTGTGTTCCTGGATGTATGAAATAATTACTTAGATCATAATTGGATCAGTAATCGTGCTATTTTGACAGCAAAAAATGTTGATGTTAACGAAATTAACTTCCAGATACGACAGTTGTTGCCAGGTGATCTGATGTCTTTTAAATCAATAGATACTCTTGTAGATGAAAATGAAGCCGTAAATGTTCCATATGAGTTTTTTAAACTCTTTGGATCTAACAGGAATGCTGCCACACAATCTCCGGTTAAAGATTGGTTCACCGATTATTCTTTTTCGTAATTTGAATCCATCTAGATTATGCAACGGTACATGTTTGGTGATCAAAAGGATCAGCGGAAATGTTCTTGAAGCAACTATTTTGACTGGAATGTTTAAAGGAGAAATCGTCCTGTCGCCACGTATTCCAATGATACAGTCAGAATATCCAATACCATTTAAAAGGCTTCAATTTCCGATTCGTTTGGCTTTCGCTATGAAAATAAATAAGTCACAAGGCCAAACAATGTCCGTTTGCGGCTTGGATTTGGAAAATACGTGTTTCTCCCATGGGCAACTATATGTCGCCTGCTCACGTGTAGGGAAACCATTAAATCTATTTGTATTAGCAAAAGACAGGCTAACTAAAAATATGGTGCACCAATTAGCACTTAGATAAATTGTAATAATTTAAAATAATGAAAATAATTGTTAAAAATGTTTAAAAATCTACTTCATAGGCCTCATTTATAAAACTGAAATTTCCTTTTATATAAATAAATAAAAAATAATTTATTTATTTATTTTTATAAATATCAATTTTTAAGTAATTTCAATTAAGTAATTTGTAATAAAATGTAAATTAAATTTTTTTATGATCGTTTCTCCTTAATTTCAACTCTCCGTAATTCTTTAGCAATTACATTTGAATTTCCAAATCGACTACAATTTTTAGTGATTATTAGTGATTATTAATTTGACTACTTTAGGAAGTTTAGAATAACATTAATCCAACGTACTATAATTACTAAGTCAAAGCAACGCGTGACCGGGTCAGCTAGTAAATCTATAAAAATAAGTTGTTTATTTTCTGTTATCTAGTTATAATCCCTCAAATTCATTTTTTCAATGTAAACACTTTTTGCAGGTTACAGTTTTACTATAACTACAAATTATCAGCATAATCCCTGACGTCCTCACTCAGCATTTCTACCTGACACAAAGTTCTCACAGCACAAACTTTATGTGTGTTCTTTTTTTCTAATTAACGATAAATTGCCAGTCAAGCTAAACAGCTAATCACAGCACTTCATATTATTATGTTTACATTTTCCGTTTCTGAGTATTTATCTATTAAACAGAGGTATAACAATGGACACAACACCAAACTAATAACTCTGAAGGGCTTGGCGGGAAAACATTAGCCGTTGCATGCAGGTCACCACGATGTATGAGTGACGCATGTTACCAAATTATGTAGGAATCAAGTAATTTCATGTTTTTTCCTTGCGTTTGCATAATGTTTCGTGTGTCCCATTTGATTAGCAAGAAACGAATGTATGAGTATTAGGGCTGTTGATAAAATATCAATATATCGATATTTTTAAAAAAAATATCGATATTTATGAGTGATATTTTTAGGACGATATATCGATATTGAAATCTCAATATCGGAGTCGATATTTTTTATAAATAAGTTGTTATTTTCGGTTTTTCTCGTAGAATATTCCAAGTAATTATTGGGGGAAAACGATTAGGGCCTATCTATATTGCAAATTTAATCATTTAAGAAACAATGTACGTTTTTAAAACTTTTCTGACAAAATGCGACTTAATTTAAACACTCAGTTAATGCTTCTGATCAATTCCGAGCACAAGGAGAAGTAAAAAGAAGGCAAAATAACTCATTCAATTTTCATTCGAATTCTTGTCTAGACATTTTGAAAGGTTTTTAAAATTTGTCTTCAATCAGTACAAAAGTATTAGCATTAACAAACTAATCGTAAAGTACCAGGTATGGGTAGGGTTGCCAGATGGCCGGAAAATCCGGGAATGTCCTAGAATTTTTATTCTGGTCTCGTATCCAGGAATTATGCGTTACTGTCCCGAAATTCCCGTAAACTAGTTATTTTGTCAAACTCAGTTCACCATAGTGGCCAAGAGACCAAGCCAAGTAACCAATGCTCGCAGCGGGAGGATGGAATGTACGAACAGTTTGAGCTTTTGTCCCTTAAATCAGAGGGATTGAAACTGACAGGAAAATACTCATTGAATTTCGTGGGATTTTGAAAATTCTAGCTGCAATTAACCTTTATACAGAGTTCACGTGTCTGAAACGTGATTTTGAGGTCCTTCCAAAAGACTTTCGAAACGATAAAATATGGGACAATTTCTTTAGAACAAGCGTTTCTAATAATTTTGTAAATTTAAAGAAAATAGTTTGTTTTGTTTTGTCAATTCCAACAAGGAATGCCTTTTGCGAAACAAGTTTTAGCCCGTTGAATAATCAATGGACTAAAGAGGGAAACAATGTTCATGGATTTTGATCTGCAAATTCAATCAATTTTGAAGAATCTTGCTGAGAAATTTTATCAATTTTGCAAAGCAGTGACGGAGAAAAATTTGTGAAAATGGCAAAATCTAGTGATACATATTTTAAAAAAAAGTTAATTATGATTTTTTTGATTTAGTAAAAGATAGATGTTAATTTTTTTATTTGCAAACTGATGTTGATTTTCTGCCTAATTTTAATTAATAATCCTAACAGAAGTGTTCAATTTTTGTTTAATTTTTTTGTGGTTTTGATTGATTATACCCGATTTTGATCTTCTACCAAAGTAAAAAAATTCCCAAAAGAGATAGTCGATTTATGTTTTAAGATTATTATTTTTCCTTTTTACTCATAATACCTGATGTTGACTGTCAACCAGAGTTTAATTAATAACCCTAAAAGAGGTGCTGTATATTCACGTTAGATAGCAAAATTTTTACCTAAAAATAGAATGTTTTATTTATTTGCATTTTTGTTCACTCTTTAAACATACCACTAGCACTCCACAGTTAAATATTTTGCGCGAATTGTTTACGCTTCTTTTTCCATATCAACAGAAGAATTGAGCTCCAAAAGTATGTCATGCCGCGTTTACACTCTCGCGCGAGCTTAGACGAGGCGAGGCGAGACACCGCGAACGCGAGAGTGTAAACGGTGCACTCGCGTAGTCTCGCCTCGCCTCGTCTAAGCTCGCGAGTGCCGCTCGCCTCAGTGGCGGTTTCTTGACGCGAGTCAAAGGCGCGAGCACATTGTTTACAGCAGAGGTAGTCAACTTTTTTACCTACCGCCCACTTTTGTATCAATGTATACCTTATGAAACAGACGTACGACGAGTTAAAGCCCATAATAATAATTTGCCAAATACTTTGTCTGACTTTCGCTACGTTTGGCACAATAAGTCTTTATAAAACTACTCACTGTAGTTAAATCTGTCTTTTTATTTATACTTTGCGTATATAAAAGGACGAAGTTTGGTGAAATTAGATTTTATTATTTGGTTTATTAATGATATTCCTAAGGCAGATTATATTAAAATAAAAACTGGATGTCTTGGTCAATTTTGCAAGGAACAAACAAAGGTCTCCTCTTTCGGTTTCTTTCTTTGGCTATAATATGATTAACAGCACAAATGCCTGATTACATGAGATATGAAGGAAAAGGTTTCATTAAACTGAATATCAGTTGTCATACATTTTGATATGACATGTGTTTTTTTTTTTCATTATTTTGCCACGGTTTTCGTTTACTTTCTGCGTCATATACGATTTCTAAACCCTAACAGCTTCTTCAATATTTGCGGTAGAAGGATTTTTCATTCAGTCATACACATTGAATTTCAAAATATCTACAAATCGTTTTTCCATGTCTAAAGTTAGTTGAGGTGGGTACTGAATCTGTCAATATCCACTGGAGTTATTGTCGTTTATAGATAATAATTCAGGAAACTATTGAAATTTTCTTCTTAATAGATTGTAACGCAGTAGTTAAAAGTTTTCAATAAATAATGACACACAGAACATTTTGGTAACCTATAAGCGTTTTATTAGCTCCTTTAAGGTGCAAATCAACATAATTAAATCTATAAATGAATGCAATTTTTCTCGGCGTTGTTTATTTATAAACGTTACTCGGGAAACAAACCGAGTAATATTGTGCATCAATAATAATATTACTCGGTTTGTTCACGAGAAACGTTTATAAATAAATCATTAAATCTATTTAAAAAAACCTTAAAAAGTCAAATAATTTTTTAAAAAATAACGAAAGCGTTTAACTATTAGACCAAACCCCCACAGCCCACCACGAAAGCTGGCACGCCCACCAGTCATCCATGAATGAATTCTTGCGAGAGTGTAAACGGCAGTTCGTGTAAGCGCTCGTGAACGAGGCGCGAGGCGAGGCGCGAGGCGAGACGCGAGGCGAGAGTGTAAATGCGGCATCACAGCCAGTTTTGTTATACCCCTTACAAATTTATTAAGACAAGAAATTGAAAAAATGATCTACCGCTTTTGGATTGTCTCTACAAAGCGCTTTGCTAAAAACTTATTATAGCAGATTTGTGCCTTTAAAAAACAATTTGTTAACGCCAAAGCAACCACCTACACAGTAGGGGCTCTAGGATTTTTCCAAGCCGGGGTAAAAACTGAGATTGCCGCCTCTTCGAACATTGTTGCCAGCCAGACCCCGGGAATTGCTTCCTTGATTGTTGGTCAAACGCATTGTTACCACCGCCTTTTTGTCGCATCCTACAAGGTAGTAGTGTAAAAAAAAAGGTCGTTGCGTCTTAAAACGCCCTCCTTCAGACACGATATTGCCGCCCCCCCCCCCTCCAACCTTTCAAGTTGTCGCCCGGATCAAGCTCCACTGTTTGTCCTCCCCACCTCCCACTAAATCCGGCACATTACCTTGAATCTCAGCTTTAAAAAATTGGATTTTGGTAAAGCATTATCCGTTTCCAAAGCAATATCAAAGAAGGGGAAATTTTCACTTAATGTAGGGAGTTCTCCATTCATAGTAGAAGAAACAACGGGAAAAACATGAACTCATGCTCTTGAAAGGGAGCGTCCATAAACCACGTAGCTCCATTTTGGCCTCCTGTGAACCCCCCTATACCCCACGTAGCCCTACGCGGCATTTGCTTCTACCCCTCCCCTCCCCTGCCCTTACGTAGCATGTAGCTTTTTTCCCTTTTGATTCCAGAAGATATTTTGTACTGTTTTCTCTTGTCAGACTATTGTAAATTACATAAGGAGATAATTAACTGAGGGAACTAAATATTCACATACTGTTGTGTGTTCTGTTCCTCATTTTAACTGTGAAAAATTTTAAAGCTACGTAGTCTGGCTCGGAAACCTCCCCTCCCCCACGTAGCCCATCCTCTTCCCCCTCTGGACGGAACCACTGGCAGAACATTTTGCAGCTCACCATACAGCAGCAGATTATCAAATGACCGCAGCTCAAGAACTGGAGGTGACCACATCTACTCAACGAGTTGCAGAAAAACTTAGCAGACCATCTTCCGACCAACCGGAACTAACAAACCCCAGGGAAGTTAAAGCTGTAATACGAAAACCAGCCACCAAAAAATCTCCAGCGTATGACGGTATTGGCAACTCCCACCTTAAGCATCTACCAAGAAAAGGGATTGTCCTACTTACCGGAATCTTTAACGCCTGCCTGCTTCAACACTACTACCCATCGATATGGAAAACTGCAAAGGTCATCGCTGTTCCAAAAAGGGGTAAAGACAAGCAAAACCCAAGTAATTACAGACCGATTAGTTTACTGTCTGCTCCTTCCAAAATACTAGAGTGGCTACTGCTAAAAAGAATTAATACCAGTTTGGAGTATGGACACACCATCCGACACGAACAATTTGGTTTTGAAAACCGTGTAGGACCCACAACCCAGATAGTGCGACTAACGGAGCATATAAGCAAAGGTTTTAATTTGAAAAAATCAACTGCTGCCGTTTTCGTTGACATCGAAAAAGCCTACGATAAAATGGCACACTAAATTAATTGATAAACTATATCATCAAACAGATATTCCGGAATGCTACATCGCACTTATTGCAAGCTACCTAAAAAATAGACAATTCTTCGTACAAGTTGAAGGCCAAAAATCTGCAACTCACACAATTACTGCTGGAATTCCGCAAGGCTCGGTAATTGCGCCTACTCTTTTCAAAATCTACATTAACGACATACCCTTACCTCCTCACGTACTTATGGCTCAATTCGCTGACGATACGGTCATCTACTCGATCGGAGGAAACCACACACGTAATATCCAAAACGCTCAAAAAGGCTTGGATGCTTTTGATAAATGGTGCAGAGTAAATAAAGTCAAACTCAACCCTACGAAATGTTCTGCAATGTATTTCTCAAGGAAAAGACCAGAACTCCAAAAACAGCTAGAAACAATGGGCCACAAGCTTCCATGGGTGACAGAGACTCGATATCTGGGCATAATACTTGACAACAAACTTCTCTTTCGTCAACATGTACCAGACCGGAGAAAAAAAAGGCTAGCAGTGACGATGAACCTTGCACCGATTCTGAGGAGCGACAACCTAAATTTATCAACCAAGATCCGCATTTACAAGTCAATCATTGTTCCTCTCATCTTATATGGTTGCCAAGCTTGGGGAACGACCAGCCACTCCAACAGAATGCATATTCAGAGATTGCAGAATAAGACTCTCCGAATGATCACACGGGCAAGTTATTTCACTCCAACAGCGCTCCTCCATAACGTCACAAATATTCCAAATATCCATACACAAATCTTCCAATCAACCGAAAAATTCTTCAACAGAGTAGAGGAAGCCCGCCACGAAGTTCCAAGACTAGAGTCTATAGGCACGGTTGTACCTATGACCTGGCACAAATACAAGGTGCCATTAAGTATTATTATGAACCCTGTGGATTCCTGAGTAAGTGTAGTAAGAATGTGAAATATATATGAAATATATATAAGAATACAAGAGGGGGTTCCTATTAAGGTCCTGCCGACCATAGCCTGGTTATCCCCCAAAATGTAACACCAATGAATCCAAAACCATCAAACTGAACATACAGATTAAGCTACAAACAGTAGCGGGACTGTTCACAAAAACCGTTGAGGTAGCGAAAAATAAAAAAAGGAACCACGTAGTTTGGCCACGCTCCCAAAGTATCTCCAACGAAGTTTCTGACACAAGTTTTGGTTCAGTGGTTGCTAAATTAAAAAAATATATATATATTTGGATCAGGTGAGTATTCCTGTGCAGTCAGAAATTGATTTAAAATTTTTGGTATCTTCTGCCGCATCTGATCGAGTTGCATCAAGAATTAATATTCCAGTGCCTAATTGCAATAGTCCACCAGCAGAACCTATAAAACAGCTGCTGACAAATATTGGTACCCATAACTTTATTTTTTTTTATAAATTATTCCTGGAAGCACAGTCCACGTTTCTATCTTACTCATCATATAACAAAGTATTTTTTTTTTTTTTTTTGTAATAGGAGCTTAGGAAGCATAATTAATGTGCAAAATTTTACCTCATTCATCACCTTAGTTTGGAATTTTGTGGAACTGAAACTCTTTGAAATGACTATGACACTCTCTCATCATAATTTTATGCAACTTCCAATAGTCCTAGAAAATGGTAATTTGGTACACATACATGGTTTCATCCCCACAGTATAAGAAAAGTTCCTGTATTTATCCAATGACAATCTTAAAGCTGAAACGTCTTAGAGAAAATTTGTACGTTAATTGCTTTCTTCTTGATGAGGCTATATGCCTTAAATTTCAGTTTTGCACAAAGATCAGGAGCATAGAAAAACACTTAAATTTTACTTTGTTCCTAGTTTAATTTCGAAGTTATTGGTAGGCCTACACCGATGGTAACAATGCAGACACGGCGTCGCTCGCACAGAACGAATCGGACTCGAGCCCGTTGTTATACATGAGCGTACGTTGTCGAGGGAAGTATTTCGACATGAAAATTTGATGTAAGCAGGAATATTGATAAATTCGGATACCAAATCTTTGCTAAGGTGCAAAAATTTGATCCAAAAAAGTAAGAAGACTCAGAATAAGCTATAATCCTACAAAATAAATTAAATTCCAAATAAAACAATCCTTGTAAAAAAAAAAGTGACTTGGCCACTATGCAAACTCTGATAGTAGAACTTATACCTATATAAATGCCTCTGCAGTGTTGCATTATTGATGTTTTAAATACACAAAAGCCAAGATTTCCTTCGATCCTCCTTAGGGATTCAAAAGTCTTCGAGTAAATCATACACATTATGCCTTTCCTTTTAGTAAAGACGTATAATGGCTAAATCGCAATTTTAAAAAAAAAAAAAAAAAATTATCCGTAACGTCATGAAAAACCATTCTGTTTCAGAAAATCAAAACTTGATTCAGAAGAATATCTCACAACTCTTCATCAGTAAATAGCCACAAGACTTGGCCCTTTATAAAAATGATTTGTTTTTATATAATAGGGTCGATATATCGATACTTTTTCTTCGATATATCGAATCCGATATTGATACTTTTAAAAATATCGAAAATCCGATATTTTTTAAAATATCAACAACCCTAATGAGTATATCAAACTAAGCTGGTGACCATTCTGATAAAGAGATAAGAAACATCGGGGATAAGTATGCGCTTGCTGAGGCGCAAGGCAACCCATCGCTTAGGCTGCCGGTAAATCAGTGATTAACTGAAGCAAACATTGTGCGTATCAAAACAATACCTAAAAAAGGTAAATTTCAATTCTAGTGGAAAGAGAAAAGTATTCTCATCACTGTCGTCGTCGTCTCGTATGTTTGAGTCGCAACTCATGTAGCTATTGAAGTTCCAGAGCTCTTAGCTCTCTGACTTCTTTCTGTTTAGTGGTCGTTAGCATGTCGTTTTAGTCAAGCCAGAGATGTCGTCAATTTTTTTTTTTTTTTTTTTTTTTTTTTTTTTTTTTTTGTACCGAGGAGCGTCGAAGATGAGTCTTAAGTACTTGTTCTGGATAACTTGAAGTTTCTTTAGTTTCGTGTTTGACGCCATGCTGAACAGTTCAGAGCCATACAACATCGCAGGCCTGATGACCGCTTTGTAGATCTGCATTTTGGTTTTGACGGTGAGTCCATTCCCCTTGAGGAAAAGATATAATTCGAGGAGGCGTGCATATAGAATTATAAAACTTACTGTAATTCATAAACTAAAATTATGAAACCTGAATGATATTCTCATAACTGATTATTAAGAAAGTATTTTTAATTATTCCATACAGTTAGCAAAATGATAGTCAAACACTGTGCTTTACAAACTAATTGTAATAAATTAGTAATGTTCATTTTTTTATGTTCTTGTTTTCCTGGCACCGACAACTTTGGCATCCTGGCTAGGGCTTTAATAGTTCCTTGTTGTTTTCTCCATTTTTCACTTAAGGGGAAAATTTCGGCCTCCTGAGAGGTCTTTGTAAAAACCCCTTTGATGTGTTGGTAATTCAAATTGGTGGGTGAATAATTGATAGTGACACTTTGTACCTGTGCCACCGTTTAGGGACTGTTATTCCAATGTTTGCAGTCTGTCTTCTGTTTGGCGTAATGTATCGAGTCTTTGATGGAAGGATTCGGTTAGTCTTTTTACCACTCTGTCTATTCTTTCCATTTGAGACACTTCGTGCATTTCAGTAATTTTAGTTCTTCTGTCAGCATTTACCATTAGGCGGAGGCACCTGTTTTGTAATATTTGTAAATGCGATAGGTTTGTTTTGCACGTTGTTCCCCAAATTTGACATCCATATGTTATTCCTAGTAATATTGATGATTTGTACAGATGAAGTTTTGATTTTAGATTCATTGAATGACTAATCAGTATAGGAAATAGGTTTTTGATCATACCTAGGTCGTTTAGCCGTTTTACAGCTACATGTTGACGAAATGTGAGAGTTCTGTCGCTAGTAACTCCTAGGTACTTATGATGGTTCTTCCACGGTATCTGCTTTCCAAATATCGTCCGGTGACTGTTTAGTTCCTGTCTTTTATGTGTAAAATATATTGCTGCGGATTTTTCGGAATTTATCGTTATTTTATTTCGTTTACTCCATAGCTCTATTTTTTTGTAGTTCATTTTGCATTCTGGTGTTCTCCATATGTTTTGTTCCCGTGGTATAAATCGTCGTGTCATCAGCAAATTGGTCGACATGAACATTATTTATGGTTGGAATGTCGTTCACGTGTATATTAAAAAGTGTGGGTGCTAATACTGATCCCTGTGGGAGTCCTGTCCTCATCTGATGTATAGAAGATCGCACACCTTGCATTTCTACGTAGAAAGTCCTTTTTTTCCAAAAAGGTATTTATGAAGTGAATGCTTGCTCTATCAACTATAGTTTGGATAATTAGCTTATACAGGGTGTTACAAAAAGGTACGGCCAAACTTTCAGGAAACATTCCTCACACACAAATAAAGAAAATATGTTATGTGGACATGTGTCCGGAAACGCTTACTTTCCATGTTAGAGCTCATTTTAGTTTCGTTAGTATGTACTTTATTTCCTCGATTCACCGCTCGTATTGTGGACGGCTGTAATACAATACGCCATTCTCCAGGGCTGCATCAGCGCATCAGGGATTCCATGAGACGGAGGGTGGATGCATGTATCCTCGCTAACGGAGGACATTTTGAACATTTCCTGTAACAAAGTGTTTGAAGTCACGCTGGTATGTTCTGTTGCTGTGTGTTTCCAATCCATCTTTAATGTGATTTGAAGAGAAGTAATAAAATGAGATATAACATGGAAAGTAAGCGTTTCCGGACACATGTCCACATAACATATTTTCTTTGTTTGTGTGTGAGGAATGTTTCCTGAAAGTTTGGCCGTACCTTTTTGTAACACCCTGTATATGAGATTTTGGTGCACTACTTTGTCATAAGCCTTTTGGACATCAATAAAAGCTGCTGCTGTGGATTTGCCTACATTGAACCCTTTGCTTATATTTTCAATCAGGTGTAGAAGGTGTACTGTTGCTGACATGCGAGGTTGGAACCCACATTGTTCTTTGCGAATGGTATTCTATTCAACCAGTTTCTTCTGTGTTCTTGTTAACACAACTCTTTCCAGCACTTTTGTTATGGAGTTGATCAGGCTAATTGGTCTATTTTTTTGCCGGCAAGAATGAGTTTATCCAAGATAATGGGATTATTATCATATTTGCTCGTTACCAGTACGCTGGGGCACGAACTTTTAAGTAGGAAACTGTACGTCAACCAGCTGCGAGTAGCAAACCTTTTATCGCTGCATTGAATACCTGGGTTAGTTCTGCGTCGTGGCCAGTACATCCTTGGCATTTTACTCGCACCAACAGTTTTTTTACCCCAATATCTTCCAACTCTTCCGGCATTAACTAGTATTATTATTAATATTTAATTGCAATGGAGCACAGGCTCCGGTGGCAATTTCCCTACATATCCATCTTCCTCCTATCCTGCACCCACCTACATTTGCCCTCTATAAATTTTAACTCTAAATTCTTTCAATGTTTTTGGTAAATTATTCATCATTTCTGTTGGTAACTCATTCCAGTCCCTGACACCCTTACCTGAAAAAGAGAATCTTCCTACACCCTTGTGCCTGAAATCGAGTGGCAGCTTGTGGTCATGGTCTACTTTTCCCTTCCATGCACTACTTTTCATACCTATTGCAATATCTTTCCATGCCTCATCGCCAGTATATGCCCTGTACACTCCCATGACCCTCCTCATCCTCCTCCTGTCTTGAAATGAATTCCATTCCAGCTCCTTTATCATATCCGTCACTGATTGCATTCTGCGATAATTTCCAGAAACAAATCTAGCAGCCCTTTTTTGCACCCTCTCCAACTCCTGTATTTGATACGTAAAATGATGGTCCCATACTACACTACCATATTGGAGCAATGGTCTGACCAAAGTTTTGTAACCCAATTCCTTCACTTCTCTGGTACATCCCCCCATCACTCTCTCCAAAAAGTGCAGAACTTTGAAACCTTTTCCTACCACCTGTCCGATGTGTCCTGCCCAAGTTAAGCTTGTTATCAAAAGAAATGCCAAGATATTTACACTTCAAGTCTTCAGCAAGCAATTCTTTCCCCACCTTATATTCATAATTAACCTTTTGTTTTTTATTTGTGTATCTAATAAGCTGACTCTTCTTTGCATTTATCTTCATTCCATGTTTACCAACCCAGCTAGATATCCTGTCCAGATCACCCTGCAACTGTTTACAATCCTCTATCGTTTTGATTCTTTTATACAGCATTATGTCCTCTGCAAACAATCTAATCTTGACATTTATGACACTAATGACTCATCGAATTCAAGTGGCATTTGTAGCCTGCAATCTATTGAAAAACTGTGAATGGCAGAAGATGTTCTCTTTACTGTGAATTTCAACTATTAACGACTCAAGGGAAGAAAGAACTCCCAACTTTATTTCACTGGTATTATCCATTCTGCAAGCTAAGCATTTAGTGCGAGAAATTTTCTTAAATGATAGAAGTTCTTCGCGTTTTAGTCAATATATTCATGTGGAAATTAAGTCCGCTATCTGGCCTAAAATACAAGCTTAATCTCATTATCGATCTGCGACAATATCGTAATCACTGTGTGGAGCGGTCAGAAATTACGCGGCTGTTTCCTATACCTTCTGGACATTATTAAACAATTGCCTACAATACCAACAATAAACACCACAACAAATCTAGCCATGGAGAAGTATATTCTTCTGTTGGTAACAATCACGTGACATAGTTTTAATTGGCTGCCAGTGGCGTAGCTAGGTCAACAAAGGCCCCGGTGCAAAAAAATTATTTTGGGCCCTCAGGCCAGATGGGCGACCTTTTTTTGCTTTGTGTTGCTGGTAAGGGCCCCCTGAGCTGACGATGGGGCCCTTGAGTTGTGATTAGGGGCCCCCTGAGCAGTGGTTTAGGGTCCCCACTGAGCAGTGAGGGGGCCCTTAGTGAGGGGCTTTCTGTGTCTCCGGGGCCCCTTAGAAGACTGTAAAGCTAAGAAAAGGTCGCCAGTTTGCCATGAAGGCTCGTGGGCCTCAGAGGAGCGCTTTGGGGCCCCGCACTGCCCCGCCACTGCACCGCCTAGCCCCATATTAGCTATGCCCCTGTTGGCTGTGCAATCATAACCCTGATGTGTCCTCAAAAACCACCCAACCTGAAAAATAACAGTAAAGTTGCTAATGGCAATGGGACTTTGGATTTGGGATGTTTTATTGACTGTCTTATTAAAGTTGCTTGGTAGTAGAGTCGCATCGTAGCAGTAGTATGCGGCTTCGAATGATAGCATTTTTATCAACAGCTCCCGTCAGTCGATGATCGGACCAACCCCAGTGATAAATACAGTAGTAACGGCAGAGTTCGATACAGACTTAGAACTTCCGTCAAATTCTTCTGGATGTACAGCAAACATCCATAAACATCAGTAAAGTTTATGTGAGTGGAGCGTCCCAGCCGGGTGTCGAAACGTTGTCTTTTTACGACGCTATGCGGCTGAACTCCAATGAGGAATTCATTTCAACTAAAAGTTTCTCTTTTCGCTCCCAGAGTCAGCTTTGGACTCAATCATGGCGGATGAGTCACCGCTTGTCGCTTACCATATGTGATATAGAATCTCAACATTTTAATTTGTTTAACAAATCACTCTGTATTGGATACGCAAACCGAGCGTGGTGGGTGAACGATTAACGTTCTGGCCTCGAATTCGGGAGGACGTGGGTTCGAATCCCCGCCCGGGCATCCATATTTGGGTTTTCCATGGTTTCCCCAAATCACTCCAGGCGAATGCCGGGATGCTTCCTTCAAAAAGGCCATGGCCGAATTCCTTCCCGATCCTTGTCCCCAGTCCCATCACCGCCCTTCACCGAGAACATGTTAACCATACATTTCGCCAAACAGTGTTCACGATGTCAAAATATTGACTACTAGTTCAATAGGCAGTCAAAAATAATTGGTACACCTTGGAATGTGTTCTGGAGAAGTTTTTTTTTTAGTAAACTTTAAATGGTATATTAGGCTGTTTCCCCGGAATATCACCTTGAGATTTCTTTTTATGATGCTTTTTATTTTCTGAATAGTTCTAGGAAGTTCCCAAGTTGATGTATCACGATTGGCGGAATCCTTGGAGGCAGAGGTTTTTTTCTTCTTCTATTTCTTCTACTTCTTCTTCTTGGCAGATTGACTCCACATCGTTCATATGTTCTTCATGATTTTCATCAGATTCATCGAAATGGTCAGATAAGGCTGCAAATTTGTTGCCGGACTTCATATTCTCTCGGGAGTTAAAGCGGATTTCTATTATCTCTCTTTATTTTGTACTCGTCATCTTCTATAATACACGGTTGTGGAATTGAACCCTTCTATAGACACTTCACCTTCTTGTCTAATGTGAAAATGTTTTCCGGTAAATATAAATGCTGGTCTATTTGAGTGTGCATTCAGTTACTGTGTTTTCAACTGAATAATCTAATCGTTTCCTTTTTCCATTTTTAAGTGTTTTGATTTTAAACGTTGTATTTTTATTTTCTTCTTACCCCTATCATGCTTAAGGTGGGAATATTGCTCCTGTTCCCGGCGACAAGAGCAACCTTGAAACTCAGCGCTAGCGCAATACTGCACAGTGGATAGTCCCTGGGACGCAAAATTCCGAACAGCTAGGATGTCAATTATACGAGGGTGAGTCAAATGAAAACCTTAAATATTTTTTTAAATATTATTTACTGTACAGAAGTGGTACAAAGCTGTATCACTTTTCAACATAATCTCCCACACGCTCAATGCAAGTCCTCCAGCGCTTACAAAGTGCATAAATTCCTTTAGAAAAAAATTCATTTGGTAGTCCGCGCAACCACACATGCACCGCGTGGCGTACCTCTTCATCAGATCGGATCTTCTTTCCTCCCATTGCTTCTTTGAGTGGTCCAAACATATGGAAATCACTTGGTGAGTATGGTGGATGAGGAAGACACTCAAAATGCAGGTCTGTGATTGTTGCAACTGTTGTACGGGCAGTGTGGCACCTTGCATTGTCATGTTGCAAAAGGACACCTGATGACACGTCGCTTTGATTTGATTGCAGACCGAAGATGATTTTTTGGGTGATCTGTGTATGATGCCAGGACAACCCCTCCCCCCTCCCCTCAGCCCTCACTGGCTCCGGAGAGGATGGACGCCGACCAGCCGTTGGCCCCGTCAGCTCCGAAGACCGGGAGAGCCAACCTCCCACCCATCGTCGTGGAGTTTAGCGAAAGCTATACCAAGCTCCACGAGTGGGTGAAATCGGTCGTGAATGATCCGTTCCAGGCCAAGACGGCCGGGGGTGACCGGATCAAGTTCACATTCACCACGGTGGACGATTTCACCCGCGTGAGGACGATGCTGGAGGAGCATCGAACCCCTTATTACACGTTTCCCACCGGAACGGTGAAAACCGTGAAGGTGGTGATCCGTGGACTCCCGAGGTCCTTCCCAGTGAAGGACCTCAAAGAGGAACTGATAGCTATGGGCTACGACGTGAAGTCTGTAGCTCAGCTAAAACGTCCTGCCTCCGGCACGGAGATGCCTCTGTTTCTTGTGGTTGTCCCTGACACCCCACAGAACAGAGAGCTCTTCCGTGTTGAGAGCATCTACCACCTCAGGGTGAGCGCAGAGACCCTCCGATCGTCCCCTGGACCGCAGCAGTGTTTTAACTGCCAGGCCTATGGCCATGTTGCACGTCACTGCAACATGAGCCCGGTCTGTGTGAAGTGTGCAGGTGCACACGATTCGAAATCCTGATCGGTCCTGAAGGACAGATCCACTGCTAAGTGCAGTAACTGCGGTGGTGCCCATGTAGCGAGCTACAAGGGCTGCCCAACGTTCAAGCGGGCCCGTGACCGTATGCGCGGCGTCCAGTCCCCTGCGGACAAAGGACGCCAGCAGAAAGTCCGGCCCCAGACCGGGACTGACGCTCGGGAGCCTCCTGCTGCCCAGGGTACTACTCCTGCCCAGGAGAAGACCCCGCAGCAGGAAAAGCCCCCGCAGCAGAAGCCCCCAAAGCCCACCCATCAGAAGCCCTCCAAACCCGCCCAGCAGAAGCCCCAACCCCCCAAACCCGCCCAGCAGAGGAATCCCCCCAAAAAAGGAGGAAACCCTGCTCAGAAGAAGCAGCAGGCGAAGAAAACATTCTCAAACGCGGCCAACCGTCGCATCGAGAATGTGACCTTCGCCCAAGCTGCAACGGGCAGCCAGGCCCCCGCGGACACCTCTGTCCCTATGGAGGTGGCCGCCGAGCAGAATCCCGAAACCCCCCCCCCCGACAAGTACCGCATCGTCACCGGTCGGCTCCATGGAAGCGCTTCGCGCAATGGTGGAGTCGTTGATGACGACGGTACAAGCCCTAGTCCTGAGGATGGACCTGCTTGTCCAAGCTTCAGTGAGGACGGCCCCGGCCACCACCACCACATGCTCTTGCCCAAACCACAATGGATAGACGGCCTAATATTAGAAGCCTGAAATTCTAGCGTGTGGAATGCAAATAGCATTGTTGGACAGATGTTGGAGTTCAGGCACTTCCTGCAGGAGCAGGAGATTGATGTGTGTCTAGTCAGCGAGACGCACCTCAAGCCAGGACTACGAGCATCAGTGGCAAACTACTCCTGCTATCGTCGCGACCGCCAAACCGCAGGGGGAGGCGTAGCGATATATGTCAGGAGTGGAATCCCCCACTGCCAAGCTAGGGTTCCTGATCTGCAGACTGTCGAGGCTGTTGGGGTGGAGGTCTCCACCGCTGGGGGGAGACTCACAGTGGTGGCAGTTTACCGACCCCCTTGCAGGCTTGCGGCTGCGGACAACAGGAACACCCTGGAAGCGGACTTCACTGCACTTGCCTCTATTAGGGGCAAGGTTCTGTTCGGAGGCGACTTCAACGCGAAGCACCCCGACTGGAACAGCAGGGTCCGAAACGTGGCAGGCATCACGTTACGGAGGCTCGCCAATGCACAAGACATGCATGTCTGGGGTCCGGATGAGCCGACACACTACCCTGCGGGTAGAGGTAGAGCAAACCCGGACGTCCTAGACATTGTAGTCACCAGGGCTCTGACAGGCCTTGTCACTGGTCGAACTGTTAACCAGCTGTCCTCCGACCACTGTCCCGTGACTTTGGAAGTGGACGCAGGTGAATGGCAAGACTCGCGCCCAGCATCCCATGACCTCCGTAAGACCAACTGGAGAAGCTTCAAGCAGTCGCTGTCCTCCTCACTGGCTGGCCAGCGAGTAGAGGACTTGAACGCGGCGATCAGGGCCTTTCGAGGAAATGGTGGAGGAGGCTATATCAGTCTCCACCCCGCTTCACTCAAGGAGACTACCAACACTCAACTTGCCGCCCCACCTTCTTGCTGCCATCAGGCATAAGAACAGGGTTGCAAGGGAGTGGAAGCTGACCCACAGCCCCGACACCAGAAGACTCCTAAACCGCCTTCAGAAGCAACTGAAAGCGGATCTGACCCAACACAGGAACCGACTATGGGACGCCCGAGTTTCGGCGCTCACCCCAGACGACGGGACCTTGTGGGCCCAGACCCGCAGCTTCACAAGGCGGAAGCGGAGAATCCCCCCCCTGGAAGGTACAAACGGTCCCATCCATCGACCAGAAGGCAAAGCAAATGCCTTGGCCGATGGATTCGAGCGCAACTTCCGTCCCTCCGAAACGCATGCAGATGACCAGGTTCTGAGAGACACCGAAGACCGTCTGCGCGTTTTCCTCCAAGCCGACGACGGAGACGAGGAGATAGACCCCATCTCCCCTGAGGAAGTGGCCAGCTGTCTTGCAAGGCTCAGGCCAAACAAGGCTCCTGGCCACGACGGGATCGGGAACAGATGCCTGAGGAATCTGCCACCTGAAGTCCATGGGTTTCTGGCAGACATCTTCAACCGCATCTTGCGGACTGGGGTCTTCCCGCAACGGTGGAAGCATGCTGAAATAGTAGCTATCCACAAGAGCGGGAAGAACCCCAGTCTCCCCCAGAGTTACAGACCCATCAGTCTCCTTCCGTCGGTCAGCAAAGTCTTTGAGAGGCTGCTACTGAAGAGGATGCAATCCTTCATTTCAGATAGCAGTCTCCAGCCCAACCACCAGTTCGGTTTCCGCAACGGACACTCGACCACCCAACAGGTGCTCCGCATTGTGGAAACAGCAACCCATGCCTTCGCCCACAAAGAGTACTGCGCTATGGTGTCCTTGGACGTAGCGCGTGCCTTTGACTCGGTCTGGCATTCCGGGTTGTTACTGAAGCTTTACCAGCAGGGCTTCTCGGGGCCACTGGTAAAGCTTATCCGGTCCTACCTGCTTGGCCGCACCTTCCATGTGAAGGTGGACGGAGTCAAGTCAGGTATCAGAAACATCCTTGCAGGTGTCCCCCAGGGGTCAGTCCTAGGCCCCATCCTGTACACTCTGTACACGGCTGACGTTCCAACGGCGGATCGTGTGCAGACAAGCTACATACGCGGATGACACGGCTTACATCACTCGTAGCAGGAGTAAGGCCGTCGCCACCGCTCGACTGCAAGGAGTCCTCCAGAAGACGGAGGCCTGGGCTAGGAGGTGGCGCATTGACGTCAATCCTAACAAAACCCAGGCCATCGTCTTCACGAGGAAGTACGGCCCACGCAACGGCGGCCAACCGGCCCAGTTGCTGAGGCTGAACGGATCCGACATTCCCTGGAGTACCTCACTGAGATACCTCGGGGTAATGCTGGACTCCAAGCTCACCTGGCGCACGCACATCAACGATGTGCGTAGAAGGACCAGCGCCAGGCTAAACGAGCTTTACCCCCTCCTGAACAGGAACAGTGCACTGTCACCGTCCCTGGGAGTGCGCATATATCTCACTCTGGTCAGGCCACTCCTCGAGTACGCCTGTCCAGTGTGGGGATATGCCGCTCACACCCACCTGCAACGACTGCAGGCAGTCCAAAACCGGGCACTTAAACGTGCCCTCCACCTCCCCCACCGTTTCCCGACAGCGGCTCTTCATGAAGCCACCGGCATCATGCCCCTAAGAGACCGCTTCCGAGTGCTGGCCACTGCCTTCTACAAGAAGGCGGAAACCAGCACTAATCCGTTGATCAGCGTGCTTGGCCGGTACGAATTTCGTCCCGGCCGACACAGACGACCACTGGATCTGACAGTTCCGACATAAGACGCCCCAACAAATGACGACAACAATGACTAGCCAACTGTGATGACAAACCCCACGTAATGTTATACCCCATCACTAATCCCCGCGGAGGAAATGTCGAAAGACAACAACCTCCAGCATACTCTGTTCTTTTTTTGTTTCAGGAAGAACGTGAATGGCTACTCTGGCTGGCACTGGTGACAGTGGTCCCTCTTGGTATGTAATGCTCCAAAATGACGCCTTTTTCCGTCCCAAAAGAGAGTCAGCATAACCTTCCCTGCTTATGGTTCTGTTCGAAACTTCTTTGGTTTTGTGATGAAGAATGGCGCCATTCCTTGTTCGCTCTCTTCGTTTCCGGTTGATGGAAGTGAACCCAAGTTTCGTCCCCAGTAACGATTCTTGCAAGGAAGCATTCACATTCTCGTTCAAAGCGTCGAAGAAGTTCTTCACAAACATCAACACGTCGTTCTCTCATTTCAGGAGTCAGCTGCCGTGGCACCCATCTTGCAGACGCTTTGTGAAACTGGATCACATCATGCACAATGCGGCGTGCTGATTCATGACTAATCTTTAAACATGCTGCAATGTCATTCAGTGTCACTCGGCGGTTTTCCATCACTATGGCTTCAACTGTTGCAATGTTCTGTGTAGTCACAACTCGTTGTGCCTGACCTGGACGAGGAGCATCTTCCACTGAAGTCACACCATTTGCGAACTTCCTACTCCATTCGTAGACTTGCTGCTGTGACAAAAATGCATCACCGTACTGAACCTTCATTCTTCGATGAATTTCAATAGGTTTCACACCTTCACTACTCAAAAACCGAATAACAGAATGCGGTTCTTCCCTGGTGCAAGTCTCAAGTGGGGCAGCCATCTTTATACTGATACTGCGACGGTATTTGTGCATCTGTACTATGCTGCCACCTACAGGTCATTCTGCACGCTGCTTGTAGCACGCTTACCAACTTACAGGATAACGGCGCGAAATTTCGGTTTTTTATTACAAATTTAAGGTTTTCATTTGACTCACCCTCGTATATAAATTAACGCCACACATTTTTCCAGTACAGATTCCAGCATCTGAAGCCAATGTGGTTGTACAATCTAGAGCGTTCGAGCTACACATAATGTTTTGTGTATACTTGGTTTCTATAAAACTACAGATAAATAACTTCGTCCGTATCTTCCCCGGCATATTTGTATATTTCGGCCTAAGAATATTTAGTGACATTTCTACTACAGTTTGATACCCGTATTCTTACGCATAAAAATTATTACTATGCAGATTATTTACAACCATTCATTAGATATTTTTTGTTGAAAAATATTGGCAATATGACGGAGTAGTTGCTTCCATAATAATATTGTACGAAATTCCGAGTTTAGACTACAGAGGTCTCGTACGTCCAAGCAACATCTTCCTACAACCGAGTTATGCATTACTTCTTAAATAATTGTACGAAAAGTGCGTGGTATCAGTAATCAAATTTTTATATGCATCACTCATGTTACTCTGCGCTTGTTGACCTATGGTGCTGCAGAAGCCTAGAGATAAAGTTCTGGAATCGGTGTTAGTTTCCAGCCGCCGGTTATAATTAAGCACCGGGTGCACAAGGGTAGTATGAGCAATTATTCACACAGAAGCAGCATTCTCTACCGCTGATAACATATCTTCACCTCCGAGCGCAGCGCTAACGGTTGTTCTCACCGAGCGTGGTGGGTGAGCGGTTAGCGTTCAGGCCTCGCATTTGGGAGGACGCCTGTTCGAATCCCCGTCCGGGCATCCAGATTTGGGTTTTCCATGGTTTCCCCAAATCACTCCAGGCAAATAACGGGATGCCTCCTTGAAAAGGCCATGGCCGAATTCCCTCCCGTTCCTTGTCCCCGGTCCCATCCCGCCTCTAATGACGATGCGTAAAGCCATAAGTAAAACAAAAAACAAAAAAAGGTTGTTCTCCTTATATTGCGGTGGTCACTTTCTTTTTGAATGTATTTACGTTTCTTTCGATTCTATAATGGCTGTAATAAGCTTAAATCTAACTCTCAAATAATTTCATTTACCTTTCTCCTACATCCAGCCTGTATTCCTTGAGCTCTATTATGAAAGTGGCAGGAGCAAATTCTAAGTTCGCCGACCTCGGTAGGGGAAGGGTTGGAGTACTGGCTCCACGTGCCGAGTTCGGCCGAGGGCATGGGTGTTTAGTCTAAGTATTGTGTGTGTTCGCGCTTGTTGTGTCTGGCCTCTGGTGTGTCTAGAATTATTTGCAGGATAAGGTATACAACGGAGAAATAGAGAACACTGGATGAACTTAAATCATACTTTAGCTGGCTGTATGGCCAAAGAGAAGCAAAAAATAATAATAATAATAATAAAAAAAAATTTAAAAAATCTTTCTGTTAACTTTCTAAATTAATTATGGCAATTTTAACTCCTCAAAGGATTTTCCTCGCATGATAACTGCAGGTTCCCTTGTTCCATGAAGGCTTGGTCAGTCGTTTCTATATACTGATAAGGTATAAAATACAATATTTAGTGGTAACACCTTCGTACTCCACCTACATTTCGCTGTGACGTAGGAAATTCTGTTTGTAGTATATCTTCCAACGGATTTGGTAACTGGATGTCCTCAGAAACTTAATGCTATTTCAAATGTCAAAAATTAACCCAAACGTTTGTTCATTGTCGACACATTTTGACCTCAGATCTTCCAATAAATGATAGATTAAAAACTTTTCATGAATCTGGAAGTTATTTTTTTAAATGAAACAAACGATGCGCGTCTTTTAACCTAAATGTCTTTTACGTTAGTGATATAATTTTTGGGATGGTAGCGAATTATTTGCTGCTATTGTGAGAATTGATTCTTTCTTGGCGTACTGCTGATAGAAATTCTTTCCGGGTGTTACGTCGCATAAGTTTTATGTCATACACTTCGTAGACAGCGTCCTCTGCGTCCCGGGATGAATTTCTATCATTAGCTGCTATTGTGAATCAGTGATTACAAAGAATTGCCTAAACCATTTTTGTTTTGAGAGAATCTATTATCCTGCTACGTTTGAGTTTTCTGTTTATGAGGTGATATTAAAAATAATAATCGATTTTTTACAATTTTCTTACCACTTGACAAAAAAACTAACCAAATTAGTGTTGGTAAAGAGATCAGATTGAAAGCAATAGTCATTTTCCATAAAGCATACCGCCTTAACATAAAACAGGAAAACAAAGAATCACAGAAATCACCAGATAACTGGAGAAAGATTTTTCGACTTCATAAGTTTGAAGATTATTGAGAGTAATTATTTGGGTTATACACTCGTCATGCAGATATTTCAAAAGGTGATATATAAATTTGTAATTTTCAAGCTGTGAATGAAAATTTCAAGTGACATTTATTCGCCTTTCCTGTACATAGTAGTTGACGATTTTATACCTGTGAGAAGTGTACTTACTTTTAACAGACATTGGTTTCTGCTGATGGTGATTGATAAACTTTAAAATCCTTTTTAAGAGTTTTGCTACTAATGAGGCAATATTAAAAATAATAATCGATTTTTACACTTTTCTTACAATTTTGGTAAAGAGGTGGGAGGTAAAACAAAAGTAATTTTAGAAACAAACAAAAAGCATATCTCCTTAATATACAATTGTAAATCAAAGGATCACAGAAATCACCAGATGACTGAAGAATGATTTTTAAACGAAATCAGTGTATTTTTGACACCTCAAAAGTTTAGAAATGTTAACATGCTATGAGTTTAGAACACAAAAAGAACCTGCGTTCAGAGAAAAATTATACTATCAGTTGACACCTTTGGGAAAACTCTGGCAGAAATGCTCATTTGTTTGTTAAAAAATAATACCTTTAGTTAAAATTTCAGCCTCTTCCTACTCCAAAAGGAAGGGATGGTTTGAATGTTAACAGTGTAAAAATGAGATGTAAATTCTTGCTGATATGCAAAACATTAGTCGTTGGAGACAGATTCAACTTACTTCTTTCATTACAGGGCACCTCTACTAACAAAGTCTACAAATGCAGGGTAGACAAAACTCATGTGAATCAAAATACAGGGCGTTCGCCGGGAAACGCAACCCACTGTTAGCGCTACAAGGAAGAAACTGCTCCCGGCGAGCGAGCGCTCAGTTTCCGGCATTGTTCGACCGTCGGCCGCGGACTATTTCATAATAATTACGCTTCATAAACTTCATAAACTTGTGTGCTAAGCATTTAAATATGACGTAATTCATTAGCTTACCTTATAAAAGATGCTGGAAGTGTTGACCCTCTTGTGTAATGCACATTTCACATCTTCTGAACATATTTCGAGACACACGCTGCCCTAACTGACTTAATGATTTTTTGGGTGACTGTTCTAGTCGAAAAGCGATATCGTTAATTTTCTCCTCTGTGAGAATACGGTTGACCGACAGTCTCTTTTTGTTAAAAAATGAACCCGTTTCTCTTACTTTTTTAACCTGACGCAGAATTGATGATTTAGCTGGCAGTAAAGCGCCAGGAAATTCGCGACGAAATTTACTGCGACACTTTTTAAACGACTTCTTCTTCACATATGTATCGTAGAGAAATATTCTTTGTTGCAAACTGTAACGTACCATAATTTTACTCACACTCAAACACGGTACAGATTAATAAGAGTATGAAGCCCCAAACCAGCCAAACCACAAAGAAACGTTTATTCACAACACTGATTAATAAGAGACTGAAGTCACAAACTATCTACAATGCAAAGAAACCGTTCTTAACAATGTAAGGGTCACTGCAATGCACTGTTGGGGCAGCGGAGGTGTTAAACAGTGCGGTGATTCACGGTGCCGGTTGGCGGAAACTGCTGGCTCCACTGACCGAGCAAGTTGCCGACGGCAACAGACTGGGAGGGTAGCGTTTTCCGGCGAACGCCCTGTATTTCAACGACGGTTAATTCCTACGTTCTATTTTATGTTCATTTCTTCCTTCCACGTTCCACTCCTAATTCCCCTACCAACATCCATTGAGGCTTCATCCGCAACATGTAGCTAACACACTCCCAGCATCCTGTTTACCAGCCTTTGGTCTTCCAATATTCCAAAACGCATCTCATTCACTATTGTCAGTAATTGATCGTTTCTCAGCAAATATTCACAAAAAAACATCTGGATGCTCTTCTCTGTTTATCTTCCAAACCTTCTTTCCGATATACAAAATTTGGGTCCATTCTACTTCACCAAACTAAAACAGTGATCTGATAAGGGTTCTACATCCCAATTCCTTCACATCAATACAGATTATGTAATATACCAGATCGCAGAATAGAAATAGGCCTATAAAAACGAAAGTTTGAGAGAATTTTATGAAACAGGTAATTTACTTGATCAGTTACTCGTATGAATATAGCCAAATATATATATATATATATATATATATATATATATATATATATATATAATTGGAACTCTGAAAAGTACTGAAGTTTATTAATATAAAGATCTTCTAAACAATTACAGTTTCACAGACGATTAAAACTAATACTATAGAAGCCAGTTCGCCCACTGTGGTTTTATATTTCTATATTTGAGAAAATTTCACATAGAAATGTAAACAAATACCGAGACATAGTTTCATATCTGTTTCTCTGAAAAAAATATATAAATGTCAGGCAACTACATATACACTTGTCTAAATAAAAACTATTCCAAGGAGTTTATGAAACTAGTTAGCTGTATTTATTGATTGTAAGTTGTGCGTCTTTGTTTAGTACAAATGAATAGAAAATTTTATCGCTGCAATCACCTCCTACACAACTACCCTGTACTGCAATACTGCATTATCTAGAACAGGGGTGGCCAATCCGCGGCCCGCGAGCCGCATTTTGCCCGCCTTGAACATTTTTTTCCGGCTCGCGAAATATTTTTTATATTTCATTTTTATATATTTCTTTACAATGTGCGTTTAGTATCATTTTTATTGTATTATCTATGTTTACATGTGGGAATAATTGTAAACACAATAATAACTAATGTTTCAATTTTACACTCCATCTAATGGGGATATATAATTTTAAATGCGGCCCGCGGAGTTATGATGCACTTCCAAAGTGGCCCCCAAGATCATTTGGGTTGGCCACCCCTGATCTAGAACATCGTTATTGAGTGACCTAACAGTATAACTATGTCAAGATATGTGTTTTCCTTGTGAAAGTGTAATATGGACATGCTTGTGTCTTTAACACTACCAAATTACGCATTTTATATCGGATTTGTTTAGTATTAAATATTTTCGGTTACAGTAGGCGTTAAATTGGATACATTATCATTTTCAGTGGTGGTGTAACAGTTGCTAAGTAACAAAAAAATCATTTCTATATCTAAAACCTATTAGAAATCTTCGAAAACACTTTACACAGTCAATTAAAAAACCTATTTCTAAAAATGTTAGCTATGAAAATGGCCCTTGGAATGTTTTAAATTCTTAATTTTTAATCTATGACTTTTATTTAACCTATTTTCATAATTAAATACTATGTACTTTGTGTATTCTGTAGCGTAAAAAGTCACTGATCACTGTGGTTTGCTGTTGATTATTTGTGAATATCATTTTTCTATATCTATTGAAAATTTTATAAAATATTTCTTCTACAATAAATCTATGAGAGTCACGCATGTGTCTAAAGGTTTCCTATCACAGCTACCAAACCAATTTGGAGTGAGTTTTAATAGTTTATTGTCCAGCTTAAAATCTGAGAATCTTATGACTCAATTCGATCGGGGAACGGAACAAGAAGTGATAATAATTTCTAAATGGAAAAAATATGCGCTACGAATCTCACCTTTAAGGAAATATTAACTAAGGATTATCCTACTACTTCAACTATTTATTTCTTCAGATGAAAACGGATCACGTTAGTTAGTTAAGCATAAGTAATATTTAATTTACGTAAACATTTTTGTACTTTATGAGGTACCAAAGATCGGACTACTATACTACTTTTTGTATTCTGTTAACATAGCGTTCTAACTGACTATTTATTTCTTCAGTTTTCTAAAATCCTTCAAGAGTTTTTTTTTACCAACTTGTTTGTGATCATGACCTCCTGCCTAAATTTTAAAAATTGCAAGATTTTTTATTTAAATTTGTATGATTGGAAGACAAGTGTCTTAATGAAGATGAGTGTTACATACAACAAAAGGTGCTAGTAGAATACTTCAGATGAATTTATTTTCGAAGGATTGTATGAATTGTAGTTAGGATGGAGTGGCTGTGCACCCCACGAGAGAAGCATATGAGATGGGAGGACAGCTCAGCGATTTGTAGAGCAGCAGGGAGCTATCCGCTCCTCCTATTAAGAAGAGTTTCGCGTTTGATAGTAACTGAAAAACTTCTTGTGTCATGATAATCGTGTAGATTATCGTATAGATACTTAATATAGTGCAAAACACGTATATACAGTAGTGCCTGATAGTGCTTATATTAGTCCTGAAAGTGCAGATGCGGGATTTCGAGGAAGTGGTTAATATAAAGTGGAAGAGAACAATGTGCATACCTCACTAAAGCCACGTTATCACATTCCAAACCACTTTCGCAGTCCAATATCAAAAGCCATACTAACTGACAAACCAACATCATCATTTGAAAATGTAATGTGTTTAATCGCTCGTATTTAATTCAAACATCCTTACTGCCGCAAAGGTGAGGTATGGTTCTATTGCGATTGTTCATGCCTGCAGCTTGCTTACAAGGGATACCTTTGACCTCGAACCCTCGGAACCACACGAAAACATGCTTGGAATAACAAGGGATCATAAATAAAAGTGGTGTGTGTCATTTCCAAGCAAAAAGTTGCATTCAACCTCAAGTAACATTTTAGTAGAGTCAAACAAAATAGCAAGATATCAATACCATATCAGCAAAGAAGGCCATAAGTCACTTATGTATTCAGCACCGAAGATCCAAAATGGAATATACCTTTGAAAATCTACCCCCGCCCGCATTACGAGTGCTTGAATCCGTGATTCTGATTGGTCCTAATTACCTGTCTGTATTCTTTATTTTAATTAATATTTTATATGTTAGTGGCGACTGGATTCGTAGATAGACAGCTTATTGTCTTGTTTACGGATTCATTTCTACGAGAATATAAAGGCAGTAAATTACAATTTCTATCTTTGAAATTGAGAATATTGGTGTGGACATTGTTTGCTGCAGGAAAACTGCAGACAGTATCAAGATCTGTGTCCTTAAATATGTCGTGTATCATGTAACACAGAATAATTAATGATTTGTTAGTTTAACTAAATTAGTTCAGCACGGTTTTCCTAAGTTAGCTACCTTGAAAATACAGTTAGTGCCATTTCGGATTTTTATCATTGTTGATAAACCAAGTTTTCCCTCAGAAAAATATGTGCTGAATTGTATTTACCACGCTGCAACATTGAAGTGTGTACACTGTGAATCACTATGACAGACAATTTCCAAGACAGTGACAAAAAATAATTTTTTTCTTGCTTTAACCACAAGTCATTAGTATATGACGATGCAGTTGTACATAGTAGACTATCTAAATACTTTGAAAATTAAAGGGTTTTTTTAGACAGAAAAATTACGAAATCGATTGTAGTTTTTTAAAATTTAAACAAAGATGTAAACTATAGACTAAATATGGAGATGTAGAAATGTGCGCTACGTGGAGAAACGTGATTTTTTTTTTTTTTTTTTTTTTTAAGTCGCTTTGTCATAAAAACCAAAACTCATTAATACTATCTCTGGAGTAGCGTACACTACATGCTGAATAACAAGTTTGATTTCTAACTATGAAAGGTATAACATCAGCTTTGTGTCAATAGTTTCAACAAACAAGAGAAATCGTGATAAAGATCCCAAGTAGGAACTGAAACGTAGTCGACAAAGAAAATGAACGACACCTTCATTCCATAACAGCTGTGAAAGGTATAAAATCTTACCATTTTAAAAATAGTGTATTTCGTGTACAGCATGTTATGAAAACGAAATTATAATTTCAGGTACTCCAAGAAGAGAAAATGTTGAATTTCAAATGCACTGCGAAAGAATGTTGCAAAAAAAAAACGCACATGAAGTGTGAAAGTTATATATGTTATAACTGATGGGTGAGGAAGTAAGTTTTTGGATAAGTCTCAGAAATACAAAATTTCTGATGGTGGGCCACGTATTAAGTCATGCCATACTAGTAAACTTGCTGGCGGAGAGAACAGTGGATAGTAACAAATATTAGAAATATTTTATTCGAAATGTTGATTTTTTTTAATGGCTTTTGGCATCTTAGGCCATACAACCAGCCTGATGAGCTTTTCCAGATAATTAGATACACCACAGGACGTACACGACATTCACAGACACAACACTTAAACACCCATGCCCGCGGCCGGACTCGAACCGGCGACCTTCGACACGCGGAGCTAGCACTCTAGTCCCACGCTACCGAGGCCGGCTCGAAATGTTGAGACAAATAAACTTTGTAAGAATGGAATCTGCCCACTCTGATCTCAGCCTCTTCGGAGACTTTAGCATCAGCCATCCATTATCACAGCAAGGTGATAAAGTTTCAGACACTCTTCCCATACCAGATGGAAGGGGGTCTTAGCTTTCGACAAGTGTAACCTGGCTTTCTCTTTACTATTGTTAAATTCTTCTGATGCTGGATATGAATTTCAACAGCTTATTATGTTTCTGCAATATCGTTGAGAGCTACATCCACCTGTTGGGTAGAAGTTGAATCGTAGACTACCATACAGGGCCGGCCTACCGTGTTGCCGATTAACCCATTTCTAAGGTAGAAGTCTGAATGGCCTCAGGTTGGCTACCACACTGTTATCAAGATTGTGATGAGATTGTTCCTTGTGAAAACTTTCAGCTTGGAATTCGTGCGGTGTTTCCTGAATTTTAGAGATCCTGAGCGTCTCAGTGTTCTAGTTTGACCTCAGGCTAGGACTGTTGATAATATATCGAAATATCGATATTCATGAGTAACATTTTTTAGGACGATATATCAATATTTCCATACTGAAATCTGGATATCGGATTCAACATTTTAAAAATAAGTTATCATTTTTCGATTGCTCTGAATGACACTGTGTCCCTCAAATTTCTGTTACGCCTAGAAATCAGCAAGCTTAAATAAATCTTACCACGTTTCTACATAGCAAATAGTTGCAAATTAGAGAGCAAGAAAAGTAACACAACTAAGAGTAAGCTATCAACATACAAAACTAAATTAAATTCCAGGAAAAAAAATTATTAAAAAATTTATTTAATTTGGCCATAATGCGTGCTATAATAGCTAAACTTCTACCTAAATAAATTGCTGAACTGTATTGCTTATCAATCTTAAAAATACACTTAGATTTACCTCGAACATCTTTCGAGTTTTATAAATTTTACTAATTTTTATGAAAATTATGACACGCATAATGGTCAATTTTTTTTAAAAAAAAATCAACAATCATCATCACCAAGAGAAGCCATTCGAAAGTGAAATCCTGATTAAGAACAAAATCACACGTCTATTTATCAGTGGACAGCCTTATTTTTACAAGGTTTGATTTTATGATATTGAATTTATGAAAGTATCGATATATCCATATTTTTCAGATATATCGACAGCCGATATTGAAACTTTTTAAAATATCGATATATTTTTAAAAATATCAACAGCCTTACCTCATGCTGTATTACCTTTTTCCTACGAGTGGCTTCCCTATTCCTTAAATGGAAAACACATACTTCTTTCTTCGAAGGATTTGGTTTGAGCTGGTTAATGCTGTAGTATCTTTACAAACTTGAACGAGCGTTTGAGAGAGTGCTCTCCACTAATTCAATGTCTTCTCACTGTATGTCAAAAACAAGTGCAAAATCATCACCATCCAGGAAAATCTTTATATGTGTGGCTATTAGCTTGTCACTAAGGATGGGAAAAATATATCGATGTATCGATATTTTTTCTAAATATAATCGATATTTATCACGGATATTTTATTTTTTGATATATGGATATTGTATTTGGTGTATTGATTTTAAGCACCAATTCGATGTTTTTTCTACGAAAGCAATTCAGTATCTAATTTAATCGTTACACGTACATAGGATAAATATACGTACATATCCAATCTTCTGAAAGTGTCTTAAAAAGTGAATTCTTCGAAATATAATAGCTTCATCAGCGGTTGAGAGTTAAAAAAAAAGCTGTTAAATTTTAATAACTTTAGGTTAACGTCATTTTTATGTTAGCATGTAAGCGGTTATTTTATCTTTGTAGCTGAAATATTCTCTTTTCAACTGTTTTTTTTTATTATTTACGAATAACAATTAATGGGTTGATGAACCACAAGTCATTATGAATGACCGTTAATTCATTTAAATGTCTACAATCTAGTCTAAAGTCAAGGAATACGTTCCGTAAATATGCCGCAAATACTATAATCTTTAATACGGAAACCCTGAATACGGTATGGTAGTTTATATAGGATTTTAGGGAATAAGTTCCAAGTATACAGACAAATTTTGATGTAATTGAGTGATTGTCGTACTTTGAACTTAATAAACCAATTCTGGATTGCTTTAAATCCTCTATCCTAATGTTCATTGTAATGCTCTTTAAAATATGCATAAGGATATATAGCTTTCTCGTGAATTACAGCCCCAATAAAGAATACTTTCTTGTGATTGCTGTCTTCCATTGATGTAGTGAGAGCAGTTTTTAGTTTTTCAATCACTGTGACACCAACACAACATATCGCAGATAAAACATCAATTTGGTCCACATAAGAAAAGCTATTATCCCTTAGCAGTACTGTTAGGCAAGAGGTTCCAAGTTCTGGCTCAGTTCCTAATGAGCTTAAGCAGTATCTGGACCAACCGCTAATAGACAGAAAATCAGACCCAGTAATGTTTTGGGTGAATTACCAGCGCTCCAAGCCAGTGCTTTCGGAAATTGCGCTGAAATACCTTGTATGTCAAGTTTCTTCTGTGTCGTCCGAAAGAGTGGCTTCAGCAGTCAACTTAGCTGTACTGAACAACAGGAGTGGATTGACGGGGGAGCACATAAAACAGAGAGTCCTTTTGATATGCATATCAGATGAATACTGGTTTGATTGATTGAAAAAATAATAAATTAATAAAAGTTTGTATAATTTTTACCTGTGTCTTTAATTTTCAGAATGTTCTTAAATATTTTGATGTATTTCATCAATTTTTTTTTTTTTTAGATAATTACTCCCTTTAACCAAAAATATCGACATTTTTTCCCGATGTATATCGAAAGTCTGTAAATATCGTTTTGATATTTATCGATATATTTTTTTAAATGCCCATCCCTACTTGTCACTACTACGAGACATGTTTTTTAAGTAAGTACTGTTTTGAAATTAAAAAAGACGTGCAAATATATATCAATAATTTTATTTTTACATGAAAGCCTGTACCTTACTCTACTCTTCTACATAATTCCCTTCAATATTGAGGCACTTGTCATAACGTAGTACCAGTTTTTGAAAACCATCCTCATAGAAGTCTGCCGCCAGACTTGTTAACCACTGCATCACAACTGTTTTTACATCGTTATCGTCTTCAAGACGCTGACCGCCCAGGTGTTTCTTAAAGTGCAGGAACAGATGGTAGTTACTGGGCGCCACAACGCTGTACGGAGGATGATCTAGAGTTTCCCATCGAAAAGATGTGATGAGATCTTTGGTCTGATTAGCCACATGTGGACGGGAATTATCATGCAGCAAAACGATGCCCTTGCTGAACTTGCCACGTCTTTTGTTCTGGATTGAACGGCACAGATTGTTCAATGTCTCACAATAAGCTTCTGCAATGATTGTCTCATTACGAGGCAGAAATTCCACAAGCAATACTCCTTTTCTGTCCCAAAAAACTGTGCACATGATTTTGCGGGCAGAAATCGTTTGCTTGAACTTCACTTTTTTGGGTGAATCTGAATGCCACCATTCCATGAACTGTTGCTTTGATTCAGGTGTGACGTAGGCCACCCATGTCTCATCGCCCGTAACAATTTGGCTTAAGAAATCATCACCATCGTTGTGCTACCGCTCAAGGAAAGTCAATGCACTGCCTAAACGTTTGATTTAGTGCACATCTGTTAATATTTTCGGTACCCAATGTGAGCACAATTTTCGGTAATTCAAGTGTTCGGTCAAAACACTACGAGAAAAATTAGGAAAGTCATCACACAAGGAGGAAATCGTAATGCGTCTGTTTTCTCTCACCTTACTGTCCACTTTCTGCACCAAACTTTCATTAACAACCGAAGGACGCCCACTCCGTTGTTCATCATGCACATTTGTGCGGCCATCTTTAAATGCTCTCACCCACTTTCTCACCATTCCATCACTCATAATGTTTTGTCCTTAAACTGCACATATCTCACGATGAATATCGATCGGTTTTAGGCCTTTAGCACAAAGAAATCTTATAACATCCCGTACTTCACAGTCGACGGGACTCACGATTATCGGAGACATCTTAAACACTCAGTGAACAACGTAAACAAGGAAGAATTGGACTGTAAGGCCGGCCACACACAGAACCGGGCGGGGCAGGGCGGAGCAGGGCATTTTGCCCCGGGGCGTCTTGTGCGACGGGAAACGTACGGGCGGCCTATGGAGCACCACACACAGGACCGGGCGGGGCAGGGCACGTCGAAAAGACGCCCCGGGGCAAAATGCGAAGCTGAAACAAATTATGCCCCGGGGCAAGTCGCTGCCGGGCAGAACGTTCTGCGCATGCGCTGTCACGGGACCCACCCTCCCTCCCCGGGCTCCACTATCTCGCGGTCTGGTTGTGTTGAACACGTGGTTGTGTTGTGTTTCGAATATTCGACTGATTTGTATGTGTGCCATGTATGACTGTAAGATTTAAAATTTATATGACTATACAGTGTTATTATATGGTTGAATAACTAATGCTGAGGAAAAAGAGGACCAATATACATACGTTAAGGTTATCAAAAGCCAATCCTCTGGGGGTATGGCTGTTCTCCAGTTGGTATTTTGCTTTTCTATTCTGCTCCGAATGCTCTCAAGTACAAAGTCGAATGTCGAAATTGACATGCGACAATAATCAAAAAACTTGTCTGGGTCGGCTCGAAGCTCAGAAATAAAACTTACTATATTCCTTTTCAGGTATATAAGGTGTACCCACATCTCTCTGTTGTTAGCATTGTGGTCCAAGAGCTGCAGATAGTTCCAAATTAACAAAACGGTCTCCTCATCTTCATCCAGTTAAAATGATACACTACACACCAGTATGCTCCCACTAAGTTCACTGACAGGTGATTTGCTAAATGTTTGACTTGTCGTGCTCCGCCTCGTTCTGTGTGTGACAGCAGCACGACAGGGCAAGTCAGGCGACTCGTCGCGCCCCGCCCCGCCCTGCCCCGCCCGGTTCTGTGTGTGGCTGGCTTAATGGCTTCAGTGCGTAGGCAAGAGATGCAGGTACCCAGTGCGCATGCGCGGACGCCGACCGTAGCGCTGCAGCAACGGTGTGACAAAACGGTACTTACTTAAAAAATACGCCTCGTATATGACTATAGGTTGCGCCTTTGTGGATCCTGCGAATGAAAAGTGGGGCCTATATCACCTCCCAGAAGAAGCATCGGTCTACACTGCTGAATTACAAGCCATTGTGAAAGCCTTAGAATACGGCCTACAGATGCGGACAGACCGGCTGGTTCTTTTATCAGATTCTCGATATGTCCTACTGAGGTTATACAACCTTGCAGCGGACAACGGAAGAAGCTGATTAATAAACGAGGTCCTACAGTTGGTAGCAAAGCTTAGAGAAAAGAGCTCGAAGGTAACATTTATCTGGACTAAAGGTCACGCCGGAATAGAAGGCAATGATTTAGCTGATCACCTGGCCAAGGCAGCACCACATCATGGCAAGAAAATAAAACATATTCCGGCCTCTGACTTGATCGCCCTACTCCGTAACAAAGCTAGAACAGAATGGAACAGAGAGTGAAGATCAAAAGATCTACACAAAGGTAGTCATTATAAACACATCCACCCAACAATCCCATGGACCCACTGTTACGACAACACGCTAACTACAAGGAAGGCCGCATCCTTTGTCTCCAGACTGAAATTCAACCACGGTCGCTATCCGAGCCACCTCTACAAGATCAACATGGTCAACTCCCCCATGTGTGAGCGTGATGGTAGGAGCTTTGGGAATATTGACCACATATTTTTTTCCTGCAGACGACATTGGGATGAATCATCAATATTAATAGCAGTGTTGTGCAGTCTCGGGGCAGAACTGCCTACCAAGGTGCAGACCCTCCTTCAAAAGAATAAAGCAGAAATCTTCATGACCCTCTTCAAGTTTTCAGCGAGGAACAACGTCGAAATATGGCACCTGAACCAGCCGAATAAAGAGGTCACACTGGTGGACATTAAACAAAACCATGTACACTCGACAAAACAACATATCCTACAACAACAGAATAATCTGAGTGAATCATTTTATTATATTGCATGTTAAATATTTTATTTTATAAAATTGTATGCCACATATTGTACATATATTGGTATGACATTTATCGATAAAAATATACGCACTTATAAATTGTAAATCTGACCCTGTACTTAAGCAAAGGATAATATGTAGTATTTGATAATTTGTAATCCGCTGGCTGTATGGTACACACCAAATGCCAATAAAACAAATAAATAAATATATGACTATAACCATATTGCTGAACCAAGTCGAAAGAATCAGTAACACTAATGTTTTTACCCTCACCATGACGGACCTGTTGAAATTTATCAGTAAAAGAAATTATTTTTAATCAACTGCGAGAATTAAATTAATTTTCCACCTGCAGCAGTAGCAGCTCCTGCACATTCAGCTGCAGTCGTGACGTCAATGGGTTCCTTATAATACAGTCATATAAGGTGAAAAATGGGGTACACCTGTTTTTTAACTGCTTTACGTTTCTCAACAGCGAGGTCTTTAGAGACGGGAAAGGATGGGGGCAAGGAATGGGAAGGAATTCGGCCATGGCCTGTTTAAGGAAGCATCGCGGCATTTGCCTGGAGTGATTTGGGAAACCATGGAAAACCCAAATCTGGATGCCCGGACGGGGATTCGAACCGCCGTCCTCCCGAATGCGAGGCCAGAACGCTATCCGTTACACCACCACGCTCGGTCGGGTAAACCTGATAATAAGCTGTAAATTTGTATAATCCTTTGTTTTTACATTTTTTTAAGTTGGCCCAAAATTCTCATAGAATCTCTTGTTCACAAACCATGATATGCAAGGTGAATGGTCGGAAATAACTTTTTTGTACATAAGTCGTTTCCTTTACTCTAAATGTTATTTTGAGTTATCAGAAAAATTGTAGAGCATAAAATTCTCTACGTATTTTGTTATAGGCGATATTTCATAGATTTAACCCTTATTGAGATAGAGTTCGAAATTGGGGAGCGCTTAGTCGTATGGACGAGAACGCTACTGTACGATACGATGACTACAGAATCCAATAAACAGTACGATTTATAAAGTTAATCATTTATCAAAAATGTTATAATTACGAATAAGCTGTAATTATTTACTAATTAATGATACCTAAAGCAGCTAAAGAAAGAATTATTAATAGCAAAGAATGTGGCTAAATATGGGTTAATGAAGATTATTACTGATGCAGGAGGACCAATGATGGATGCATCTAGAAATTTATTTGGTTATATTAGAATGGGGGGGGGGAGGGTGTGAGGATAGTTACAGATAAGGATGAAGAAGAAATTACTGAGGATTTGAAAAAGGAAGATATTTCAAGTAACTCGTTTAGTGAGACCCTTATGGTTTATGATTAAGGTGTAAATCAGAGAAATATACCGTCTACGCAATTAGAAATGAGTAGACTAGGAAACCTGAAATTCATCCTGAAGGTACCATCAACTTATTAAGAAAGCCAAAAAAGCATAAAGGGGCTGATGTATGTAATATTAGTACGGATATGTCAAAGTTAGCAGGATGTGACATTGTATATTATCTTCAAACGTTATGTAAATTGAGTCTTGATACTTGTTGCCTACAACGGGATTGGAAATGTGCTATAGTAGTACTGTCCATAAAGGAGTAACAAGCAGAGTCGAAAATTACAGAACAATCAGTTTGACTGGTAGGTAAATTAATAGAGAGATTGATGTGCAACCTTATCAGACGTTTCTGTGAGGAACGTAAGTGGTTTTCAAGTAGACAATATGGCTTTAGGCAAGGATATTCATGAGAATCTCAGTTAGTAGGCTAAATCTAAGATATTTCGAATGAACGTTACAAGGAGAGCTAAATAGATTCAAATTCCGAAATTATTGGCGCAGGCATCTACTAGTCACTTACGTATTTGCAACAGACTTTGAAAATCAACCCCGCTCCTATTCATGAGTCCAAGCTATCACAATACAAGAAAGACTTCTTTATTTTATGATTCTTGCAACCCGTTGCCGCTGAATGACTTAGGCACCGTGATTATGATTTAATCCTACCACCTCTCGGCAACCCCAAAGTTTATTGATGAGTTGTTTGTTGCCTGTCAGGCGCCATACACTGAAGAGCCAAAGAAACTGGTACAGCTGCCTAATATCGTGTAAGGCCCCCGCCGGCACGCAGAAGTGACGTAACACGACATGGTATGGACCTGACTAATGTCTGAAGTAGTGCTGGAGAGAGTTGACATCACGCATCATTCAGGGCTGTCCATAAATCCGGAAGAGTATGAGGGGGTGGAGATCTCTTATGAACGGCACGTTGCAAGGCATCCCTGATATCGTCAATAATATTCATGTCGGGGGGTTTGGTGGCCAGCGGAGGTGTAAAATCTGAGAAGAGTGTTCCTGGAGCCACTCTGTAGCAATTCTGGACAAGTGGGGTGTCGCATTGTCTTGCTGGAATTGCCCAAGTCCATCGGAATGCATAATGGACATGAATGGATACAGGTGATCAACCAGGATGCGTACGTACGAGTAACCTTTCAGAGTCGTATCTAGACATATCAGGGATCCCATGTCACTCCAACTGCACACGCCCCACACCAAGACTCCACCAGATTCAACAGTCCCATGCTAACATGCAGGATCCATGAATTCATGAGGTTGTCTCCATACCCGTACACGTACATCCACTCGATACAACTGGAAACGAGACTCGTCATACGAGGCAACATGTTCCCAATCATCAACAGTCCAATACCGGTGTTGACGGGCGCAGGCGAGGCGTAAAGATTTTGTGTCGTGTACTCAGCAAGGGTACACAAGTGGGCCTTAGGATACGAAAGCCCCTATCGATGATATGTCGCTGAATGGTTCGCACGCTGACACTTGATGGCCGAGCACTGAAATCTGCATCAATTTGCGGAAGGGTTGCACTTCTGTCACGTTGAACGATTCTCTTCAGTCGTCGTTGGCTCCGTTCTTGCAGGATCTTTCTCCGGCCGCAGCGATGTCGGAGATTTGATGTTTTACCGGATTCCCGATTTCACGGTGCACTCGGTAAATGGTTGTACGGGAAAATTCCCACCTCATCGCTACATCAGAGATGCTGTGTTACATCTCTCGTATGCCGACTATAACACCACGTTCCTTAAATCGTGATAACCTGCCATTGTAGTAACAGTAACCAATCTAACGCCTCCGCCAGACACCCATTGTCTTATATAGGCGTCGCCGATCGCAGCGCGTGTTTACATATCTGCGTGTTTGCATATGCATGCCTATACCAGTTTCTTTGGCTCTTCGGTGTATGTAGATGACCAATTTTTGTGTTTACGGATTTATTCCTTCAAGAATTTAAAGGCAGTAAATTATGTTGGCCAGAGCCGCATTAAAACAACGCGGGGCCCGTAGCAAATACCAAAAAGGGGCACTTGGTTTTTCGCCTTCCGGGTAAGTGGTAGAGGTTTAAAACAAAAACATCGCCCATATTGCCTGACGGGGAGATCCCCGAGAATCCTAGGTGTGGTGACCCCCCCTCCCCCCCACTCCCCACCCCCACACACAAACACAGAAGGCGCTGGGGCCCCAGAAGGCGTTTGGCCCTCAGAAAGCACGGGGCCCGTAGTATTTGCTAACTCTTGCTACGTGACTAATCCGGTACTGAAGTTGGCTATCATTCAAATTGAGAATTTTTAAGTGTAACAAAGTCTGGTGCTGGGAGAACTGGAGGGAGTACCATGCCAGATCTCACATACGCCTAATATTCGTCAGCAAAGAATATTAATTTCTTAGTTATAACCGGTTTGGATCTTTACGACAAGTCCTATTTTTCTGACTTCTTTTTGAGCTGTCATGCTGAATTAAACACTGAATGAACATTTCTTATTATATTTAAATGTATTTTTTATCGCATATATATGCATATTCCGTTTTGGTCATATTACGATAATATTTATGGTAATATGGTCACATTTTGATGAAAATCTGGTAGTTTTTAATAGTACTGGGAATTCAAGGAGAGTTATAGATGAGAAGAAATTAAGACAAGTGTTCACTGAAATGTATTCCTTTTATACATTGGAGGGAAAACCGAAGGTTATTGTCTCTGATGTGGCCAGAAGTCACCAGTCAATAGTTAAAGTTATACATTATTGTCACTGTATAAAGTTAATCTTCCACCCTCCTATTAATGTGGACAGTGCAGCAGTCGTTAAAAGTATGAAAACCGAGGTAGGTGAACCTGGGGACAGTGCGGCTAGTTTACTAAAGAACAAACTTAATAAAGAGTTAAGTGGGAAAACGGGATCTAAAAGAATTTGTAAAATTAGTGACATTTTAGATGGTGGTGAAGATGTTTTGTTAAAGACGACCCACAATTAAATTACAGCGACTTTTTTTATGTACGCTCTCCTTCATCTCACCATGAACGAAGATTTTCATAGTACAAGCCAGTTTTAAGTGACAACATGAGAAAATGCATGTGGTGAGATACTGCAATGCCGGCATTAAACAAGACTAAACAGTGCTATGTACACTAATTCACAACAAATTTGCAATTATTTCCATTTTTAAAAGTAAAATTCTAGTAATACATTCTTTTATAAGAACGTGAAAATAATTTGCGAAAAAAATTAATTTCCCAATGATGCATTGAGTGCAAAGAAGAACATTATGGTGGTTACATGAAAACAACACTACTAAACAAAATAATTCAAATTTTTAGAAACTAATGACAATTTAGATACACAACCCAATGAAATTAAGGAAGTAATTAACAGTATAAAAAGTAATAAAGATAGTGGAGAAGACAGCATAACAGCCGAACGTTTAAAATGGTCCCAATCAAAAATTATTCAAGTGTTACAGTTAATTTTTGAAAGTATTTGGAGAACAGAGAGAAGATTCCAGATGAATGTAAAGTGGCATTAATACATCCATTGCATAAAAGAGGTGACAAAAAAAATGTTGATAACTATAGAGGAGTATCCCTATTGCAAGTTTTTTATAAAATATTCCCAAAACTTTTATTGAACAGAGAAGAGACAACACTTGACAAGCAATTGGGAGACTATCAGGGTGGATCAGAACAAATATTCAATCTGAAATCCATAATTCGTAATCGGATATTAAACACCACGGACAAAATAGTAATTTTTATAATTTTTTTTAAAGGCTTTCGACTCTGCTGATGGGGAAACTTGGATAAAACATTTCGTGAATTTAGAGTGAAATGTAAATTGGCAAACCTAATACGCGAAACTATTACGTGCACAGTTTCAAAAGTAAAATTTATGGGAGAAATCTCAAAATCTATCAAGATAAATACATGTGTGCGGCAAGGTGATGGTCTGTAACCCAGTCTGTTCAACTGTCTTACAGAAAATTGTAAGAATTTGGAATAGTAAATTGAATGAACACAAAATTTCACCATTAATTTTGGGAAGAAAAAACAAAGGTCTTGAAATTAATTGCCTGGCATTTGCTGACGATTTCGCTATACTTTCAGAGAACATTACAGGTGCGAAAAAACAAATCAATCTCTTGGAAGCAATAGCCAACAAAACAGGTTTGAGAATTTCAGTAGAACAAACTAAGCATTAAAAACGTTACAAAATTTTTAACGACAGATATTGGACAAATGGCGAAAGTAATGAAATTTAAATATCTGGGTGAAATAATTACAGAAAATGGATTTGATAAATCCGCCATAGAAGAAATGATACACAGGATGGAAAGAGAGTATCGTATCACTAAAAATTATATAACAAAAAGTGTTTGTCAAAAAATCTCAAAATAAGGCACTACAAACTCGGTGATGAAACCAGAATGTCTTTATGCTAGTGAATGCCATTTGTTGAACTATAGATGAACTGGAATTACTAGAAAGTAGAATCATGAGAAAAATCTTGGGTCCAGTTAAAACAACAGAACTATCGAAGTTAAGAAGTAATAAGGACATACATCAGAACATAGAAAATATTCCAAAATCAATAAGAAATAGGAGATTGCTGGTTTTTGGATATATCTATAGAATGAATGATAACAGACTAACAAAAAAGATATTCAATTACCTTTGGGGGAAAAATATTAACTACCAGCTGGATTCAAGTGGTTAAGAAAGATTTGGAAAGAAATAAGAGAAGAGAAGAGGAAATTATGAAAAGAGAGATGTTTAGAAAGAAGGTATTAATTTTGGAATGATTCCAAGCCAGAAGAGGAAATAAATCTGCTCCGAAGTGCACTGAGGAAAGAACCACAATGAAATGATGAAAGAATATTGGATTGAAAGGAAGAAAAAAACAACTGCAAAGGATGAAGATTTGTGATTTGAACGTTGTGCTAGAAGGCCTTAACAGAAAGAAGAAGAAAATATGTGTAGATGAGCATGTTTGGTCATATATTGTCATATTTACCAATTTTTAAGGTCATATTTGCATCCATATTTTTTTATTATTTAAGATTTGAACCCTAGTTATAACTAAATTACTTATTGACCCTGTACGTTAAATTAATTATCTCGAAAATACAGTAAATGATAGTGATTTGCGTTTTTTAACCTCGTTGGTGAGGTAGATTTGGTGCTCAGAAAAATATGTGCTCAATTATATATATATCACCTTGTAACATTCGAGTTTGATTTATACAATGGATCAGCGTGCAAATACGTTTGATAGAAGCGAGAAAAATAACTTACTTCCTTGCTTCAAGAAGAAATTAGTAATATAAAAAATGATGATAAATTTGTGCAACGTATATATATATATATATATATATGGAAAAGCAACTACTATACATGTGTAGTTTCAGCAATGTAATAGAAAACTCATTCAGATAACACTTTGCATTGCCCTAACTTTTAATAGTGCAAACACCGAGTTTTTTCATGAATTTTTAGTTACTTTATGCTAGTGAACATTAGTTCATAACATACATCATTTTTTGCGGGTCAGTTTATGTTCGGACAAAACAATTTATACTAAAATAGTAACCTTCTAGACAATGTAACTACTTTTAAATGTTTTTAAAAAGTAAGAAGTAGGTCATTCGATGTACGTAAATCGTTTATATTGATGAAATATATGTCTATTTTAATCTCTAAAATCTATAAATCTTATTTTTGTTATGATGATGAGAACCTGAATGATGAAAACGGACAAGCTGTATTATTCGATGTTTCTACCTGATCTCTTCTGACAGTAAAAAAATTTGAATCCTAACTGTTGAAACCAATACGGTTCTTAGTTAGGGTTGCCAACCACATTATTGTATATAGCATTCTACTGTATTTCGGATCATCGTACCATTTACTATTGAAAAAAAAAAATATATAGTTCGCGAAAATACTATATTTCAGATGGGTTGATCAAACTTCTTCTCCCCCCCCCCCCTCCCCCCCAAATGAGTGATGAAATGTGCGTGTAGCCGAATGCGTTTCTGTCTTGCTGCATTCCGAACTGTTTAGTTAATGTCGAAATTGACAACGTCAATGAAATGTTTCTTCGCGAAATTGTTTTTGCTTCATTTTTTACTAATTAATTATTTTCACTTGAAGGCTTTTCTTACTTTTGATATTTATTTAAATTAGTTATGGAAAGCGGCAGCAATAACGAAAGTGGGTCAATTTCATGTGAATTGGAAACCATTGAGCTATTATTATATTACTTTATCGAATGATTGTCCTCCAAATATTCAAAATATTTTGGCGATATATAAAACTAATGGATCCATTAAAGTTAAAATCTTTTTGAATTTCTCGAGCCATATATTACATAACTTTCACAAAACTGTTAAACAAGTTGAAGGAAATAACATCCTAGTCATAGATGTGTATAATATTGTGTCAACTTTAAAATAAGTGCTAGAACAATGTAAAAAATACTGTTTCTTTGGTTAAAAAACCAACAAATATTCCTTAGAGGCAAAATCCTCAAAAGAAAGTGATAATGTTAAAATGAATAGTTTAGTATTTTTATATTTTTACAAATTTCATTCCTCCCAGGTAAAACTTGGGAGGCGGGCTGCTGGAAGATCGCAAGGATCCTTTTTCAGCCGACTAACCTAAAGGGAGGGAGGGTGATGGAATTCGGCCGTGGCCTTGTAGGGAACCATCCCAGCATTCACCTTAAATGACTGATGAAAACCACAGTCAGTTTGGCCGAACCGGGTTTAACCATGGTCCTCCTGAATGATGGGTAGGACGGTGAATTCCTTACTCTAAAATAACAACACTTACCGAAATCTACGTAAGAGTAAGAGGTTGCAATGAGTTAACCTGACAGAACCACCTACCAAAACTGGCAGCATATTTTAAAATGATACCGAAAATAATTTTTAAAGTATATTTAAGATTATTTCATTCCAGCTCAAGCATAGTTTCAATTATAAAATCGAAATCACGAGAAGAAAGAAGCCGAGTGAGTACCACTTTAAAAAAAATGCGCGTTTGTCCTACATTCATTTAATAATTTAATGCTGTAAGACATAGGAAATTTTGCTGTAGACAAGAAATTGTCGAAAGATGCAGGAAGTGCCAAACAAAAATATTAAAAAAATTATAATAAATAAATAAATAATAAAAAAATAACAAGTAAATAATATTTTTGTCCTTTTTTACTCTTTCCATAAAATACTATATTTTTGGAGAGTACTGTATTATTTGACTTGTACTATATTTTTTATAGTTTATTCTTAAAAATACTATAATCAGCCAAAAAATGTTGTTTATCCTATTCTTGGTACTAATGAAGTCAATTTAGTTCTAAACACTAAAACCAATGTAGTTAGGTTAGTGGTTACGATTAAAGTGTATTATATGTGTTATTAGTTTGATTCAATAAAATTGGCTATAACGTAGTAAAAGGGCATTTCTCTGGATGAAGAGGTCCCCGCTTCTCTCCCGGGAATGCGACGTTAAGTGTTATTTGCAAGACACTGATCTTAGTCTACTCTGCGATGGACTAATTATCCTTTGCTGTTCGAAAATAAACGTCTCTAAGATTCGAATGAAGCTCATAGTTATTTACTTAAGTTCATCTTTTTGTAGAAGTCAATCCGTAAACACAGCTACCGGTATGTGTTGTTATTTATCTACATATCCAAGCTCCACTGGCATACAATAAGCGGCTCATCAATAAAATTAGAGGCTGCAGAGAGGTGGTAGGTCCGAACCAGAACCACGTCACAGTCGCTAAGCTGGTTGTTGTAAGTTACTAAATGTATCCTCATTAACTGTAATTACGTTGAATTGTAAAAGGTGAGTAACGATTTAATTCGCGAAGGGCTATTCCACGAAAGCCCGAGGAGTATTGTGCATGCAACCAGCTCATATTTTGAGCAAAATTTTTGGTCTACCATTGTCAGTGGAGGGGTCTATTGTGATTTTTCTACTTCCATTTCACCTTCAGAGTTGTTAGATTACCGTTAATTATAAACAATTATACGAAACGCGATAAAAATCGTATTTGAATGCTAAATTCGTAATTAATGTTATGTTTCACGATTTCGTAGCTACCGATAGGTTAGAGAATTTCGCACGTCAACTTCTATTAGTATTCACTAGTATAGTGTTCATCCTAAAGGACTGTTGTGTATAATTTTAAAATTATCAATTTAGTTCTCCAAACATCAGTGTAGTTTTCATTTGTCTCTGATGCTATATAGAACTAAGTAATTGAATGTAAGGCTGACAGGATGAATTACAGTGGAATTGAAACACTGGAAGAAATTGTAGAAGGAATGGAAAATCTGCACCAGTAATTCAGTATCCGGTCAGCATCAGCAGTACGGGACGAGATCCATACCGAACGCTGCCAAGTCGAAGTGGTTGCACGTCATGCAGGAGCAGCAAACCTAGTCCAAAAATTATCAATTATCTCGCAGTTGGTTTAAGAAAAATATTTTATATTTAGGACCGAGACTTGAGCGGTGCAATTTCACGTTGCTACTTGCCGCCCATTCTGGAGGGTTGGGGTCAAACTAGGGATGGGCATTTAAAAAAATATATCGATAAATATCGAAACGATATTTACAAACACTATCGATATATATCGGGGAAAAAATATCGATATTTCGATATATCGATATTTCGATATATCGATATTTCGATATTTTTGCTAAAGGGAGTAATTATCTAAAAAAAATCATAAAATACATCAAAATATCTAAGAAAATTCTGAAAATTAAAGACACAGGTAGAAATTATACAAACTTTTATTAATTTATTATTTTTTTCAATCAATCAAACCAGTATTCGTCTGATATGGACATCAAAAGGACTTTCTGTTTTATGTGCTCCTCCGTCAATCTAATCCTGTTGTTCTGTACAGCTAAGTTGACTGCAGGAGCCACTCTCTTGGACGACACAGAAGAAGCTTGACATATAAGGTATTTCAGCGCGCTGGAGCACTGGCAATTCACCTAAAACTTTACTGGGTCTGATTTTCTGTCTATTAATGGTTGGTCCAAATATTGCTTAAGCTCATTAGGAACTGAGCCAGAGCTTGGAACCTCTTGAATTACAGTAATGCTAAGGGATAATAGCTTTTCATGTCCGGACCAAATTGATGCGTTATCTGCGATATATTGTGTTGATGCTGTAGACCTTACTTCTCGAGAACGTTGTCCTCGTCGTCTAAGTTCCAAGCGAATATGTTTACTTATTGTAGATATCGCATTTGACACACCGATTGGAGAAGTGAAGTGTATACGTTTGAAACGAGGATCCAAAATGGTAGCTGCTGCAAGGAATGTATTTCTTTCTACAGGACTTAATTTCTCTTGAATTCTTTGGAGTAAAACCTCTTTTACCGTGAATCATAAAGTAGTCGAAGGACTAGCTTGTTCCGTTACTTGTCGAATAAGATTTGTAACAGGAATGGCTAAGCTAGCAGTCGCATAATTTGTACCACTAACCTCTTCAGTGTCTTCTTTGAAAGGACCAAGCAGGACAATGAGGTCACGTATTACATTAAGCTGTTAAGTTGCAACCATATCAAGTGTGTTTATATTTGACTGATTTTTTTTAGCTAATATTTTAGCTACAATTGCAGAGAGTCTAACAAATCGTTCTAACATATTAAAGCAGGAGTTCCATCTGGTGCTAACAGCTTGAGTCAAAGTTAACACTCTCCTTCCTTTTCCCCAGATGCTTCTTGTTCAGATCTTAATAGATCCGTAGCATTGACAGACTGCTTAAAATAAGTCACAATACTTTTTACGTGATCGCAGAGTGCTGAAAATCAATTATTTTCACTTAACACTCCATCAACGATTTTCATCATCAGGGCTTGACCAGTAAGTGGCAATTTCTAATCACCAAACCTCTCTGCAGTGCGTATGTTGCGAGGGAATACGATGTTGTTGATGGAGATTCATTCGTCGGATGGGAATGTTAAGCTTGGCGACCCCATTAGAATGTTTCGCAAAAGTAGGCCTGAACATGCCGACACCGGCTTCCACCCTCTCCCTTCTTTCATCTCTCATCCACAACACTCTATACTGAACCACACAGTGTCACTGTCATACACACTTAGGAGCACTGTCACACTGAGGAAGGAAACGGGGATTTTTATTTTTTTTACTGCTTAACGTCTCTTAACAGCGAGGTCTTTAGAGACGGGAAAGGATGGGGGGCAAGGAATGGGAAGGAATTCGGCCATGGCCTTTTGAAGGAAGCATCCCGGAATTTGCGTGGAGTGATTGGGGAAACCATGGAAAACCCAAATCTGGATGGCCGGACGGGGATTCGACCCACCCTCCTCCCGAATGCGAGTCCAGAAAGCTAACCATTACACCACCATGTTCGGTGAAACGGGAAACCACCCCAGTTCATCTTCCTAGGACTTTCCTTGGAGGGATATACATCACCCATGGTAATCGCCTACTACCTGACACGGAAGAGGTGATCGAAGAGGATCTTACTATCAGTAAAAAATATTGGTGTCTCAGTGATTAAAAAACTAAAAACCGCTCTTACTACATCAATCCATGACAGCAATCACAAGAAAGTATTCTTTAGTGGGGCTGTAATTCACGAGAAAGCTATATGTCTTAATGCATATTTTAAAGAGCATAACAATGAACTTTTGGATAGAGGTTTTAAAGCAACCCAGAACTGGTTTATTAAGTTCAAAGTCCGATAATCACTCCATTAAATCAAAATTTTTCTGTATACTTGGAACGTATTCCCTATAATCCTATATAAACTAACATTCTGTATTCAAGGTTTCCGTATTCAAGATTTCCGTATTCAAGATTTTTGTATTTGCGGCTAATTTACGGAACGCATTCCTTGCGATTAAGGAGTTTTGACTGTAGACTAGATTGTAGACATTTAAATGAATTAACAGTCATTCATAATGACTTGTGATTCATCAACCCATTAATTGTTATTCGTAAATAAAATTAAAAAAAAACAGTTGAAAAGATAATATTTCAAGTACAAAGATAAAATAATCGCTTACATGCTAACATAAAAATGACGTTAACGTAAAGTTGTTAAAATTTGACAGCTCTTTTTAACCTCTCAACCGCTGATTAAGCTGTTATATTTCGACGAATTCACTTTTTAAGACACTTTCAGAAGATTGGATATGTATGTATATTTATCCTATATATATGTAACGATTAAATTGTATACTGAATTTTGTTCGTAGAAAAAATATCGAATTGGTGCTTAAAATCGATACACTAAATACAATATCGATGTATCGATATATCGAAAATAAAAATATCGGCGATAAATATCGATATTTTTTAGAAAAAATATCGATATATCGATACATCGATATATTTTGCCCATCCCTAGGTCAAACCCGGTTCGGTCAGACACTCTAGGCCAGGGGTGGCCAACCGGTCGATCGCGGCTATTAATCCAGTCGAGTTTATGTTTTCGGCGCGCGATGGACAAAGGGCGGGAAGGTATGGGACGCTGTCAATCCTCCAGTTGACGACGTTATTAACCCTTTAATGCCCAGGTATGCTTCTGATGTAAGAAAAAAAAAAATTCATGAAATGTTATTTATTGAAGATACTTAAAAATACATTTCCATAAAAATACAAAATATTTTAACAATTTTTGATGTGACATATATGTAACATTGGGCGATTAAGGATACAAAGTATATTTTGCAAGTAAAATATATCTGCTTATATGTATAGAGAAATTCTTGATTTTATAACGTTTTTATACATATAGTATTATGGATATTTTCCTGAGGATAAATATTTCGAAAATGATTTATTCATGGAACCTCCTGAAGCATTTCCTATCCTTGTTGAGGCATAAATACACCTCACACTTTTTGCACCACACAAATGAGTTAATTTTTATGCATATTTTGCAGCGTCCACGTGTGCTCTTCCAGATGGGCCAGTGGTCACTCCGATCTTTTTGACAATCTACAACCGGTACAATAGTTGTTGCTGCTATTTTCTTTGATTTCGACATATCTTCTGCACTTGGTCTCCCTCGTTTGAATTTTCCTTTTCCAGCAAGTATGAGCCCTGCAGCAACATCGGCTTGAAACCTTCGGAGAGGCTCATGTTTCTGATCTAGCATTTGGCAATCTCTTCGGTATTTTAGCCAACTGTTTATTACGACCACTGTTATTAGATCCACTGTTATTAGATGCCAAAAATGTAGAGATACCAACGACGACTCTTGATATGATACTTGTAAAGAGCAGCAACATATCATGGATATCAATGCCTCCCATGAATTTATTGTAAGTTTTGAAAATTGATGGCCTACTAACTTGAATGTGTTCTCTGCTGGACTTACTCCACCGACGTACCTCATCTTTAGGCTCAGCATCGACAAAAGACGATAGTAAAGTAACTACTTCGTTGTCATACCTACTCACTACAACAAAGCGATCAGTAGTATCTACTAAAGAGGCAACTGAACCTCGCCCTTGCTTTCTCATTTCTTTTTCGTCTGAAAGAGGGCAGTCCCTCAATATGTTCATTGGAATCGTTCCAATGAAATAGATACCTCTATTTAGAAGTGACTGAACAAGAATGTCTGTGGTAAAGAAGTTGTCTGCAAATACTTTAAAAAAGTGTCCAGAAGGAAGTGAATCAGTTAGTTTTACCACCACTTCATAACCTAAACCTTTTCCAGCTTTTCATTTCTCTTGAGCAGATGATACTGCACCTTGATAAATGTCGAAGTCGTATAGGTACCCAGACGAGCCAGCTCTGCCCCACATTTTAAAACCCCTACGAGTAGGTTTGTTTCGCATGAACTGTCGTAAGTGACTTCTGCCTTTGAAGGCAATCATCATTTCATCTACACTTTGGTTTTCTTCAGGATTTTGTAGACACTGAGATCGTAGCAAATCGAGCCAGGGCCTTATCTTCCATAATTTGTCCCTTTTAGCTTCATCTGTTACTGCCAAATTATTAGTAAAATGAAGAACAGTTAGAATTTTCTCAAATCGGTTCCTCTGCATTACCTCAGACACTAAGCTGTATGCAACGCTATTTTCACAGTATGAACTCACATTAGGCATTTGGCAAAGCCCCATTCTTATATACATGCCCATAATTTTCTCAGTTTCAGGCTTACTTGTGTTTACACTACTTCCAGATTTTTGAGTGCTATATAAATTGGTTTCATTTACCAGCATATCCAGCATTTCATCTGTTATGAATAATTTGAAATATTCATATGGAGTTGAAATCTTATCTGGCAATTGAGAAGGAATTTCCACAAAAGGCTGAATGGTGGCTGCTTAATCACCTTCTTTCCAATTTAAACGGGGTATGTTTTCTGACAATGAATCATTACATTCATCTAAGCCTTCTGCAATAGTGGCTGGATCTAGGTGCAATTCGCCTACAGCATCCGTTGTATCGACAGGATCTGCAATGACGTTACGCGAGTCAATATTGAGCTCATCACTTCATCTTCTTCTAATTCCGAAAAATCAGAGAAATCCCCACAATCTACTTCGTCCAGAATATTCCTTATATCTTCTTCAGTAAGCTGGAAGGAAAAAAAGAAATTTCGGTCATATTTTGATTGCAGAGAAAAATCTAAAACACATAGAATAATATGTTTATACTTCTTCATTTAACATCTTCTTCAAGATGCATGTCAAATTGCTGTATTACAATAAAAAAAAAAAAAAATAAAAAAAAAATAAAAAAATAAAAAATAAAAAACCCTGCTAATACTAACCTTGCTACCCATGCTGATGGAGAGAGAGAAACAGATGAGGTCTGATGCAGTGTCACCAACCTTAGAAGCAAGAAGTGCAAATGTGTACAGGTGGCTGTTACAATTATGCCACAGCAGGCATTTGAGGAGAAGCGCATTGGAAGAGGCGGCAGAGGCGTAAATATGCCATGTTAGATAAATGTAACGAAGGGCATTAAAGGGTTAATATTTCAATTTTATTTTTGTAGATCCTTGAAAAATGTGCTACAAAGAAATAAAAAAAACTTATCACTTTCACCAAGAATGGTAACGGGATAACTACTTTACAATGGTGAAAGAAAACTGTTGCGGCTTAATATGTAATACATAGGTTGCAATACTGAAAAAAGGAAATTTAGAGAGACATTTTAACACAATTCATAGTAAATATCAGACAGATTTTCCACCTAACAGCGACATAAAAAAAGTAAATTTCAAGCATTGAAATTGCAATTAACAGTCCAAGAATACGTGTTTTCTAAGCCTACTGAGGAAAGTAAGGCTGCAACTGAAGCTTCTTTTCAAGTAAGCTACAGAATTGTACAAAACTGCAAAGCTTTTTCCGGTGGAGAATACATCAAGGCAATTTTAGAAGCAGTGTCAGATTCGCTGTTCGTGAATTTCAAAAATAAAAAATTAAATTAAAGAAGCTATTCATGGTTTACAGCTGTCTCGAAATACTGTTTTGCGCCGAATAGAAACGATGAGTGAAAACATAACGAACAACTACAAAGAGATATCGTCCACTACGTTGCTTTTCCGCTACAACGTGACTGGTCAACAGATATCACTGATACTGAACAATTACTTATTTTTATTAGGATGGTCTGTGAAGATTTCTCGACGAAAGAAGAACTGCTAAGTATGATTTCCTTAAAAGGAAAAACTCGTTGCCCTGATATATTCAAGAAATTCAAAGCATATATTAGCAAAATTAATTCCTATCAATGACAAATGGTGGGCCTTCTGCAATGACAGGTATTCATAATGGTTTTATTGCTCTTTGTCACAAAGACGAAGAATTTCCAGACTTCATTAGATACCACTGCATAATTAATCAGCAAGTACTGGCTAGTCAGGGACTAAACACAAAAAATGTAATGGATATTTCCTTCAAGATTGTAAATTCCATAATAGGAAAATCTCTCTTTATACAGAAATTAGATGAGAATGCACCAGATTTGGCATTGCACACTGACGCAAGGTGATTAAGTCAAAGCAAGTTATTGAAAAAGATTTCGAGATCTACTGGACGAAATAATAAAATTTTTAGAAGATAGAGGTGATGATTATCGGCAACTGCATGATTTAGACTGGCAAAATGATTTAGCACTTTTAGCAGATTTCACCGGAAAACTGAACACATTAAATCTGGAACTATAAGCCAAGAATAAAACATTAATAGATATTATAAGTTCTATTGCAGCATTCTAAAGTCAAACAGCGTCTATAATAGTTGTCATCAAAAAGAAAAAAATTCAACAATTTGTAAACATCAAGGATCATATGGAAAAACATCCTACCTACAATTCCATTCCTGTCAAGTACATGGCAGAAATTAATGCAGTGGTATCAGACTTCGAAATTCGCTTTGGTGATTTCAAGTAAATTGAGAAGTCGGTGGAATTCATCAGTTATCCGTTTAATAATTCCATTGATCATAGTGATATCTATGAAATAGCTAAAAAATTTGCAGATATATTTCATATGGACCACATGATATTTCAAAACGAAATTATTACTCAGCGCTGCAACATATTTCCAAAAGCAAGGTCATCCTCAGGTCTACATTTCTGGTCATTGGTTACCAATGAGAAATATCCAAATTTGAATAAATGTGTTGAACAACTTCATTCGTGTTTTGGTTCAATATATTTATGTGAATCAGAGTTTTCCTACAAAAAAATAAACACCGTTCTCGCTTGGCAGACGCCCATACTTTGGATTCTGTGAGGTTGGCAATTTCCAACTACAAATCTGATTTTGCTAATCTAGCTGGAAATGCTCAGACGCAATGCTCACACTAATATATATAAGTAGTTACTAAGAAAAATTTTCAGTTTAATGTTTTCCTTCTTAATAAAATAAAAATACAACAAAATTGTGTGCTGAACTATACTGTTTCATTTAAAATTTCAAGAAGTACGTCATTGGTCGATCGCACAGGGTTTCGTCAGCAAACAGTAGATCTTAGGTCTAATAAAGTTGGCAACCCCTGCTCTAGGCGAATGCTGGGATGGTTCCCTACAAGGCCACGGCCGAACTTCCATCCTCCTTCCTTCCCCGTAGTGTAGTAGGCTGAAAAAATCTCCGTGATCCTCCAGCAGCCCGCTTTCCCAGCCTTCAGCTGGGAGGAATGAAATATGAAAAAACAAATCTATATTTTAATGAATATTTAAACTTATCGTTTTTATCTTGTTCACGGAAATAAAATTTTGGAAAATGAGTGTTTTCTTTCTTAATTATAATTATTTTCAGCTATTTACTTATACTGATTAATTTATTTAGTTTTAGAAATTAAAAGTATATTTCAATAGCTTTAATTAAGAAGCTAAAAATTGTTTTTATGTACTTGATGTATTGGATATTGTAAAGATAATAGCTTCATTGTCTTTTTCTGACTTTTGCCTATATAGGACTAACACTTTTTCTCCCCGTTACTTCTGCTCTCTGACAACGTTATTCTTCTGCTTAATTTTATCAATCAGATTATTTATGGTATTTCATAATCATTCGTATGACATTTTTTTATGCTAAAACAGACAACGTGACGCAGTTGTGTCTTGCACAATATTAATACGCTTAATTCAAGGCGGGTTTGTAGACATCGCGTTCATCGAAGCAAAATTTTCTTAGGGTTGAGTCACGTGTTGTTTATTGTATAATTGTACGAAGAATACATAACGTCAATAATAGGATTCTTCTGACTATAAATGACGGAACTTGGTGCCTGATGTTTTACGGTTCTATGCAGGCCACAAATCAAATTACCGGTACGGATATTGTTGTGCACCTTCAGCAGCATGTTATTATTAGGACAGAATCATTAAGAACCGCGTCCACAATGTGAGCAGCTGAGCATACCGGAGCTGCATTCTCTATGGCTGAGAAACTCCGAGCTATATCATAACTGTGTAGCGCAGCGCTTCCTGTTGTTCTCCTCATGTTGAGATGGGCTCTATTTGAATGTCCTAGTTTCATGTGCTTCCGTTTCCCATCACTTAGTTTCTGGATACACTGATTTCAAATCTTAGTCTCAAATAATTTCCTTAAAGTTTTTTTTACATCCAGCCGATATTCCTTATATTACAAAGGCGAAATGAGCATGTACTAATTTTTTCTGTGGTTAATTTTAAATGATTTTCATTTCAATAAATTGCCCAATTACACTATCTAAGTTTTAATCTCTGTCGTACATTCACAAATTTTTCCCCTGCATGGTAACCACAGATTCATCTGCCTTTATAATTCGTTTGTTCCAGGTAAGCTTCTATATACTTTCATTTGGGTATTCCATAGTTTTTCACTGTGAAGTAAGAAATTCTTTTGTATTATATCCTCTATTAGATTTTCCAATTATAACTTCTCAGAAGTTTGACGCAGACTGAAAATATTTAAAGTATCTCTTCACTATACTTTACTATGTGCCTACATGTTGAAAGATTAAATTTTATTTGGAATCAGTAAGAAATACAGAATTATCTTTAATATCTCAAAATCATCGTAAAGTAAACTAACTAAAACACCGAATTTCAAAGAAACCTACAAGAGAAAACACTGACAGAAATTAAAATCATAAACATTTTGCAGACTAGTATATTTGAAAGTCAGGCACTTTGAACAATTGAACCTTCATACAACTCTATAGCATACATTGTTTCTTTTGAAAGAAAGAGGTGATTTCACTAAACTAGTAGCGATAAACATGAAATATATTTTCACAGTGGCTTCAATATATATCAGTTAAGAACAAAGACTAAGGATGAAGACACGGAGCAATGTGAGAAGCAGGGTGAGTGCGAACTAGGTAGAAATGATTGTAATATTTGTGTTTGTAACATAGACGCACTCGTAAACAAACTCAAAAATGACCTCTAATTGCAGAAGGCGAGCCCTCAGATTATATATTTCGTTGGAAAATAATCTTAATGACCAGAAAGTTCTTTTGAATAACTCCCTTTACCGTGGAAACCGCCACACTTCGATTGTTCAGGACAAGAGCTGACATCACTTTTTTTTTTTTTTTTTGCTTATTGCTTTACCCCTCGTCGAGGTGATTAGAGGCTGGAAAGGACTGGGGACAAGGAAGGGAAAGGAACTGGACCATGGCCTTTTTAAATAAGCATCCCGGAATCCATCTGGAATGATTTGGGAAACCATGGGAAACCCACATATGGTGTAGTGACTGCGATATGACCGAGGGATAAGTCAGGAGTTCTAGGGTAATTATTGTTCTGATTACCACATTCACAGACGCTTGCCAGATTGAACGAGTGGTAGGCTGGAGGTAAATGTTAGACTTACTTGTTGGAATACGGTCGCCGTACTGCAGCTCTGCGCCCCAGTCTTCAAGATACCGGCTGCTGTAATGTTAGTGTGTCAGCTCTGATTTAATCTAACCGTTAGACCAGGCGAGTTGGGTTATCACAAAGATTCTGATGAACAGTCAGTCCGTTTATTGCATCTAGCTGTGCCAAGTTACAGCCTCCGGGTTGCCTCGAGCAGAGTCCACGGCAGTAGTTACCCAATCAGTTAGAAGTTAACTTAATGGCTGGCTGACGGAGGCTGCGGGGTGAGACGCCGGGTGGCGCAGTGGCGGCGCGCTATGCAGTTAAACTTTCGAGAGCGAGGCCTCGGAATTCTGGCCTTATATAGGTCCCCAGTCACGTTTGAGGCGCATGTGACCAGGGTCATCACACGCGATTTTTCCATAACGTTCGCGGCGGCATTGTCCGGGCGGCGCGGAGTATAACACAAAATAGCTGACTCCGTGGCACAGACCCCAGCCGGCTCCGTACCGATCGCCGGGTGGTCACGCGCCTCGGACGTGACTTAATTCTTTACTTCAAATTTACCCGGAAACATACTATTTCAAAAGCGACCTCTACAATGGATGTCCGGACGGGGATTCGAACTGGAGTCCTCCCGAATGCGAGGCCAGAGCATTAACCACGAACCCAACACGCTCGGTGACTATATTGTCGCAGCCGTCCTGTGGATTGCAGCGATTGGGCTATCGACTCATTTTGAGCTTCAAGTGATCCACACTTCACCTATGAACATTGTAACCCACCATCTCAGCTTGCTATAGTAGCGACATCTATGGACAATATTGAAAACATTTTGTGTGTCATGTTGTGTTTCTGCTAGCGCAGCTACCTTTGGTAGCTCTGCTTTTTTGTGTCAGATGTCTCTTTTTGTTGTGTGCACTTTGGAGGGTAAAACCCTTAAGAGGTGGTTTATAATACGGGTTGGTAAAGTATACTTAGGGGGACTTTATACATGTGCCACCTCTTTGTAGGTTCCAACATCTTTTAGGTTTTCTACCGATTGCCTTGTCCTGGTCAGATTTGCGTGGAATCTTTCTGTTTCTTGGAAAATAGTTGTATACCAGTATATCCTCGGAATATTTGTCCAATCGTGGAGATCGTTTATTCGTGTATATCTATTTGCCTGTAATGTTATACGTAGGTTTCTATTCTGTATTTTCTGTATGTGGGCGTTACTTGCCGTTCCCCATACTTAACATCCATAGAGTAAGGTCGGTCGAATTATGATTTTGTATAGACGTATTTTGGTATCTAATGATAGTTCCTTAATTTACAGAATTGGATATAGGTTCAATAGAATACATAGGGTTTTTTGGCATTTGTCCTTAATGTGGTGATTGTACAGGAGTTTGGAATGTAGTATCACTCCTAGGTATTTGTGTTTTTGTTTCCAGGGGATTCCATGACCTGCGAGTTGTAATTGTGTGTCCGATTTCCTTCTTCGTTTTGTGAAGAATACAGCCGCGCTCTTGTTGACATTGACGCACACCTTATTCCCTGTGCACCATTCCTCTATTTCATGTAGTTGTCCCTGCATCCTGTTAATTATTTTTTTTTTTTTTTTTTTTTTTTTTTTTTTTTTTTTATTTTATTTATTGGCCTTTGGTCTGCGACCATTTAGCCATCTTGCAACTACAACAGTTTACATTAACTATATTACAATAACAATTTTACAATGGCAACATGGTAATAAGACCTTTATAATAACATTGCAATAAAAACATTGTAACAATAGTGCGATAACATTATAATAGCTACATTACAAAGGTAACTTTACAGGACATCATTGAGGTAACAAATTTCTTATACATTACATTTTATGGGCTTTAGATCTTTATGTTTGTGTCTTGCAAGAAGCGGATGATTGCATTGTAGACCTGTATATTTTTTGATTGTAGAATGGTAATTAGGTTCGCTGGGAAACTAACCGATAGCTGTTGTAATTGTTTGTATAGTCGCTTACGTTGAGCTTGGTATTGCGAACATGAAAGTATGATGTGGTTAAGATCTGAGGTCTCTTGATCAAAAGTGCATGTCGGGGAGTTAATTATTCGGAGGCGGCATAAATGTTGTGGATAGCACCCGTGTCCTAATCTCATTCTAATGATTGTTGTTATGTGTCTTCTTGCTATATTGAAATTTTTAAACCACGGTGTCCTTGGTATTGTTGGTTGAACTGCTGCATAATGTTTCCCTTTTAGTAGCTGTGTCTGGGCCCAGTCTTCATTCCACTTACATGTATGCCTTCCTGGTAACGAGTTGTATAAAATCGGTCCAAGGTAACTGAATGCCTAAGAAGTTCCCCTCATTAATACTCTGTTTCGCCAGCTGATCGACGGCTTCGTTGTACAGTATTCCTGTGTGACCTTTGATCCAAAGGAAATGGACTTGTATACTTGTTGAATATGCTTCTGAGACGAGTTTGATAATTTCATATAGGTACTGGTGCATCTTCGTATTGCGTACTGGGTTTTGTAGTTTTTGGAGCACACTCTTGGCGTCAGTGAGTATTAGGATTCTAGCAAATTGTTTGTCTAACCCATACTTGATTGCTGCGCAGATTGCTAGGGTTTCTGCTGTGAATATTGACGTCTCTGCAGGTAATGCTGTTTGTCCGTAGTCATTGGTGGAAGGACAATAATAGCCGTATCCAACTCCTTCCATGGTTTTAGATCCATCAGTAGTATATGTGGGTGTAATTAGGCCAGGTTACTTTTAGGAAGTGTGAAAGTGCTGTATTAATGTTTTTATTCCGGATGATATATTCTGGCAAGTAAGTATATATGAAGTTTTATAAACATAAACTCGTATGGATTTAGGAAGCCTGGGATGATGCGGCTTTTTAGTATCAGTGGTCTGATCTTTTCATATTCCTTATGTCCTTCTGCTAATAGGGGCATTCTCCTCACTAAAGATGGACCATTATCTTTATTTCCGCTGTACACTTGTGACAGCTTCTTTTGTACTGGATGTTCCTTTAGAGCACTTGTACGGATAAGGTATTTGCTTGTAAGGAATTCTCGGCGAAGGTGGAGGGGCATTTCTTTTGCTTCTACCAGAAGTGCGTTTGTCGGGCTTGACATCATTGTTCCTAGACATAATCTTATAGCTCTGAATTGTACTCTATCCAGTTTTTCTAGAACATATTTTGGTGCATTCCCAAATAAAATACTTCCATAGTCTAGTACTGGGCGTATTAGGGAGCGATATAAGGTCAGTAAAGTTGTGGGATCTGCTCCCCACCACGTTCGAGTGATAGATCGCATTATGTTTAGTGCTTTCCCCACTTTCATTAGAATGTAATTTATGTGACGGCTCCATGTTAATTTGCTGTCCAAATAAAGACCGAGTATTTTGGCTGAAGCTTCAATGTGGAAGGTATACGGTCCCAGGCGAATGACTGGTTCCTCGGGAGCATACCGTTTCTTTGTGAATACCACCACTGACGATTTGGCTAGTGAGAGCTTAAGTCCGTGTTCGGATATCCAGTTGGATAACGCTGTTGCCGCCTCATTTAACCAACGAAACGTTAATTGCAGCGAAGGCGACATGGTGTAAATGCATATATCGTCGGCAGTATTGCACTATTTTAATGTGAATGCCAAAGATTTTTTCAAGATAAGCGGTGTATATGGCGTATAACAGCGGGCTGAGAATAGATCCTTGAGGTATTCCTTTAGTTTGTTTCCTAGGCCCGAAAAGGGTATTATCTTGTTTTCGTATAAATATCGTGCGTTGACGGAGCATGTTGTAGATACTTTGACAGTATAATGTGGGAATTCCCAATTCCTGCAGCTTTTTGAGCAGTATTGTTGGGGTTACATTATCGTACGCACCTGATATATCTAGGAATATAGCTGTTAAATATCCTTTTCCTGTGAAAGCCTTTTCTATGTCTGTGGTTAGGAGGGTAAGGTTATCTAATGTGCAATATCCCTTACGGAAACCAAATTGAGTCTTAGGTAGCAGATTATTGTGTTCCAGCCACCATTCTAGTCGTTGTTTTACTATGCGTTCAAACGTTTTGGCGACACAGGATGTTAGAGTTATAGGACGATATGACGTAGCCTCATTGGGGTTTTTTCCCCGGCTTTAAAATGGGTACAATAATATGCGTAGTCCAATCTTCGGGAATATTTCCTGACATCCCAATTGTGTTAAAGAGCTGGAGGAGCAGTTGTTTCGCATTACATGGCAAATTTGCAATCATACTATAGTGGATTCCGTCGTACCCTGGTGCTGTATTTGTTGATTTTTTGAGGGCAATTTCTAATTCGTTTGCTTTGAAGGGTAGCAGGAAGCATGGAGGAAGCGCTCCAGTGAAAGGCTCTTGTAGTGGCGCTGGAGGCGATGCTACCGAGGGTGGAGCAATAATATCTGCAAATTCTTCGGTCCAGCAATATAGGGAGTGTGTCGGAATTTGTTTCTTTTTAAATTTGTTTATGGTTGCCCATACTTTTGATAGTGGCGTTTCTTTTGAGATTTTGGAACAGTAATTTTTCCAACTTTCCTTTTTCTGGTGTTTTAATGTCCGTTTTACAGCAGCGTCGACCTTTTTGTAACCAATAAAATTTTCCCAGGTTGGAGACTGCTTATAATATTTCAACGCCAGTTTTCGCTTTGCTATCATCCTTCCACATTCAGGGTTCCACCATGGAACTATTATTCCTCTTGGGTGATTTACAGCTTTCTTTTGCGGGATGGCGAGATGGGCAGCTTTATTGATGCAATTAATGAAAGTGTTATATTTCTCTATTTCTGGGAGAGAGCTTGGAATATCATTAGTTTCCTTTTCCATGATTTCCTTGTATCTGCTCCAATCCGCTTTATTTAAGTTCCATTTGGAGCAAGGTTTGTATGGCGGAAGGTTAGTTGGGTTTATGGCCGATATCTCTATGGGAAAATGGTTGGAACCCAATGTGCATGAAAGAACTCGCCAGCTGAACTCCGAGGAAAGTGAAGATGAACAGAGGGTAAGGTCTATAGCAGACTTACGTTGTCCTGGCAGCGGGAGTACCGTTGCCGATCCGTCGTTTAGGATAAATAGCTCTTGTTCTTCTATTAGGTCCAATAGAATCCTTCCTTTGGTATCTGTTATCTCGCAGCCCCATACTGTATTGTGCGCATTAAAATCGCCGCAGATTATTAGCGGGTGCTCCAGCTGTTGCATAAGGTTGCGCCATTCGTGCTCTGGAATGTTGTTCCTTGGTGGACAGTACAGTGAGACTATGGTAATTTCCTGCCGGTTTATCTTCACTCTGGCTGCTATTGCTTGAAAGGCTTCTATATGGGTGTGATCTATGCTGATCGCTGTATGAGGTATTGAGTTCCCGATTAGGATCGCGACACCTCCCCAGCCATCTTCGCGGTCATTGCGGTATAAGGTATATGATGGGAAGGAAATATTCCTGTCCATCTTCAGCCAAGTCTCTGATAAAGTTGCAACCGATATGTTTCGTGTACTCAGTGTTCTCATAAATGATTCTTGATTTGCAGTGAGGGAGCGTGAATTCCACTGTAATATAGTATTCGCTATCTTCCTTAATTAAAGTTGGGTTTAAAGTTAGGAAGATTAGGCTCTACTAATGTCTCAATAGATTTTCTAATTTCATCTAATTGTAAGTCCTCAGTTCCACTGTCTTTCATGTATCTCGCCACTGTTAGTATTAGATTGAAAATTTCTTCTACTATCCTGTTTTTCCCATTTACCATAAGGGTAGGGTTCACTAGGTTTTGTGCTTTAGGAGTATAGGGGTTGTGGCCAATTGGTGTTGCCGACATTTGTGTTGGATAATACCAATGTTGTCGATAGTCGTTTGTCCTACTACGTTGCTGAGTTACGCTGCGTTTCTGCCTGTTCACCGTTATCCCACGGTTGTTGTTGTGTATCGCAGTGACCGCGATGTTCTGTGTTGGATGAGGTGGTTGCTCTCTGTTATTTGACAGTATTTCGGTCGGACCTTCCTGTATCTCTTCCTGGAATGCTTTTGCAGAATTGTGATTTAGAGAGTGGCTATGTTGTTGATCTACGTTTTCGTCTACTGGCGTATTCCTTTTATACAGTGGTGGGAATTCCATTCTACTTTTGTAGTAATGGTATATAGGGTGGCTGTCGGGGATGACTGGGGGAAACTTTCGATACACAGTTTGCATAAGACATTTTCTTTAGTTGGCCTTCGGCTTCTTTAAGGGACATGTTGTGAAATGTAGCCATTTCGTGTACCTTTCTTCTAAATAAATATTCTGGGCAGGTCCGATCTGTGGTCTCGTGTTGACCCTTACAGTTAACACATACTATTTCATTGGATTCACACTGTTGCACGGAATGTGGACCTCCACATCTACCGCAGCGTTGCCCGCTTCTACACTGGGTACTTATGTGATTGAATCTTAAGCATTTATAACATTGTTTGACCGCTGGGACGTATGGGCTTACTTCACATCTCGTGCCGTATAGGTATACGTATTGCGGTATTTTTTGACTATCAAATGTTAATATGCATGTCTGTAATTTCACAATTGATAATGAGTCGTTTCGTACAACGCGCTTTGTTATTCTTTTAACACTGGTTACTTTTACTGGGGATTCAATGTCTGCCATAATCTCTGCTTCGTTTAGAGTCATGTCTACTCCTCGGATAACACCCTGCTTTTTGACTAGAAATGTGGGGATATATGCTTCTAGGTTTCTATTTTTAAATACTGCCGACTGAACTAACTTATTGGCTACTGAGTAGTCATCTACTTCGATTTTAATTCTATTCTTCCCTGACGGGGTAATGTTTACAACATGCCCCTTTGCTTCCGGAATGTTGGTATGCACCAGCTTTCCAATACTCATTGGGTGTAGCTTGCCTAAATTACGATCTTTACTTTCGACATACAGGTCATAAGGACCCGGATCGGAAGGCTTGAAATAATTTACTGATTTAGAAATAACTGGAGGCTTACTCGTGTCATGTGTTGATTCCGTCTGGCTGGTTGATGCTTGATGGGAGGCTGCATTGATCAGGGGAGGTGCTGTCATCTCCATATCTGCGACGGTCCGGTTGGCCTCTTCTTCTACTGCAAATCTTTTCTCTGCTGCTTCGGACGTGGATTCGCAAGCTCGCTTCCTGGGAGTTCTTGTAGCCTCATCCTCTTCCAATCTGCCATCCTCTGCGATGTCCATCCATCAGCTGATTTGTTTTAACTACAGTTGCTTCTGCTCTACCTGTCGTCTGGTGGGTGTTTATACCGGGAGTCGTCGTGGGGTCGAGCGGCGAAGTACTACACGGCCCCTCGCCCGTCTCCGGTATCTGATGTTGCTGGTGTTGCTGCTGCTGCGTTTGTTGTTGATGTTGTTGTTGCTGCTGCTGTTGTTGCTGCTGTTGTTGTTGCAGATGCTGTATGTACTGCTGTTGTATGTGCTGTTGCTGGGGTTGCTGTTGTTGCTCCTTCGCTATGGTGACTGGGGTATGTATTGGCTCCCCCATGCTGTTGGCTGCCTGAAACTGTGTTACTTCGTTGGTAGTAAGATTCACCGGTTGCGTTTGCAAGGTTACGTTACTGGAATATATTGTCTCTAAGGCTGTCTTAATTGTCTGCCCCGTGTCTAGCGGGACAGACATTTTCGGTTGCACCACTGATTTGTCTATTTGTTTTCTGTTAGGTTTCTCGTTAGATTCTAAAATATAACTGTTTCACTCCGGGATTCACACTCCTCGTAGACTCACTAAGTAAACAACTCGACTAGCAATCGCACTCGCGGGCCGCTGTTTGAGGAAGTTACTTCCTCGGCTGCTCGGGAGGAACTGACTGTTAATTATGATGTTATGTTGACGCTCTGAACACATAGCTGCTGTACTATCAGTGAATTGAGCTAAGGTGATGCCAGTAATTGAAGAGGATTTGTTTACATAGATTTTAAAACATGGTGGTAATATAACTGACACTTTTAGTATTCCTGCTGTCATTAGTCGTTTAGTTGATCTCTTTCTTCTTACCGACACGTAAACGGTTCGATTTGGAACGTACTATGCTTTTATCCATATGTAGCACTGGTCTATTTTTTTTTTTTTTTTTTTTTTTTTTTTTTTTTTGTAGCAGCATATTTTGACATTGAAGTGTTGAAACCTTTGCTTATCAATTCGTTCATTCTGTATAGTTGCTGATTATTTATCTTAGAACCCAAAAAATGTTATAATCTTATTTTCCTCATGTTGTCGAGTATTTTTTTAAGTACCCTTTCGTAGATTTTAGATAGGCTGCTGAGCAGGCTGTGGGGTTAATAATTTGTTGGGTCTCTATTTCCTTTCCCTGGCTTGGGAATGGCTATGATTTTCGTTGTTTTCCAGATTGTTGGGAAGTAACAGTGTAGAATACAGTTTTTTGTGATTCTTGTTAGTAATATACCGGGGGGTTATAATTGAACTTTCCCTATTTAAAAGTTATAACACGGAAACTAATTACCATACGAGTACCAAACTTTGTAACATTAATGGTCGGAGTATGGAGTGCGTGATTTCAATGCGTCACAGCGCCACCGTCCAGTTCCAACTATGGCCACCAGGTGCCGTGATCAGTCATCGTGATTCATAGTTCAACTGCTTCTCCGAAACACATTTGGAAACGATCGAATAATCAGCCGATCTTATCCAAATGCTTGGCCGGCACGATCACCTGACCTCACTCCCTGTGATTTCTGGTTGTGGGGTTTACCAGGGGAACATCAACATCCACACATGTGCTGATCTGAAACGCAGCATATCAAGAGAGGTAGCCAGCATACCTACGTACATATCTAGTAGGCTGTGCAGAAGCAATCCTGCGCTTTCAGACTCTGCTGGACACTGATGGGCGCCATATTGAGCCCCATTTGTTGCAATAATGGTACCGGTGTATAATGGTGTGATGTACCGTAGCAGCACAATAAAATTGTTTCAGTTTAATTGATTCTGCATTATTTCTCTTCTCCTTGTCCTTGACATTAATGCTACCAAGTTTGGTACTCGTACGTTAATTAGTTTCCGTGTTATAACGTGTTAAATATGGAAAGTTTAATTATAAACACCCGGTATTATTCCTATATGGCCGTTGGTAGTCTTCAAGGAGCCATGGAGTCACATCTTGGCAGGTACGATCTCACGGTGACCAACGTAGCGTTATTATAGTATTGATTAAGTTTTAATAAATAATTTCAATATGATGAGATCATTGGCAACTTAAGTATTTTGATAAATGTGCAACAAAGAAAGGACAAACACCTTCTTATCACTACAAAATTATCATTCTTTGTCGCGAGGGGGCACAGCAACACAAAATTGTATCAGCACAAAAGATTAGATTTATAAAAATATAATTATAGATTGCGATTCATAGGTCGAATATTGAAGAATTTGGATCTATCTGTAAACCAAATATCGTATAAAACATTTATTCGTCTTCTTATTGAGTAATATTGTGTTATATCTATCCAAATCACAAAGCATCGATTAACAGAATAGAGAATGTGTAGGGAATAGTCGTATAGTTTTTGAACGTTTACAACAGTCCTACAGGAAGCGTCGTTGAAATGATTGGGCTGGGTTTCTATAGTTGACGGACGAAATAATTTCTGCATAATTGTATTGATTAGCACTAGAACAATATATATCACTTAAGAAGGCAGTTTTAATAACTACTCCCAACAACTAACTTGGGTTGCAACATCTACGATCAGAGAGACAAAGAGCCGTACTGATGCAATATTAATTATTTCTTCCCTCATGCCATTAGCAATCGGAATGCTAGTAACAGAAATAATTTTATAGGTAAAAAAACCTTGTGACGTGCACTGCTTTCTGTGGATTGCTGAATACAGAGGATTAGTAAGGTCAGTAACACCCTTACAGAAGACAATCACAGTCTGAAATAAGTAGTACAGCCTGTAACATACCAGCGTCTGTACGGGGTAGGGCACACCACGAATACAATAATTCAAAGAAGCAAAAAGACCTCTCCTACTCGCAGCTGGTTAATAGAAATATCCTTATTTATAATTCAAATAACCTGATAGTTGTTTCATACACTTGCGCCAATTGGTCATATTGTTAATAGAATTCGGAAGTTTAAGTCTTTGAATGAATTAGTGTGTTAGAGTTTCATGTGATCAATTACAGATAGGGATGGGCATTTAAAAAAAATATATCGATAAATATCGAAACGATATTTACAAACACTATCGATATACATCGGGGAAAAAATATCGATATTTTTGGCTAAAGGGAGAAATTATCTAAAAAAAATCATAAAATATATCAAAATATTTAATAAAATTCTGAAAATTAAAGACACAGGTAGAAATTATACAAACTTTTATTAATTTATTATTTTTTTCAATCAATCAAACCAGTATTCGACTGATATGGATATCAGAAGGACACTGTTTTATGTGCTCCCCCGTCAATCTACTCCTGGGGTCGGTACAGCTAAGTTGACTGCAGGAGCCACTCTTTCGGACGACACAGAAGAAGCTTGACATATAAGGTATTTCAGCGCGATTTCCGAAAGCACTGGCTTGGAGCACTGGCAATTCACCCAAAACTTTACTGGGTCTGATTTTCTGACTGTTAATGGTTGGTCCTGATACTGTTTAAGCTCATTAGGAACTGAGCCAGAGCTTGGAACCTCTTGCTTAACAGTAGTGCTAAGGGATAATAGCTTTTCATGTGTGGACCAAATTGATGCGTTACCTGCGATATCTTGTGTTGCTGCTGTAGACCTTACTCCTGGAGAACGTTGTCCTCGTCGCCTAAGTTCCAAGCGAATATCATCACTTATTGTAGATATCGTATTTGACACACCGATTGGAGAAGTGAAGTGTATACTTTGAAACGAGGGTCCAAAATGGTAGCTGCTGCAAGGAATGTATTTGTTTCTAAAGGACTTAATATCTCTTGAATTCTTTGGAGTAAAGTCTCTTTTACCGTGAATCCTAAAGTGGTCGATTGAGTAGCTTGTTCCGTTACTTGTCGAATCAGATTTGTAACAGGAATGGCTAAGCTAGCAGTCACATAATTTGTACCACTAACCTCTTCAGTGGCTTCTTTGAAAAATGAAGAAGGACAAAACGGTCACGTATTACATTAAGATGTTAAGTTGCAACCATATCAAGTGTGTTTATATTTGACTGACTTTGTATAGCTGAGATTTTAGCTACAATTGCAGAGAGTCTGACAAATCGTTCTAACATATTAAAGCAGGAATTCCATCTGGTGCTAACAGCTTGTGTAAAAGTCAACACATCTCCTTCTTCATTCCCAGATGCTTCTTGTTCAGATCCATAGCATTGACAGACTGCTTAAAATAAATAACAATAATTTTTACGTGATCGCAGAGTACTGCAAATGAATTATTTTCACTTAACACTCCATCAATGATTTTGACCAGTGAGGTGCAATTTCTAATCACCAAACCGCTCTGCGGTGCGTATAGTGCAAGGGCATATGATGTTGTTGAAGGTGATTCATCCGTCGGATGGGAATGTTAAGTTTGGCGCCCCCTTTAGAATGTTTCGCAAAAGTAGGCCTGAACATGCCGACACCAACTTCCACCCTCTCCCTTCTTTCATCTCTCATCCACAACACTATACTGAACCATACAGTGTCACTGTCATACACACTTAGGAGCACTGTTACACAGAGGAAGGAAACGGTGATTTTTTTTTTTAAATGCTTAACGTCTCTTAATAGCTAGATCTTTAGAGACGGGAAAGGAGGGGGGGGGGGCAATGAATGGGAAGGAATTCGGCCATGACCTTTTGAAGGAAGCATCCCGGCATTTTCTGGAGTGATTTGGAAAACCATGGAAAACCCAAATCTTGATGCCCGGACGGGGATTCGTCCCACCCTCCTCCCGAATGCGAGGCCAGAAAGCTAACCATTACACCACCACTCTAGGTGAAACGGGAAACCACCCCAGTTAAACTTCCTAGGACTTGGAGGGATATACATCACCCATGGTAATCGCCTACCACCTGACACGGGAAAGAGGTTCGAAGAGGATCTTACTATCAGTAAAAACTATTGGTGTCTCAGTGATTAAAAAACTAAAAACCGCTCTCACTACATCAATCGAAGACAGCAATCACAAGAAAGTATTCTTTAGTGGGGCTGTAATTCACGAGAATATGTTTTTATGCATATTTTAAAGAGCATTACAATGAACTTTAGGATAGAGGATTTAAAGCAATCCAGAATTGGTTTATTAAGCTTAAAGTGCGATAATCACTCCATTACATCAAAATTTTTCTCTATACTTGGAACGTATTCATAATCCTATATAAACTAACATTCTGTATTCAAGGTTTCCGTATTCAAGATTTCCGTATTCAAGATTTTCGTATTTACTGCTAATTTACGGAACGTATTCCTTGCGATTAAGGAGTTTTGACTGTAGACTAGATTGTAGACATTTAAATGAATTAACGGTCATTCATAATGACTTATGGTTCATCAACCCATTCGTAAATAATAAAAAAAAACGGTTGAAAAGATAATATTTCAACTACAAAGATAAAAATAACCGCTTACATGCTAAAATAAATATGACGTTAACGTAAAGTTGTTAAAATTTAACAGCTTGTTTTAACCTCTCAACCGCTGATGAAGCTATTATATTTCAACAAATTCACTTTTTAAAACACTTTCAGAAGTTTGGATATGTACGTATATCTATCCTATATACATGTAACGATTAAATTGGATACTGAATTGCGTTCGTAGAAAAAAATATCGAATTGGTGCTTAAAATCGATACACTAAATACAATATCGATGTATCGATATATCGAAAATAAAAATATCGGCGATAAATATCGATATTATTTAGAAAAAATATCGATATATCGATACATCGATATATTTTGCCCATCCCTAATTACAGATACCCAGTTTAAAACATTTCTGGTTTTATTTTTCTGCTAACTATTGAGCTTTATCTCTCTTTAAGTTAAAACCAGAGTCTTTTCCCAACATTTCGCTTATGCTATTTAGATATTTCTAGAAGCTGCGGTTTCATCAATAAATTGCAATATGCTTGCTTCTACTTGAAATCGTAAACCAGGTTCAGACCTTTCCATAACTTGCTTGATTTCTTCACCAGTATACAAGAGAGGTAAAAGTAAGGATGGTCTTCTGCCTTATAGACTTTCTAACTACTTACATACTTCTTACATATGCTGTAAATCATTCTTCTGTCTCCTTACTTTAAACCTGACTTCTTTCAAATTTTGTCCCATCTCGCATTTTCTAGTAAATATCAAACATTCCTCCTAGTTCAATATAGTTCAATTTGCTATCCTGTCCTGCAAACACGCTTTAGCAGCCGTAGCAGCAGTAGCCGACTTTTTTTTGTGTGATTTAAATTGTCCTAGTTCGTTTTTGTTTTTATCTTTGAATATTTCCTGCTTAGGTAGTGATCCAGTCAGTTGAGTTCCAGCAGCCGTTAACAGCAGTCGCCGACTGTTTAATTTTTTTGTAGCTCCATTTTCGGCTGTTTCAGGACACATGGTTTCTGGAATGCTTTTAGGCTCTCGAAGAGAAACTTAATACTATGGCATCTCTTCAGGCACAGGTATGGAGGATCCTAGACGGCAGTGCGTAGAAGATTTTCAGGAGCCTGGTGACTTAGAACTAGCAAGTGAGGATTGTCAGGTATCTGTTACAGGGAACGTCTGGCATCGTGTGGATCGGAGAAAGGCATCAAGATTCGAAAATAACAGACGGGAAAGTGATATCTTGCCACTAAGTAATGCGTTTTCGGTTTTTCAGGAGATTGAAGATTTTAGTGCAATTGGCCCAGAAGCAAAGCAGGGCAGATTTGTTCGCAGACCACGACCAATGCCAGGAAAAGGTTACTTATCATTGGCAGCTCCAACGTGCGACGTCTGGAGAAACCCCTACGGGATCTAGCTGAGAAGAATGGTGCAGACCCTCATATTAACGTTTATTCTGTTTTTCTTCCTGGAGAAACCGTGCCACATGTAATGGAGGCAATTCCAAAATCGATTAGAAAATCGAACTGCCGTCAGTTAATAGTAGCTGCGCACGTCGGTACTAATGACTCGTGTTGTTACAAATATAGGTAAATCTATGGACAAGTTGGGTCACAAGCGAGGGAAAATTCGGTATCGTTGCAGGTTTCAATTTGTAGCGTCGGTACTAATGACTCGTGTTGTTACAAATATAGGTAAATCTATGGACAAGTTGGGTCACAAGCGAGGGAAAATTCGGTATCGTTGCAGGTTTCAATTTGTAGTGTAGTGCCGCGCATCGATTGTGGGGAAGCCGCATGGTGGAAGATTTATAGTTTGAATTGTAGTTTGCAGGAGCTGTGACGCAGAAACAATTGGGGCTTCCTCGACCTTCGACCGATGATAACTGCCAGCTGGGACCCATTTAACAGGTCGGGCGCCCACTACACACTGAGAATAGCAACCAAGATGGCTGCAAAAATATGGAAAAGTCTTGAAATGAATTATTTTTTAGGAACACCGTGAGGCCCGAGGATCCCTCAGTTCAACGAAGAGGACGCGTCGGTAACCTAGATCTTGTTTCTGGAAGTGGCGGCATATAGCTCCAAATACTTCATCCGTTTCCCTTTGGAGTGGAAACAGTAAAAATGCGAATTTAGGCTCCACAGATACTGATACTAAGAATCTAAGGATAATGGTCCTAAATTGTCGGAGTATTAGAGGGAAAGTAGCCGATTTCCACGCTGCAGTTGCGACGAATGACGTCGATATAATACTAGGAACCGAGAGCTGGTTGACGCCGGTGGTAGAATCTAGCTCAGTATTTGCTCCTCACATCAATATATTTTCGGAAAAACAGAACTACCTCAATGGGGGGAGGTGTGTTCGTGGACGTTAATAAAAACCGTCAATTGCTCTGTAGTAACTGAAACATAAATTTTTTGCGAGTTAATATGGGTGAAGTTAAAAATTTGCAGAAATTTAAAGTTCATAATGGGGTCATTTTACCGACCTCCGGATTCTGGATTGGATAATGCGGAGCATTTTAGACAGTCATTTAATAGCATTTCTCAAAAATTTCAAGGATGTACGTTGATCATGGGAGGCAATTTCAATATACCTTCGCTTAACTGGAACACATGTACGTTCAAGTCAGGCGGAAGAGATAGGTTGATAACCGAAACGTTTCTAGAATCATTCGCGGAAAATTCTCTTGAACGGATGGTCGAAGAGCCAACGCCAACCGACAAAGATTCCTCGTCCATTTTGGATCTTTTTCTTACAAGCAATCCGAATATTGTAGATACAGTTTGTATAGAAGACGGTATCAGTTATCACAAGGCGGTTGTGGTAACTTTAAAATCTAGTCTGAATTTGAAGCATAACAAATACAAACTCGTATATTGCTATACAAGGAAATATTAACTTCGCAAAACACAACGTTATTGGTCAGATCGATTAGTGACCTCAAAATCCACGTCATATTGTCAACAAAGGAAGTTTTGATTATTTTCTGATTATGTTTTATCGTAACTTATTAGTATAAGTGGTGAAATAATACATTCTTGCATCAATATGCTTACAATAAAGACTGAAAGTGATTTTGCAAAAGTACAGTCAGATAATCGCCCAAAACCAGAGGTTTTCATGGTGACAACTTATTTTGTATTAAATCCTGATTTTACGGTCGCCGAGTTCAATGGAGTGACAGCTGCAAGGTAAATAACTGACAGCTATTTGAATCATTATATTTCTTTACTCTTTTAGTTCATTGGTTATGTATTAGGTGAACTTAATGTGAGTCAAGGGACACACCGGAATAATCGTATGGGTCTACAGTAGTATATTATTGTTGTTATTATTATTATTATTATTGGCGAATTCTCCCGATAAAAGGAAGATGGTAACCACATGACCCAATCAAGTTTTCATCGAGTTCTTCTTATTGTTCCAGTAGGCTTTCATTCTATCCGAGAAAGCATGTTTGCGTTCTTCCGACCACTTTGGTCTGTAGTGTTTTTGTTTTGGTTTCTCAGTTATAACTTTCCATTTGTCTACTTTGTGACTGAAGGTGTCTCTTTCTAAGATGTCTGTTGCTCCTATGCTTGCACTTTTAAGATCCTTCCGAATTTCATTCAACCAAGGTGTTGGATTTTTAAGTGAACTTACATAATCTATTATCTTTTTGTCAATCGACTTTCTGGTAATCTCTTAAGGTGACCAAAGAATTTCATTCGCCTTTTCTTGATGTCAATTTCGATGTTTGAAAACTTTTATGTTGTTTTGATTGATTGTAGTCTGTAGCTATCTTTAGTGAGTCTTGCTTCTAGCATTTTTCTAATGATTTTTCTCTCTACTTTTTTAATTTCTTCAAGGTCATGTTTTCTGTTAAATGTTAATGTTTCACTTGTATAAAGGACTGTCGGTTTTATGACTGTGTTGTAATGCCGAATTTTCGTCTGTCTTGACATATATTTTTTGTTGTAGAGATTTTGGACTAACCCTTACGCTTTTTTTACTTTTTGGAGGCGATTTTGCTGTGAGATTTTCTCAAGGCCTGTCGGTTCAATGAATTCTCCGAGGTATTTAAAGTATGGGACACTGTTGATTTTCCGTATTTTGTTCTCAAAAATGCTATTTCTGTCTTGAACATATGAATTCAGTTTTCTCGAATGAGATTTGTAATCCTACTTTTTCTGCACATTCTTTGAGTGTCTCAAGCTGTTAGATGGCAGTCTTTTCATCTTCTGCTAGTATCGCCAAATCATCCGCAAAAGCGAGGTATGGTAGGCCTATATAGGGGTTGTTTTTGCGAAATCCAAGTGGAATTGGTTTCCAACACTTCATTTCTTGAGTTCTTTCTCCCATTCTTCCATAACCTTGTCTAGAACGACATTGAACAGAAGAGGAGAGAGCCCATCGCCTTGTCTCACACCTGTTTGAATGTCAAAGGTTTCTGAAATTTCTCCCATGAATTTTACTTTAGATTTAGTGTCAATTAGTGTTTTTTTATATGAGTTCTCGTGTTTTTGGATCTAGTCCCCTTTCTTCGAAAATTTGGAATAGTGAAGGCCTGTCTATTGAGTCGTATGCCTTTTTAAAATCCACAAAAGTGCATAATAGGCGTTTTTTTAATAGTTTTGAGGTTAAAAATTTGTTTAGGGCACGACCGGTTTGTTGTGAATCCTGCTTGATATTCTGCTAATTTAGGTTCTAACTGCTCTTGTGCTCTCTTCAAAATACAGGCTGAAAGAATTTTGTACGTGACTGGTAGGAGGGAGATCCCTCTATAGTTGTTTACACCTGATTTGCTACCTTTTTTATGTAGTGGGTGGATGAGAGCAATCTTCCAATCATCTGGAAGTTTTTCAGTTTGCCAAATGTTTTGGATTATTTGTGTAATTTTTTTGAGTGAATTTGGATCTAATTTTTTTTTAAAGTTCTGATACAATTCCTGATGTTCTGTTATTATTACTTAAATTTCGGCAGTTATTAGCGTAGAACAATAGTGTACTCAAATAAACTCTAAAGAAAGCATTATTGCGAACAGCAATTTTTATTACACGTTCGTACGCCAATGCGCAATACAACGTACAACAACATAGACTAGCGAGATTACAGATACTGCAAAGAATAATTTAACGTCTGTGCATTTCACTGATAATCTCTATAGTTTCTTTATATGTCCATTAATTTCTTCTTGTGTTTGTGGTGATGAGTTCTCTGTTGTTATTTCAAATTGTATATTCGGAAACTTCTTTTTGGGTTACGGACAATTTAAGAGCTGTGAAAAATAAGTAGCCGTCTCTTAGCAGTTTTCTTTATTTGTCAGGGCAAGTTTACCATTTCGTTTTCTAAAACATAGGTTTATGTGGTGAGTACCCTTTTATTTTGTTCGCGAAGGTCTTGTAGAAATCATGTTATTGTAATTTTTGAAGTTGTCTTCGATTGTCTGTAGTTGGTCATTGACATATTTTCGTTTGTTTTGTCTTAAAATCTTAGAAGTTTTTTTGAGAACATCGAGAAACTTCTTGTGTGTTTCTTCAGATTTGTTGCAATTGTACTTTTGAAATGCCATTTTTCTTTCTTCTATTGCAGTCTCACATTCTTGATTCCACCAAGGGTGTTTTCGTTTTTTGTGAAGAGGTATTAGTTCTTTCGCGGTTTTGATTATTTTATTCCGAAATTTATGCCAGTCTTCCGCAGGTTCTTCTTCCCATTTTTCTTTGATTTTAGAATCTATGATTTTGCAAAGTTCGAATTTTGGAATCACTGGCGGTTTTCTGTTAAATTTTCTTTTGGATGTGAATTTAATTTTTATTCTGGACCTATGTTTACGCCTCTGCGTACTTGTACATCGTGAATTTCTTTTTGATAGTCATACGATACTGCAACATATTCAATCTGAAATTCCCCTAAATGATGAATGGGTGATCGCCATGTTTTTTGTTTTTGGGGATTTTTTCGAAGTTAGGTTGACGTAATTTTGAAATTGTTTTGGTAGCATAACTTAATAAGTCGTGAGCCATTTTTGTTGGTGAACTTGTGTGCAGGGTAATCTCCTACTGTCTTTTTGTATTTGCTTTCCCTGCCAATCTGTGCGACGAAGTCACCAAACAAAATTTTCACATCATCTTTCGAAATTTTGGCTATCTCTGTTTTAAGCTCTTCCCAGAATCTTTCTGTTTTTTTAGGCTCTTTTTTATTGTCAACTTTTGTTGATGCATGTACATTTATTTTAGTATAATTTTTGTTGATGTGTCTTATTCTCATGGTCATAAGTCGATTGCTGACTGGATTCACCTCTTTCACTGACTCCAAAACATTTTTATCTACAACTAAAGCCATGCCTAATAGTGCTCCTCCTTGGCCAATTTTCCTGTTAGTTTCACATTTGAAGATTCTGTAATTATTCTAATCTATTGTTTCCGAATCTGTAAAGCGCGTTTCTTGCAGAGCGAGGATTTCGATTTTCTGTTTATTAAGTTCTGTTGTGAGGTTGTGTAATTTTCCAGTTTGAATGAGTGTCTGAATGTTAAAAGTGCCAATATAAGTGTGTGTTTTTCGTGAAAGTTTACCAGAGCACTCCGACTTGCTGTCTCGTATAAGTCCAAGCTCCCCATAATCCGAATGCTTGGTTGCCACTTTGGAGTGGGTGGATCGTTCACCTGGGGTAATTTGGTCATTACTTGTACGAGTCATACTTGCTTATTACTGATTTTCTAGCTTTCGATAGTATTGTGGAACCAGGGATTGTGAGTTCCTGGAGCATGTTTACAGCCACACCTCCTGGTGAACGGACGCTCACCATATTGCCACTTGTTATTATTATTATTACTCCGCGATTCACTAAAAGTGGGTGGCGGAGGGTGCATTGCACCTATCCTAATGCTAAACCATTTGTGCATAGGAAGGGATATACGGGACATGGCAAGAGGTGACCATGGGCTATTTTTAGGAACCATCCCGGCATTCGCCTGGAGCGATCTAAGAAAACTCAGACCAGGATGGTCGAAATGATTTATCGAGAACTACTACTGCCATATGTTAAGTTTACAACCAGGTAAATCCTTCCTATTCCATTCCCTAAACGCTCGTGGAAAAATGGAGTTTGTGGTAAAGTTTAAATTCACCCCGGACCCAATTGACAACTGAAAGTTTCTGTTACTGGCATGACACTTGGAATTACATAGAGCGTTATTTTGTAGCAATTGTTTTAAGTTAATAAATTGTAAAGAAATGTTTTGCCAGAACATACCGTTCGACCTGTCATTTTTGACGGGCTTTGAAGCTAATAACATAATAAAACAGCTGTAAACATTTAAACAAAAGTCTTGATTGAGATTTAAGGTTGGTATTTGCTATAGATTAAGTTTGCATAAGAAATGATTAAAAAATACACCTATAAAACTTTTGTAAACTAAGTGACGATTAGAGTTTGAATAGGTAACGAATTTTTGAGTAGCTTAACAAATGTAGCATGACAACATTAAACAGTATGTACAGTGCTTACATTAAAATGATCTTCAGAACAATATTAACAACTGGCTGGACATACTTTACTTCTTCTCATAACTTTACATCGCTTTTTCTTATGTTCGCATCTCGCGGGAAATTAAAATAAATTTTATCAGATGCATTTCTTATTGTATTTTTGTACATAATTACCATTCAGTATTTATAAAATTGTTTTCCATCTCCTTGTATACCGGAACTGGTTATAAAACATAAAACTTTTGAAATAAATCACTCCACAATATTCAAGATGTCAATGTGGTCGTGGGAGCTGACATGTGTTACAGTGACAGCGTGCCAAAATGGCGGGATTTAAATCGCCGAAATTGGATTGTGGTTTTAAAACATTTTTTTATGTTAAATTTTAACATTTCCATTAATGTTATATTTTTTGCGGTTATGTAAGACTTTAAATAATTGATAAAAAAATATAAAAGTAATACATGCATTATTTCATTCACCAAATTAGTAAAAGAGAGAGTACCCGTCCATTTTCTTTCGGTGGAGACGTTGTTAGCATAGAGCAATGCCGCCCATCCGATTTTTAAGATAGGCCTAGGCCACAATATCCATTCTTAGCTAGCCTGCAAGCCACAATTTCAAATCTAAGTTAGCATGGGGGCCATATAATAGTTGCCTATAATTACAAAAGGTCTTTAAAAATAACAAGAATATATGTAACACAGCTCAACTACAATCAAAATGTAAAAATCATCGATGAGACCTTTGCAGAGATTTTTTAATTTATAACAAAACGTAAAAAGCACCACATTTGCAGAGATTTTTGAGCTATCATGTTCTAGACCGCAGCTGTTGGCGATCAAATTCAACTGCCGTGGCGGTTCACGGGTTATGCAGCCTTGGCAAAGAGCAACTTCGTCAAGGTTCAAATCAAATAATCATAAAGAATAATATGTTAAACTAGGAAGGAGTGGGGAATTGATCATTGTTCTATGATGAGAACAGGTAAGGACCAAGAATTGTTTTGTGAAATACTGTAACAGATAATAAATACTGCAATAAAATCTTTTTGCTAGTTTTGAAGTGTTAAACATTAATCCTGACACCAAGTAGCACAAAAATTAAAAATATGATTAAAGGTAATAAAGAACTGTGAATGGTTCCTTTGTATAGATACTCTCTTTGCACGGCAGGATACCAATTTTTTCTTATTTGCTTGTGCTTCGTTACTATTGTCGAGAACAGGTTAAGTTTTTTTTTTAATTCTGCTATTCCATTGTCTTAATTGTTGCCAAAATTTTGAATAATTACTTTTAAATTTTATTTCGATGGATCACATGATACAGATTCAATTTACAATACACTATCCCTTTTCTTGTTTTCTTATCTTATACTCTTTGAGTGCATTTTCTCCACCCCCTACTTACTCTTGCTCTTTTAGAATTTTAAATTTATGTAGAGTTTTTGGTAAAATATCGAAAACGTGCCTTGGTAATTCATTCCAGAAACTAACTCCTTTGCACGTACAACTCCTATTATACGAGATATACCTGTACATCGTTGTTGCCCAGCTTAATTAATGGGTTAAATTTTCTTTCGGTACTCTGTAAGTTAGTGATATACAAAGTTTATAACGGAATGTGATACTCGCCTATTAGTTTTCAATTAATCCCTATAGTACTTCCCGTAGTCTTAAATAGATGTTAAAACTAACAAAAGACATGAAATCCCGCCGAAAAAGTCTTTCCACACTACGGTCACGGTAGTAGTGACGGTTTTCGTAAATGCTTCCTCGTTGTACATGATAACTCATCTTATACAGCCTGACTTTTTATCGTAATTCTATTTAGTTCCGCTAGTTTCAGTGGTTGCCAAACCCAGATACATTTCACCTTACCACAGTTCAACTTACGCACCAGGGTATTGGTATTCTAGGCGATATCAGGTGAGCAGAGGCGATAACTGGATCACTAATTGTTAATTTTATATCAGATTGACTTGACATACGTGAAAGGTTTTCTTACTCAGCGTATATCAAACGTGTGGCCATTTAATGATATCATTCTATAAGTCAAAGCTAAATATCTAGTGAAGTCTTCGTTGGTAGTAACTGAGAATACGTTTTGAAATAAGTCTTAAAGAAAAGAAAAAGTTTGTACTCCGGAGTTGCAGACTATGGTTTGTGGTGTCTTCTATTGAAAGACGTCAATTAAAGCTGTTATAACGGTTCCTTACCCCTTAGGTCTCGTGTATCAGCAATAATCTACATGATATCAAAACTATTCCTGCCTTTTGGATGGGAGGTATTAGAAATTTTAGTTCAGAAAAATATAATTGTGTCTCACGAAACATATAAAATTTTTGGAGACTTTCACCGATAGTGGCAGGTATTGGTATAACTTGCGTCGACAAACCCAATTTTCTCACAACTCACGTTTTTTAAATCGTATTATTTCTAGAACAGTGTAATCTCAGAAACCTTTATATTTTGGTAAGGCGGCATGTATGCTCTTCGCAAAACGATTTTTTCTTCGTCTCTGAGCCCTTTAACAAAATTGATTTTTTTTATTGATTTTTTAATTGCTTAACGTCTCTCTAACAGCGAGGTCTTTAGAGACAGGAAAGGATTGGGAAACCATGGAAAACCCAAATCTGGATGCCCGGACGGGGATTCGAACCGCCGTCCTCCCGAATGCGAGGCCAGAACAAAATTTATATGCTAGGATGTACTTTTTAATTTATTGATTAGTGAAAACCTCTTAGTATGGTGACATTCGTATTAATATCGTCGAATGATATCGTCTTAAAACTAGTTTATTTTTATAAGATTATTATCTCAATTGCTCGGTAACATCACTCATGAAATATGCAAGTATATAGACTATATCGATTTAATACTCTATTCATTATTAAGAAAGGTGTAAAACAAATTACTTTTTTAAAAAAAATTATCTCTTTATAATGAATTTATTAACTTCAAACATCGTAAAATAACGACAAATCTTAATAGGAAATATGATTACAACAGTTCCTTTTAATCATTGATTCGCAATAGGAGCTACCTGTTCACTATATGTTGGAAAATAACAATAATCAGACCTTTGCGATAAAACTCGTTTCAAGATGTTTCGTTGATAAAAATACTGTAATCTGGAAAAGATGTTAAACTACCTTTCATTTCAGCAACAGCTGTCAGAATGTGTCAAAAATTAATCGCACTCTCCTCAGTATCCGCGGCCGAAACAAATTATTTCGCTAGTTAGCAAATATATTTGCTAATAGGGGATGTGTTACAAACAGAAGTTCTTACATTACAGTGAAAAGTCGGTGGACACTCAAAAGGTTAATTGACTCCAAAGTAAGCACGTTCGTCGGGGTCAACTAGAAACAAGTTAAGCCTTTTGATTTGGCTTGAATTAGTTTTGGATTTGGACTCTTCCATGTTACAACAACGCCGTTAGCCGTAGAGGATGCCTTAGCCTAACTGGTTACCCTACCGGCTTTAGAGGACGTACACTTTAACGTGGAATCTGAACCATGGAAGCGTCCTGGCATTCTTGAAGCTGTGCCAAGGTTGAAGATTGGGATTAAGGACCTTTGCCGAGACTAGTTTACGAACTGAGGACCTTTTGACGCCTCAACCATTGAGCCACCAGACGACTGAAATTGTCTCCGATATTACATAATATGTTGAAACAACAAGTCGAGACAGCTTATACATAAATGCTGAAATAATGTCAGTTACCACGCAAGGAACATATGTAACGAAGAATAAAAAAAGTTAAAAGATGCCTTAGTTAATTTTTCAACTCGCATTAGGATCATTAAAAACCAAGTGAATCAAAACATTTCGCTTGCTTCTTTCACCTCCGTAATAGAGAAGCAAGAACTCGTTTCAATATAGTTTGAATGGCAGAAACACGAAGAATGTGTCGAACAAATTTATTTGGGAAGCAACGTCAAGCCCAGAATATCCTGGAAGGAAATTAAAAGAGAGTCAATTCATGGAGCAACATTATACGAAAATAGAAAACCGCAATGTGAGGAGAACAACCGGAAGTGCCGCGTTTGGAGGTGATAGCTCAGAGTTTCTCAACGGGAGAGAACTTTGTAGAACACTGTTACGGTGACTAAAAGTGCGCCACAACTTTGGACAACTAGAAATAACTAATGCAAACTCAACAGCTACCGTACATCAGCTACAGAATCGTCAAAAGGGGTTATCACAGAAGGGCTGTTGATAAAATATCAATATTTCTTTTTAAAAAATATCGATATTTATGAGTGTTATTTTTTGGTACGATATATCGATATTGAAATCTGGATATCGGAATCTGATATTTTTTTTAAATAAGTTGTTAATTTCCGTTTTCCTCGTAAACTATTCTAAGTTATTATTGGAGGGAAAACGATTACCTGTGTTGCACATGCAATACATTTTCATAGATAGAATTTTAAGAAACAATGAACGATCCGAGCACATCGAGAGCAGGGCCGCCATAAGCGGGCGTGCGAGGCAGCATATTATGTAACGGCTAGCTTTTTATTATTATTATTACTTATTTTTTATTATTTTTTTATTATCATTATCTTTCATTCCCCTGGCTGAAGGCCAGGGGCGGGCCGTCGTAGAACGGTAGCCCTTTTCAGCAATCGGGTAAACATTTATTTGTTATAATAGATTTATTTGCCTCTTTTTAATACATTACATTGTTTTTTGGAGATTAGGGATTGGTTACGATTTAGTGGGTCCTGTGGACATCAAGTCCTTATACATGTTGTATTCTATTTACGGGATTAATTTTGCTATCAGTTGTGTCAATAGCTGCATAATTTTCACCAGGGCTAGTTGGTCTTGGATGCTGGCCCTGGTTTCTTGGGTGGTACACCTGGAGCAGAGCGCGCAACTGTTTTCTTGGTAGGTGCACCTCTCGTCATGGCTGCTCCTTTGGTGGTGTTCTTGCTGTGATAGGCAGCAGCTGCTCCTGTCCTTGTCTCGTGGAGCTGCTTGGCTGGTGACCGCGTGGAAGGGGTGTCCCAGGTGGTGGGGAGTGTCACTCCCTCCCACCCTCTGGCGACGGTAGCTGGCTGACTCCGCCGTTTCAGCGCGAGGATTTTTCTTCTTTCGCGCGGCTTTTTTCTTTAGAGCAGTGGCATTCTGTCCTGGTTTTTTCACTTGCTGACTGCGTCTTGTAGGTCTCGCGGGGCACCGAGAGAAACATGATGCATGCTGACACGAACAATTTGCGCAGGTCGGCGTTGCATCTCTCGGTCGGTTGCAGGTTTTTACACTGTGTTTGCCCGCTTAGCGAACACAGCGTTCACCAGCTTCGCAGTCCTTGGCTTTGTGGCCCCAGGCTTGGCAGCGAAAGCATTGCGCGTTCTTGTCTGCACTCATCTTCTTCCGTACTTGAGCAGCCGGGGTCTTTCCAGTCAGTTTCGGGTGGTACAGAATGCCATTATCTTGTAGTATCTTGGTAGCAGCTGCAATGTCAGCCGGACGTACCAAGATGGCGACCCACTTCGTCTCGGCCTGCTCGCCAGTAGCTCCTTCCTTGGATGCTGGGTGGGGACGGTGGGGTGTGTCCATGCTTGGTGGTGCTGCTTCACTTGCTGCAGCGTGAGAAACCTCCTTTGGGCTCATGCTTGGTGACCTCTGCGGGGTGCGAGTCGGTGAGCCCGTTGGGGTGTGCTCTTCTTCAGTAGTAGACTGGTCCGTCCATTCTTGGCTGTCATTGGTGATATTGGACAGGTCTATCAGCTTGAAACTGAAGGTCATATCTGGCAGTTCTCGTGGTGTGTCCTCAGTTGGCGACTGGGGAGTAATCGTCTGGGAGTACTGTATGTCTTCAGACAAACTTTGCTTTTTACTGAGGTTGTCGAATGTTACCTCCGCCTTGTCGGAGGTAACATTCGGCTGACGACTCTGCATTGCCCTGGTGCCATGCAGTCTCCGTGGTTGACGACCTTGCTTCCCTTGAAGTCAAAGCTTCTTCCTTGAGACGTCTTTGTTTGGCGAAGTAATCTTCAGCATCTTTCCACGTTAAGCGGCATCGTCTTCGGTCATTGCTAGGCGGCGACGGGTCGCCACACGCCACCTGGCGGTGTTGGTACTCCTTGGCCGTACCACACGCTGGCTAGTGGTGCCCTTCGCAGTTTCTTGGAGCCAACCTGCCTCCACTGAAGCGCGGAGTAGACTGGCCAGTGGCCTGACACTAAATCATCTGGGACAGCTTTTCGCCCAGAGTGTGGGGAAGTTCTTGCAACGTTGGTCGCATCTCCTTCCAGATCAATGAGAGGTTGTCTTTGCTTTATATGGCACTTTCGGGCGTGTCGTTCCGATTGGTTGGCATAATTCGTTATGACTTCTGTCAGTAACGTGGTCTGCTGTTGTAGTAGCTGCATGATGACGCTTAAACTTAAGTGTTCGGAGTGAATGCAGTCCGCTTGACGTCGATGATGGTAGGTGGCGGACTGCTTTGCCGTCGCGGTTCGCTTTGTACCGGTCTCTGTTGGCCGTCGACCGGTGTTACTGCCGCTGTTGTTGTTCTCCCCAGCGTAGGACTTCTTCGTCTTGCTTCTCTGCGACGTGACCCTGCTCTCGGTGCGACTGGTAGCGGGCTGGATCATGCCGCGTTTTGTTTGTGTGTGTGTATGTGTGTGTGTGTGTCTGCCTTTCGCCGTGTTTGTGAAGTCCCGCTACCGTGGTAGCTCTATTTTACGTGTAACTCTGTTTAGGATGAGGAAATTTTTGGGGACTCTTTTTATTTCTCTTTGAGGGGAAAACATGGCTATGGTTCGTCAAAGACGACCTTATGTGAAAAACCCCTACAGTTTTCTTATGATCATATCAGTTACCTTCTGCCTGATATATAATACTTAGTGGCACTTTATAGCTGTGCCAGTGCCTAGGCATTGTTGTGCCCAGGGAATGGAGCCTTTCGTCATTTTGTCTAAACTTATCTATTCTGTCATAGAACTTTTCTGTTTGTCTGAATATTTCTACGTGGACTGGGTTGATGTTAGTTGTGTCATGAAGGAAGTCAATTGGTGTGTATCTGGGAGCTCTTAGAATTACCCGTAGGTATCTGTTCTGAAGTCGCTGGAGTTGGTCTATGTTGGATTTTGCTGCAGTTCCCCACACCTGGCATCCGTATAGGATGAAGGGGAGGATAACAGATTTGTAGATCCTAAGCTTTGTTGCTGTGGTTAGTTCAGAGCTGTACAGGATTGGAAAGAGGTTTTTAAGTATGGCTGTGCCCTGTTTTCTTCTGTCTAGGATGTGCTTTCGGAAGAGGAGCTTTTTGTCAATGGTGACTCCAAGATATTTGGTATCGGTTGACCATTCTATTTCTTGACCCATGATGGTTAGTTTTTTGTCTATGATTGGTCTCTTCCTGGTGAAATAAATTGCTGCGCACTTGGATGGGTTGATTTTCACTTTGTTAGTACGACACTACTTTTCCAGTTCGTGGAGGCCGTGTTGAAGGTGGTTGACGTTTAGGCGATGTCTCCTGCCCGATGCATATATGATGGTGTCGTCTGCAAACTGTGCAATTTTGGCGTATTGCGGCAATTGTATGTCGTTGACGTTAATTTTAATCAGGACTGGTGCCAGAACTGAACCTTGGGGGATACCAGCCGGAATGGGGTGGACTGATGAGTTTTGACCTTCTATTGAGACAAAGAATTTCCTACTTTCCAGGAATCTTCCAATAAGCTGGACTTAACAGTAGCGGATTGTTGTCTGGGTTCCTAATTTGGTTATGAGGTTTACATGCCATACCTTGTCGTAGGCTTTTTCTACATCTAAGAATACAGCCGCTGTTGAGTTCTTTAGGTTGAATCCTTTCGATACATCTTCGGTAAATCTGATAAGTTGGCGAGTACTTCCTACTCTATTTTCGAAACCAAATTGTTCTTTCCGGATTGTTTTGTCTGTTTCTAGGGCCTTGTTGATGCGTTTTAGTATTACCCGCTCCAGCACATTGGATGCAGAGGGTAGTAAGCTGATTGGTCTGTAGTTGGATGGGAGATGCTGGTTTTTCCCATGTTTTGGTATGGCTTTGACCTTTGCTGTTTTCCAACATTCTGGGAAGTACTTTTGTAACAGACAAGCATTGCAGATTCTGGTGAGTAGCACTATACCCCTTCCTAGGTAGGTGCTTGAGGTGGTTATTTGAGATTTTGTCGGCTCCTGGGGATTTGTTGCTAGCCAGTTTTTTAATAATGTTTCTAATTTCGCCAGGTGTTGTCAGCTCCGGTTCGTCCTCCAATGGTGTTTGCATGATGTTTCTCGCCATATTAGTTATGTTGTCAGCTATTCGAGTCTATGCTTCGGTCAAGTCGTATGCAACTTCGGTGTGTTGGCTGCCAGAACCTCCGCTTTAGCTAGTGGTTGGAAGCACGGTCCGGTTGGCCCGGTGATAGCTATATTTGGGTCTCTTGGAGTCTTGAGTGCGCGCACTAGCTGCCATGCTTCTCTGTTATTTAGGGTGAGGTTTGACATTTTGGTTTCCCACTTTGTTGTCCTGTGTTCCACCATGCGCCCTCTCAGTTCCCTCCCAAGTTGTTTGTACCTCCGTTTATCTTGGGGATCGCGGAACCGTTGCCACAATTTCCGGCTAGTATTTTTTAGTTTCCGAAGATTTTCTACATCTACATCTACATATATACTCTGCAATTCACAAAATTGTGGGTGGCAGAGGGTGCTCAGCACCAAAGCTAATCTCTTTGCTGTGCATTCCAATCCCTAATGGTACGAGGGAAAAAAGAATTCATATAAGAATCAGTCCGGCACCTTATTCCTCTAATTTTATCTTTCCTGTCCTTCCGACTCAAATAGGTTGGTGGAAGAAGTATTTCACTACACTCAAAAGTGAAAGTTGGAGTACACATGTTTTCCAATAAGTTTAAACGAAACGTGTGTCGTCTTTCTACCAGAGACTCCCAACCTAATCTACTAATCAGTTCTGTGACGCTTTCATAAGGACTGTAGCAAGCGGTCACGAATCGAGCGGCTCTTCTCTGTACTTTCTCTATACTTTCGATCAATCCCTTACGAAACGGGTCCCAAATGGCACAACAATAATCCAAATGTGGACGCACAAGAGATTTGTACGCTATCTCCTTTGTTTGTTCATTACAATTTTTCAAGATTCTACCTATGAATCGCAGCCTAGAATTTGCTCTACCTACTAAAGAATTAATGTGTATGTCCCATTTCATGTTCCTTTGTACTGTTACTCCCAAATATTTAATAGAATCGACCATATCAATAACTGTATTGTTTAACTCGTATTTCTGAACAATCGGATTCTTTTTGTTAGTTAAGCTCATTGTCTTGCACTTTCTACAGTTTAGAGTAAGTTGCCACTCAGCGCACCAAGCCAAAATAACATCCAGATCGCGCTGAATTTCTAAGCAATCGGCCAAAGTTCTTACTTAGAAAAGAAGTGGTCCTATTACACTTCCTTGAGGTACACCCGATGTAACATCTAGATTAGAAGAACTTTCTCCTTCAACGACAACATACTGCGACCGACCAGTTAGAAAATCCTTTATCCATTCACAAAGCTGATCCGATATACCGTACGCTGGAAGCTTCGCTAAAAGGCGGTTGTGTGGCACAGAGTCAAAAGCTTTCTGGAAATCTAAAAAAATTGCATCTACTTGTGAACCTGTATCAATAACTTTCATTACGTCGTGTGTAAATAGGGCCAGCTGTGTTTCACATGATCTTTTCTTCCGAAATCCATGTTGATTTGTTGTAAGCAAATTATTATAATCTAGAAAATTCATAATGTTCGAGCATATAATATGCTCCATAACTCTACTACAAACAGATGTTGTAGATATGGGACGATAGTTCCCAGGATCACTTCGATCACCTTTTTTGAAAATCGGAGTTACTTGCGCGATTTTCCAGTCTGGAGGTATTTTTCGCTCTTCTAATGATTTACTGAATATATCAGACAGAAATGGCCCGATTTCTGCAGCATACTCTGAAAATACTATTACTGGAATTCCATCCGGGCCCGGTGCTTTCCCCCACTTCAGGAGCTCTAATTGCTTAACGATACCTGCAGTATCTATTTGTAATGATTCCATCACCGACTCGCCACGGCGTGGGAAAACGGGAATACTATCCTTATGTTCATTTGTAAATGAATTTTTGAATACAGTATTTAGTACGTTAGCTTTATCGCGGCTTTCATTAACCTCGGAACCTTCACGAATTAGTGCTGGAATATTGCTGTTGGTACAATTAACTTTTCGTACATACGACCAAAATTTCTTTGGGTTTTCTGTGAGACTCTTAGAGAGAGAGTTGGAGTGAAAATCGTTAAAGGCCTCGCGCATTACATTCTTAATACGTCCTCTTAAGTCAGCTAAGGTTTCTAAATCGCTGCGACACCCCTTCCTTCTTGAGCGTGTGTGTATTTTCCTTTGTTTTTTGAGTAATCTTTTGACTTCGCATGTGTACCACGGTGGATCATCCTCTCCCTTTATTGTCCGCTTTGGTATATGTATTTCCATGCCTTCCCTGACTATATGTATAAAACGATGCCACATCTCTTCAACGGTGTCCTTTGTTGACTTGAAGTTATGGTATTTATTCCTCAGGTAGGTTCTAAAACACTCCTTTGAGGCCTTACTGAATCTGTATACAATCCGCCCTTTTTTCCTTTTTCGCTCGGTCATTAATTTGATAGTCGCAATTACCGCTTTGTGATCGCTTATTCCTGTGGTCGTTGAAATGTCGGTGAATAATTCTGGCCTGTTGGTAACCAGCAAGTCTAAAATGTTTTCGCTTCCGTTATGACACCGCGTAGGTTCATTAACTAGCTGCTCGAGATGATTATCTGACAACAAATCGAGAATTACTTCAGAAGCTGCCTTATCCCTGCTACCTGTGATGTGAACGTAATTACGCCAGTCAATATAAGGCAGATTGAAGTCGCCTCCTAGAATCATAGCATGATCTTTAAAACGGCTAGCTATACAATTTACATTATTTCTTAACTCCTCGACGATAGCTATATCCGAACGGTAGAAGGCACCTATGATGAGTTTTGACCCAGCAACGTTGAGTTTAATCCATAAATGTCAGGTGGTAGGTGTTCGTCAGTTATTTGTGGCGTTGA
>CM061919.1:63312307-63427502 GCA_031002005.1 Vandiemenella viatica
TACGAAATTCAGTTGTTTCCTAGAAGAAGGTCTGAGAAACAGCTATTATAAATATCAACAGTTAACAATAAGTACTTTTACCATAATAACGTGTACAGAACTGCCCACATTTCGATTAATATTATTTTGTGGCTATAATGTGCAAATATTCTTAAATAATATCTCACAAAGAACGTTTGTACAAATTTTCGTAGCTTTTCAAACCACGGCTAGTCAAATGAATTCTTTCTATTAAATAACTGTCATAACCCTGATTTTGTAATGTATATCGCAATGCGTGTTATTGAGTTAATGATGACAGCAACATGGAACCAATGAAATTACAAATTAACTATGCATCGTAAAACTGCGTAAATTATAAAACCAAAGCAATTTTGCCTTATGTTCTAACAAAACATGTAAATTGTCATTCTGGTCCAGGAAGCATTTCAACCTAACCAAAAACTTGGCTAATGATTCCATTCGAAAATCATTGGTTCTGTCGCATGTGCATTAATACATTCGGTGTTTCGCCACCGAAACTTGGCATGTTGGAAGTACCTATTTCTATGTGAATGAAATAATTACATGAGTAATACGGCTTTATTGAAGGCAAAGAGAATTAAAAATAATTCGTACCCTAACGCTACGCCACGTAGATGATAAAGCTAAATCCATCATTAACAAAACATATCAGCTAACATCATGGTCCACGCTGTATTTCAATCAAACCACAACCTCCGATAATATTACCGTACAAAAATCATAGTTTGATACACAAGCGCATTAATACATATGCTGTATCATGAACAAATCTTGAAATGTTGGATTTACTTACATATGGCTGAAACAATGGCATCGGTAATTCGGCCATTTGAAGGCAAAGGAAATTAAAGATAATTCTTAACATGTGATCCCGCATAAGATTAGTTTTAATCCACATAAATTTTTATTTAAACCACAAATAATTAATTGTATCAACATATCGTAGAAATTTAAGCAAAATTGTAACAGAAAAAAATTCTATTACAGATGTTTAATTTTATTAAAAGTTTTGTTATAGGAGGTTAATAAATTTTTATTATTACACCAGCAGAGCACCCGGTGTTGCTCGGTCTAATGTGGATTGACTTACCCGTAAACTATTTTTACTTTTTTGTGATGTGAATCATGTATAACTAATTTCATTAATTTGGCACCACCCATTTCCAGAAGTAAACTAAATTTTGATAAATCCGAACAATTCCCGAACGGAGTGAATTGGATGCTGTCATATGGGAAGTCTGTTTACATTTTGGTCTAGCCTGAATTTCAACCTAATCACAGCTTGGTAATCAACATATGTATCACCCGCGCATTAATACATACCAAATACACAAATCTGTATCTAGAATAAATCTGTTTGTTCCCGCATCACAGAGAAAATACAGATTTTTTTATGGGTTTTGGGGTCCAAAGTTAAAATCTGACGTACATGTAGAGACTTTAGGATACATTTATTTTATGAATATTCTGGCATATCTTAAAAACAGTTGTATTGATTTTGATGGGATTTAACACTGTGAGTTTCTTTAAAGAATGGGAAATTAATAGGGGTGGGTATGAATGGTTAAATGGGGAAAAGAGGTAAACCAAATTTAGACAGTATTCTTCTGTTTGATTCAAAGAATACATATGCAAGGTTCCATCGAAATCTGATAAAAACTGTGGGAATGTGTTAAGAACATTGGAGAAAATTAAGGGAAAGTGGGAGAGTAGTTTGGTTTTTGTAAAACTTATGTGGATAGATTTTTGCTTTAAAGTCTGTGTACAAAGTGCTTTTAAAATCACATGAAAACTGTAGCTTTCTATAAAGAACAGAACAAAAATTAAGGACGTTTAAAGGGGGGATAGGGGTTGCGTTTCTGTCAAATGTAGACGGTATTTTTCTGTTTGTTTTGAAGTATACTTGTATATACTTCCTTCACAACCGGAAATAAATTGAATATTTATATGAAGAATATTAATAATAATTAAGGAGGTGAAAAAAGAGAAAGAGATTGGGTTTTTGTAAAACTAATGTGGACATTAAATATCTCTTTGTTTTAAAGTATACATGTGCAAACATCCGTCGAAATCGGATAAAAATGTGGGTTTGTTTAAAAATTAAGCATTACGATCAACACTACGATTAGGGATGAATTCAAAAAGTCATTGTATATGTATCTTGCTAAAATACAAAACAACCTAGTATTACTGAGATCAGTACTCTCACCCATCAGAACCGAAAAGCATTGTATTTAAGTTGGTTAGTTACATAGTCCCTGATTTTTGATTGTAGAATATTTCGAATAATACTTGTACATTTTGTGTGACGTTGATGAACATTTTTCGCAATAGCTGAATCCTTAAAATGTAACTTTGAAACTTTAACAATATGACTGACCACACTGAAACTGAGATTATGAGTCGCAACTAATAAACTAAATTTTATTTCTGCTATCGTAGCTGTGGTTTCTTCTGTCTTGGGTTTGAAAATCTGAGACTAAAAAGGAAAGGAAAGCACTATTTTTTTTGTAATTATACATCAGCGGGATTCGAACCGCGACCGTCAGAGTGAGAGGTGCCTGGCTAAGTCCCAAGCGGTACAAAAAAAAAAAAAAAAAAAAACAACAAACAAACAAGTTTAACTATCTGAGAAATTTGTTTTGTGTTGTCGATGTGCTTCACCAAATCATTTTTTTCGCACCCAAAACAACCTTCCAAGCTTTACACCTCTTTCGCTGGTCGTATCCACTTTTTATAAAGATATCTCCATTTAACCACTTTCCTGAAAATACAGTTTCCTCGACGTTATTTGACCTTTCGGCAATTATCGCCGGTATTCTCGCTTTTTCTTGGGTGATGAATAACCCGATTCTTTTGTATCACTCATCACATGCGACTTGTAACAATTAACAGAAAATCGTACTGAGGGCTGAGGCAAACTTGTGCTTCGACTAATCGATGAAGAAGCATGTAGGCGTTACATGAAGAGCGGGAAATACACTTGATGGGATTCACAAACATTCTGCTTGCAATAATTGGTTATTCGATTTCGTAAGAGTGGGTAACAATTTATTTTGGCTTGTCTAGATGCTAGGGCTGTTGATAAAATATCGATATATCGATATTTTTTAAAAAAATATCGATATTTATGAGTGATATTTTTTAGGACGATATATCGATATATCCAGGCCCGCCGCTAGCTGTTTGAGCGCCCGCGTGCAATACCAATTATGCCGCCCCTATCTAAACTACAGCCAGTGGAGGATCTAGGAATTTTTCGAACCGGGTCAAAAGAATGTGAGATTGCCGCCCCTTCAAACATTATTTGCCGCCCCCATTGTTGCCACACCGAGTGTTGCCGGCCGCCTGAGGCAGCTGTATAATAGGCTGCAAATTTCGTCGCGGCAACAATGGAATGACAACTATCCCGGGGCGGCGACTGTCAATCACTCGATTTGCCGCCCCCTCGGCCTGCCACCCGCGTGCGGTGCACGCCTTGCACGCCCGCTTACGGCGGCCTGGATATATCGATATTGAAATCTGGATATCGGAGTCCGAAATTTTTTAAAAATAAGTGGTTATTTTCCGTTTTCCTCGTAGAATAATCCAAGTTATTATTGGAGGGAAAACGATTACCTGTGTTGCACATGCAATACATTTTCATAGATAGAATTTTAAGAAACAATGAACGATCCGAGCACATGGAGAAGCAGGGCCGCCGTAAGCGGGCGTGCAAGGCAGCATATTATGTAGCGGGCGACCTTTTTTTTTTTTTAGCTCAACAGCTGCTTCGGGAGGTCGGCGGCGACACTCGGGATGGCAACAATGTGGGCGGCAATCTCACAGTTTTTTGACCCGTTTCGGAAATTTCCTAGATCCACCACTGGCTGTAGTTGGACAGGGGACGGCATAATCGCTATTGCACGCGGGCGCTCAAACAGCTAGCGGCGGGCCTGTGGAGAAGTAAAAAACGAAGGTAAAATAACTCATTCTATTTTTATTAGAATTCTTATCTGGACATTTTGAAAAGTTTGAAAATTTGTCTTCAATCAATGCAAAAGTATTAGCATTAAGAAACTAATCGTAATGTACCAGGTATGGGTAGGGTTGCCAGATAGCCGGAAAATCCGGGAATGTCCCGGAATTTTGTGTCTGATCTCGTGTTCAGGAATTATGCGTTACTATCCCGGAATTTCCGTATACTAGTTTTTTTCTCAAACTCAGTTCACCACGGTGGTCATGTGGCCAAGCCAAGTATCCCATGCTTGCAGCGGGAGGATGGAATGTCCCTTAAATCAGAGGAATTGAAACTGACAGGAAAATACTCTTTGAATTTTCTGGGACTTTGAAAATTCTACATGCAGTTAACATTAACTCCCTTTATACAGAGTTCACATGTCTTAAACGTGTTTTTCAGGTCCTTCCAAAAGACTTTCCAAACGATAAAATCTGGGCCAATTTCTTTAGAACAAGCGTTTTTTAATGATTTTGAATATTTTTAAAAAATAGTTGGTTTTGTTTTGCCAATTCCAACAAGCAATGACTTTTACGAGACAAGTTTTAGCCCGTTGAATAATTTATGAAATAAGAGCGAAACAGAACGTTCATGGATTCGATCAAGGCTGAACTGCAAACTCAATCAATATTGTAGACTCTTGCTGAGAAATTTTAACAGTTTTGCAAAGCAGTGACGGAGAAATATTTATGAAAATGGCAAAATCTAGTAATAAATATTTTAAAAGTAGATGATTAAGATCTATTTTGATTTATGTTGATTTTGATTTAGCAAAAGATAGATGCTAATTTTTTTTATTTGTTGATAAAATCTGATGTTGATTTTCTGCCTAATTTTAATTAATGAGCCTAACAAAAGTGTTCAGTTTTAGTTTAATATTTTTGAGATTTTGATTGATAATACCCGAATGTTGATTTTGTACCAAAGTAAAAAATTCCTAACGAGGGGGTCAATTTTTGTTTTAAGTTTAGTATTTTTCCTTTTGATTCACAATACCTGATGTTTACTTTCTACCATAGTATAATTAATAAAGTTAAAAGAGGTGCTATATATACGTTAGATAGAATATTTACCTAAAATAGATTTTTTTTATTAATTTGCATTTTTGTTCACTCTTCAAACATACCGCTAAAATACTTTTTAGACCCAGAAATGTCCCGGAACTTATGTGCCTGTATCTGGCACTTCACAGTTAAATATTTCGCGCGAATTGGATACGCTTCTTGTTCCATACCAACAGAAGAATTGAGCTCCAAAATTATGTCACAGCCAGTTTTGTTATATCACTTACGAATTTATTAAGATAAGAAATTGAAAAAAAGAATCTACCACTTTTGGATTGCCTTTACAAAGAGCTATGCTAAAAACTTATTAATATAGATTGGTGCCTTTAAAAAACAATTTGTTAACGCCAAGGGAACTGCCTTGACAGTAGCCGCTCTAGGATTTTTCCAAGCCGGGGAAAAACTGAGATTGCCGCCTCTTCAAACATTGTTGCCAGCCAGACCCCGAGAATCGCCTCCTTGATTGTTGGTTTAAACGCATTGTTGGACACGTTTTTATCGCCCAGAGCAAGTACCCCGGTTTGCCCCCACCCCTCGCCCTAAATCCTGCATTCCACCTAAAATCTCAGCTTTAAAAAATTGTATTATGGTAAAGCGTTACCCATTTGCGAAGCAATATCAAAGAAGAGGATATTTTCAATTAATGTAGGGAGTTCTCCATTCATAGTAGAAGAAACAACGGGATTGAGTTCATGCTCTTGAAAAGTATGTCCAATGAAGTTTCTGACATGAGTTTTGGTGCAAAATTTTACTTCATTCACCACCTTAGTTTGAAATTTTTTTTGGATCTGAAACTCTTTTAAATAACTATGACGTTCTCTCATCATAATTCTATGCAACATCCAGTTGTCCTAGAAAATGGTAATATGGGTCACATACTAGGTTTCATCCCCATTGTATAAGAAAAGTTCCTGTGTTTTTTCAATGCCAATCTAAATGCGAGAAAATTTGTAGGTTAATTGCTTTCTTCTTGATGAGGCTATATGCCTTGAATTTCAGTTTTGCACAAAGATCAGGAGCATAAAAAACACAATTAATTTTACTTTGTTACTACATTTAATTTGGAAGTTATTGGTAGTCCTACACCGATGGTAACAATGCAGACACGGCGAAGCTCGCACACAACGAATCGGACTCGAGCCCGTTGTTTTACATGAGCGTGCGTTGTCGAGGAAAGTATTTTGAAATGAAAATTGGATGTAAGTAGAAATATTGATAAATTCGGATACGCAATCTTTGCTAAGGTGCAAACATTTGGTCCAAAAAAGTAACAAGACTCAGAATAAGCTATCAACCTACAAAAAGAAATTAAATTCCACATAAAACAATACTTGTAAAAAAAAGTGACTTGGTCATTTTGCAAACTCTGATAATAGAACATCAGCCTAAATAAATGCCTCTACAATGTTGTATTATTGAGCTTTTAAACTCACAAAAGCCAAGATTTCACATGATGCTCTTTCTGGATTCACAAGTCTTCTAGTAAATCATAAACATCCTGCCTTTCCTTTCAGTAATGGCTAAATCACAATTTTTAGAAAAAGATTTATCCGTAACGTCGTGAAAAACTATTTTTTTTTTCAGAAAATCAAAACTTGATTCAGAAAATGATCTCACAACTCTTCATCATTAAATAGCCACAAGACTTCGCCCTTTTTTAAAATGATTTGTTTTTGTAACATTGTTTTTATATAATAGGGTCGATATATCGATACTTTTTCTTCGATATATCGAAAATCCGATATTTTTTAAAATATCAACAGCCCTACTAGATGCCTGGGGAGAGCCTATTAACTTAATAAATGATGATTCTCAAGTTATAGCAATGAACGTGACAAAATGTCCCTACGTTTTAGACAAATTACACTTTTCACAGCTCTGTCTCACTGTTATGGTTAGTGGAATGCCGCTATGGTTCACTTCATTGCAAAGACGGCACACAAAATAGAATTAATTAATTATTTGTATGAAACTGATGGTAGTAATTTTTTTTTTTTTTTTTTCCGCTGCCTCAACGGCGTTATGTAGCCCCGCTACTGTCTGTAGCTTTATCTACTGTAACATATTGGTTGGTTTTGGGAACATAATATACACTTTAGGGAAAAACCCGGCTTTGGCCATTATATAATGACCTTAGAGGGAAACCCTTGCTTATTCTTATCGCCTGGTGGGGATGAGCGTAGTTAACAACTGCGTGAGCAGTTGTACGACCATCCCTAGTTGATTTTCTTGTGGCTGGCATTGACAATGGTTGTTGTGTAGATGCTCATCGTGTCTGGTTAGGTGGTTATGCTTGGTCAGATGGCCGTGGGTGGTCTTATCCTTCGTCGATTCTAAGTAGTCACGGCATTTATTCACAGGCAGAGTATTTTGAAGTGTGTTGTCTTTCGACATTTACTTCAACGTAATCTAAAAGTAACATTACTTCATTTATTAAGTTAATAGTCTCCCCCCAGGATCTAAACAAGCCAAAATAAATTTTTCCCAATCCGACGAAATAGAATAATCAATTACGCAAGAAAACGTTAGTTGATGTGGCTAATAAGAAGGAAAGAATTTACCAACCAACTGCGAAAGGTAAACGAATTTTCCTTTGTTTTTCCTCTGCTGCATTCGTTACGTATCTTGACTCTTAATGTGCTGCCTATTCCAAACAGTTCTACTGGTGCAAGAACTTTCGATCTCGAGTTGTCTTCTTTTAGTGTTTTAATTAGCATTGAAATTTATCACACCGATAACGCATATTCACTGTCATTCAGAAAGTGACAACAATACAGTTCAAGACACAGATAACCGTTATAGGTAAAAGACGCACCTAAAATAATTTCGTTATTGTGCATTCCTAACACTATCTACTCAAGTGAAGAATTAATACTGCCATCGGTAATGCACCTTATTCCACTGGTCTTATCCATCCTATTATTGCACTTTGGCAGGAGAAATATTTCAATGCATTCTTAAACCATAGCAGTTGTTCCCTATTACACAATAAATGTGTGTGGAAATTATACCTTCCAGAGAATACCGTTTTGGTAATCATTGTGGCGAGCGATCAGAGAGTGCATGGTTTATTTTTTTTCTTTTCTTAATACTAAGCAAAAAAAAAAAAAAAAAAAAAAAAAAATCATAAATAGCTAAAAAATACACTAGAAGAAGGCGAATATTAACATTATAAATTAAATTGATCTATGAATCACAGTCAAAATTTATTTTTGTGATCGATGTAATCTGCTGATCCTATTTCGATTGCGTTTTAGCGTTACAAATAAGTACTTGAAGAAATGTAAGTTCCTAATTCTGATCGGCTTGCTTATACTCATCAGGAAGTGGTTGATTTCTTTTTGTAATGCGTGTCACCTTGCGCTTTATGCAATATAATTTATCGTTTATTGTAAATTTAAAAATGTTATCTGCTGCACTTTATTTGTGTTCGGTATAACGTCTTTTGTTATGTCTATGTTATGAACACTGGTACTCCACGAAACGTTTCACTATCAGGTAATATAAGTTACTTACAATGTTCTGAAATTTGTTTAAACATTTGGAGTAATCAGCGATTATACTTTGAGACAATCCTCGTATTGTTGCTTCCCTTCTGGACCAAGTCTTTTTGTCTCAACACACCGACTATAACATTAATTTTTTTATTTATTTATGTATTTTTATATTCACTACATGCATTCTTACCTATAGCAAATTTAATATTGTGACATGTCTCACAACATGATTAGTATCATCATTTGATACTCTTCTTTCCTGATACATCATTTTTAAAACATGTTTCTTCCATGTTTCATCTGTCCTGTTCTATCGCACCTCAATTGACTGCTACTTTAATATTTCCTCGTTTTGATGATTCTGAAGTTCAAGCTTCGCTTCCATAAGGTTCTGTGCACTAAAATGTACTACCGCAGGAGTGCATAGCGAAAGACCACTTATCCCAGTTGATTCACGAAACATAGTGTCCCAGTAGAACAGCTCTGTCCAAAATCTGAAGTTTTGGGAGTACTTTCTACTCTCTCCCACAATTCTCTTCATTCACCCAACAATATCCATCATTAACGGCCGAGGTTACATCCCAAACAATTCTATCATTCACAGTTCTTCCCGCCTTTAACAGTATAATAATCAGGTCTTGGTCTCAATTTTTGACACAAAGCTTTCTTAGTTTTTGGTATTCGGTTTGACAGCTTCAGCAAAGCTTTACTAAAGTGTTTGTGAAACTCCTTGCTGCCCTGGGACACCCTGACATGAGGATGGATTCAGTGATCCGAAACAACAGGTTTATGCGTGGACATCTGCATATCGATAGCATTTTTTTTTTTTACTTCCTTTCTAGGTAAAGCAACGGATATTCTGTTCTCTTTACTTCTTTTTTACTTATGGCTTTAGGCCTCGTCGATGTCATTAGAGGCGGGATGGGTCTTTCGACAAGGAAAGGGAAGGAATTCGGACATGGCATTTTGAAGGAAGCATTCGCCTGGATTGATTTAAGGAAACCATGGAAAACCCAATTCTGGATTCCCGGACAGGGATTCGAACCCGCGTCCTCCCAATTTTTTGAAAAGCTTAACAACTTCCCAGACTTTTGTGAGATATATCTGGGGACCATTTCAGTAGGTGGATGATACAGTGATACGGTCGCGCTTTGTTCTTCGGTTGTTCCCTCCAACTCTTCGTTGTCTACGTCCGAGTCAGTCGTAGTTGCTTCTATGCGGTCGACTTCTCTTTCAGTAGGGTATTTTTTGTGTGTATAAAACGTTTACGGGCAATTATGTACTGTGGTAAAAAGCACAACTGTAAGTACTAAGGCACAAGTTTACCAACTTTTGCCATGACCCTTGTTCCGTCAGATGAGTTTTAAGATCACGACGAAAGGTTATAAGCTGTTCTTCGACTAAGCTGCACGAACTGAATATTGTAAGCTAGAGAAGATTAAAATGTGTTTCTTTACGGTGCACATACACGTTCAAATATTGGTGATTTTTGGAACGCCCACTAATCAAAATTCAACGAAAATGTTTGACATTGGTTTCTTGAGATATTCATACGGAACAATCGTGACAACTTTTAAGGCATTTGAAAAATTTATAACTACAGATCTTATAGTATTAGGAGGAGTAGAAATTTGAAAACCTCGTATTAAAAACTTGTATCTCAAATCTGATAAAGTACAGAAAGAATTTGTGATAAAAACATTTTTACAAAAAATTCTGGAAACAATTTATTCCCTAGATTTTTTTCTTTTTGAAATAGCCATCAATAGTTTTAACCCTTTATTTTTATTATTTCTTCTTCCATGTCAGAAACATTTATAATTGTATAATTTTTAATATGTATGATATCTTGGGTTAGCCTTTTCATCTCAACATACCCTTTACAACCCACGTCCTCAATTATCTGCTTCACATATTCTAATCTCTGTCTTCCTCTACAGTTCTTACTTTCGACTGTTCCCTCCACTAACAATTTACCCGATCCACCATGTGACAAAATATGACCTAGCATCCTGTTATCACTAGTTGCCTGTAGAGATCTTCAAGAGAAATTTTTCTTCTGTCAAACACTTCTAAAACGAGTTTCATAAGATAAACTGGATATGCTTATTTTTATTGTATACTACCTTGACTTCCGTAACTGGAAATGTTATGGACCTGGCATTACTGTGTCCCGTTCTAACTAAGTGCTTGGTGTTCGGTGTCGATTGTTGCTTGGTTGTTGACTCCCAATTCCATTAGCCTGGATGCTAACATCAAATCTTATGTCTTCTTCAGTCCTTTCTTTTTCCAGTATTCCCATGCCCTCAGCATGTCCCTTAGTCTTGTATTTGGAGGCTTTTGCTTTTTTCCTATTTAAGTTATCGCTTAAGTCTAGAAAATTGTTGATAACTTGATCCGTTACGGTCTCACTGTCCATAGTCTATTTTATTGATGGTTCTTTGAAGCAACATCTGGTATATGGGACAGTCGTTCCTTCGCTTCACACAAGGCACGCCAATTGAAGGTTTTCCCCTTTTTATCACGTTCAGATCTACTGTGATCCTCTTCGCCACAAAGAGAGCAAGTTGACTTTTCTTTGTTGAAGTGATTGGTAATATGTCCTATACCGTAACATTTAATACACTTTGGCACTACTAGAAAGTCTTTAACGGCTATTGACTGGAAGCCCAAATATAGTCGCTGTTTTGTAATAAAAAAATTTGTGAGCTGTGAATCTACTTCCGCCACATGATGAACAGTGACTTTTCCCTTAGGGAATTTTAAGCATTTTTAGTAATCAGCTTTACTTACTATTCGTCAACTTATTTTTCACACAGTTTGATCTGAAACGCACAACTTTTGCTATCGCATATTTCAGCACATTTAATTAAGCGACACGTATACTATGTGTAACGCCAGAATGCGATCATAATACAGAGCGTCTCAACACGTTGTCGAATGCTTCGGCCATCTTTGCTATCATTCCTGGTTACAGAAAATCGTTAAAGCAATCTTTCAATAAAGTAAATCGCTTTTTCCGACACTTTATTACGTGTCGGAAAAAGCGGTCTCTTAACATTATCTGCGGCCCAAATAAATTTTATTCTGAAAGATTGGTTTATTATAATATTACGAATTGCATCAAGTTTCTGAGTACTTCCTTTTAGTGAATTTGATGGAGGAAGTACTACAAATAGAGGTTCTTACATCACATTAAAAATGTGGATGAGAACTCAAAAGAAGGTGTCACCCATACTATGCAACATTTAGAAACGACCAACCTGATTATTTGCAACAAGACGATTTGCTGATTAAACTGTAAATACCACCTACTGTAAATCATTAGAGAAATATAACAGAGATATAAAATGACTTGTAATAAGTCGCGTTCCCTAGGCGAGACAGTTTGCACATATCGAGGGAGGGCTATTTTTCGGCGAGCGGAAGCCGCGAGCCGGTTCGTCAAGCCACCCGCTGCGCTGTTGACAATAACAGCAGGGACAGCCAACCTACAGACAATAGTGACCCGCCACTCGGATGTTCTTGTATGCTGTTACATGGAATGCTGCTCGGAGGGGGAGTGGAGACGAGACACTTCTGGACTGTATGTCGTGGTGAGAGGAGGGACTGCGAGACCACCGCCATCCTCCGTGGGCCCGAGGTTCATTTCCCGTCGCCGGCAGTGAACAGTGCGCGGACACGGTATGTGCCTATAAAAGTGAGACTTAGTGCAACATATCAAGAGCCCGGAAAATACCCCTGAGAAGCTACCCTGATTAGCTGGATACTTGTTTAAAATATTCAAATTTCACATGTCAAAGTTGGATGTCTTTTAATTTGTATAATAAATTCATGTCTTTTGTTACCCATCTTTCATATTCTTGTAACCCCTGAGGCATGTCATGTGCGAGGCTTAATATTGATATATTGATAGAGAAAGATAGAAAAGTTTCAATTGCTGACGCCATACAGGGTGTCTAAAAGGTAGAGCCACCCCCACCTAAAGAGAATATTACATATGGCGCGCCAACCTGCGGCCCGATTGTTTTGATATGTTGCAAACAAGTCGTAATAGTGAGTAGAACTCTCTGTGTTTTCAGCATTTTCCGGTGTGGCTGTAACAGCAGCAATCCAGCATGTACAATAATTATTTATGTCATGTGTAATGTTTGTATATTGTAACAGCTAGGATTTGTAAGGGCGATAAGGACGCAGTTACAGGCTGTACATGTGTCATACATTGAAGAACTGTTGGTTGATGTGTATTGAAATATGTCATGTTCATTGTGTTGTCCGAGTGTGGAAGTCGATTGATGAATTATTGCAAGTACTTGTGTGATACACTGCAGAGCTGGTTATCGGTTGTTTTCACACACTTTATCTATGTATTTTTTTTATGGTAATGGTATTTTGTTGTGAAATTTGACTGTAAGAGCAGAGGTGTTGGAATTAGAGAGATAGAATGTATGTCCATGTTACACTGATGTGACCTATGTTGATTTTCATTCCAGTAGTTGACATTATTTGGAAAATGTCATGTTCATTGAGTTATACTGCTGTAGAATTGGAGTTAAGGATGTCTGGTGGTCAGAAAAAAAAATGTGATAGCTGATATATGTGGGTTTTAAGATATTTGTTGATGTTCGCATTTGTTTCGGTGCTTAGACAATTGGATTTTGATAGTGCTTTCCTGTTCTGTGAGTTGAGTTTTTCATGCCTGGCGGTCCAACCAGCGTTGTAATTGGTATATGTGTCTTATGCTAATTGATGGTTTGTTGATGTTTTATTGTTTGACGGTATTTATTGGAGATTTTATGATGTGGTTGTTGTCCTGTTGTGGAAGTAAAATTAATGTCAGACAGATCAGCGTTGCAAGTCTCATGTGTTCTCAATTGATGGGAGATAACACATAAGTTAACATGGAAATCAAAGACGGCACTTCAAATTGCGAAGAAGCGATGCCCGTTTCGCACATCTTGGGCGTAACGAGAAAAGGGGATGAAAGTACCATGTCTTTTTCTGGAGAAATGGTTGCTCAACAGCCGGAGTCAGCCAAAAATCCACTGAGCGAAGCCGACAAATTTGACCGTTTGTTCGCGATGATGTCGGAGATAAAGAGCGGACAAGACCGGCTAAAGTCCGAAGTCACAGAAGAAATTGCAGTACTCATAAAAGAGGAGGTTGGTGACATAAGGAATACCGTGTCTGAAGGACTCAGGGGAGTCAAGAAAATATTGAAAACGATGCAGGAAGAACAAATCAGAATGTCCAGCGCCGTGAATCGCGTTAACGAGCAGTCAACACAGATGCAAAGAGAGATGTTGGAATGGAAGCAACGGACGGAAGCGCGAACAAACCAATTGGAACTGCGAGTCGCTGATGTACAAGCAAGCACTGAAACAAGGATGAATCATATCGGAGGGCAGATCAGTGAGGTTCGCCAGAGTATCGCCGAGTGTAAAGAAGAATGCAAAAGTCTCGGTGAGACGCAGAAGAGTTTTTCCAGACAAGTTGTAAATGAACTGCATATCCTAGGGGATCAGAAAGAGAATGTCTTGCAAGCATGTGCCCTAAGATATGTCAAGGCGCCGAAGGTGACGCTTGTAGGAAGTGAACGTATGGACTTGCAGTACATTCACTTCATTCAAACAGCAAAGACATGTTCAGTGATTGGGATTTCTATACTAGACCTGTCAGATGGCCGAAAATCTAAGTGTGTCTTGTATGAACAGATATTTCACGGTAGGGGTCTGCCCGGTGTTCCACTGAATGAAAAGATTTCGGCACAGGTGCCGAAGATGAATGGTTTTCACGGAATGCGTTCCATGACGACGCATGTTCAAAAAGCAGCATGCCGCAACATAAGCGTGAAGTATTTTCATTTCAAGGTTGGAAAAATAAGAGCTCAATGCCGTGATTTCGCCCTTCTGAGGTTGAGAGGGAACGATGGTGTGAAAATCGTTTCCAGGCGATTAAAGTCAACTCATAACCAGCAGACTTATTATGCTTTCTCGATGGAATTGACACTGATGTGAGTTTAAAGATACCTTGTTGTTTGTATTGGTTGTAAATATGACCCTTAATTAAGACTTAAGCAGGTAGTATAGTGGATTTAAGTACAATAGTCTATTCTGTAAACGGTAGTTTTTGTAAGAAAATCGTGTACACACATTCAAGATGAAATGCGTGAGTTCTGATGAAGAAGTAATGAGAGTTCACGTAAGTTTTGCTGACCTGACTGACTTCGCTACCGCTGTTAAATACTGAGAAAAAAAGATCGGAATATAAAAGTTGGGATAAAGAAGAAGTAATGTCTTGATAGGCTACGAAGACGCTACATCCTGTGAAATAACCTCGCTTATAAATAATGCGCTTCAAGTGGCGTGGGAATGAAAATCAAAAGTGTTCATCTGCATGAAAGAGAATAATCTAGCGGCCAAATTCAGAATTAAATATGACGATAAGGTTGTGAACGAAATGTTGCTCGCGGGAGTAACCAATACACATAAGATGGTCTTTTCAATGAAAAGAGAACTTCCTTTTTGTTTACGTAGTGTGTCGGAGAGAGGTACGGCGTCAGAAAGGCGCAGATGTGTTATGTGCAGATAGGCTGAAGTGGGAACTGAGTGTCTACAGCTGTCTTCTAATGTGGCAAATAAGTCCACCTCATTAAGCTGGGCAGCTCAATCCCTGGAATAGCCAAAAAGCGGCAGAAGTGGATTGTTGCTTTAATTAAATAAAGAACAGCCTCTCGCAGAACAGTGACCGGTAAACTAAGAAAAGGAAGCAATCAATTGTTAAAATTCATGATTATCTTATGTTCCTGAAGTTCTGGTAATTACTCCCATGAAGATGTAAATGAAAAAGGGGAACACCAAAGTGAGTTCGAGAAAAACAAGATCGTAAGTTTTAAACATCACCCTCTCCATATGAAAGGCCGCTTAGATGAGTAGAATGTCCCACTACACGCACTTATATTGTTTCCCAAGGATGTTCGGTTCAAAAGGACTGGTGATATACTGAAGCAGCATAATGTTAAAATAAGCAAAATTATAGCAGTGACAAAAAGTTAAGTAGGCTACTGAGGATTGGAATGCCGAGAAGAAACAGGAGAAAGTAGCTTGTTGCGAATCTGGGAATGTCAGCTGGGGCGGATGTTGTCCCTGACAGCGGGGGGGTCAGCAGTGCTTGTGTGAATTTCTCGGAATAGGGGAACCAGCAGGTAGACTAATCCCCTAGTCACTTGAGTGGAGCTGGAGCCCGGCAGGTGTGTGTCCTTGACTTTGTTCTGGGTGAATGAACGGGGTTAGATGACCCTTGTTTGCGAAGAACCAACTTATCATCGCGTAGTGATTATTGTTTGAAGTGTTGTCTTTAATACTGTTGTGTTGTAAATAGATGAGTTGTGTTAGTAAATGCTGTTAGATTCGAGGTATGTGTACAAATGTTGTGATTGGTGCATCATCAACCTTTAGATTAATTGTTTTCATAGCATGAGTTTTGTTATTTTACGCTTTATATATATTGGAGGACATAATTGGAGGATTAATATTATTCCCCTCTAATCTGATGTAATTATGTTGTAAGAAACTGGATCATTAAGTTTAGATTTTATGTGATTATTGAGGGCCACTGATTGATATGGCCACGTGTTTTCATCTGTACCTGTATTATTTGTGAAGGTGTATGGGAATTATGGAGGGTTATCTTTTATTCTGTATGGGAGATTAATATTTGGAAATTTTAAGTTCATAACGATTCCTCAGAGCACCATGTTCTCAATTAATATTTTGGAACAGTATAAAATGCATATATTATAGGTTATAGGTTAACAGACTTCAGCTGTGTAGAGGAAGAGTTGTGGAGGGACAACCTCACGTAAAAATGTCCGGAGTTTCTTATTTTTGATGGACCTGTAACACTTAAAGACATTCCATTGTTAATCTATAGTGAGTGCTTATGGCACTATCATAAGTACTGTGAACCATTGTTTTTTTATTTTAGTGTTGTATATTTTTTTATGTTGTGTGTATAGTGATAGATTAAGGCTGGACCCTGCTGTTATGTGGATGGTACACTTTGGATGGCTGATGCATTGGGGAGTTTTGCACACGAAGCGAGTTGTATTGTAAACATTCACAGTTTGGCGCCTTTAACGTGTCCTCACATGACATTTCCGCAGGGGAATTTTGATTGAAAATGGGTGAAGGTTGTAAATATCTTATGAAATTATAAGTTTGCATGGTTTTATGGCTTTGTAAATCAAGGGTATTGCTATCAAGAGGGCAGGAACTGAACTGTGAACAAAGTTGCCGAGAAGACTTTATAAGCAAATTTAAATTCCATGGAATTTAAATTTTGGTGGGTTGTTTGGCAAGCTGTAATAAGTCGCGTTCCCTAGGCGAGACAGTTTGCACATATCGAGGGAGGGCTATTTTTCGGCCAGCGGAAGCCGCGAGCCGGTTCGTCAAGCCACCCGCTGCGCTGTTGTCAATAACAGCAGGGACAGCCAACCTACAGACAATAGTGACCCGCCACTCGGATGTTCTTGTATGCTGTTACATGGAATGCTGCTCGGAGGTGGAGTGGAGACGAGACACTTCTGGACTGTATGTCGTGGTGAGAGGAGGGACTGCGAGACCACCGCCATCCTCCGTGGGCCCGAGGTTCATTTCCCGTCGCCGGCAGTGAACAGTGCGCGGACACGGTATGTGCCTATAAAAGTGAGACTTAGTGCAACATATCAAGAGCCCGGAAAATACCCCTGAGAAGCTACCCTGATTAGCTGGATACTTGTTTAAAATATTCAAATTTCACATGTCAAAGTTGGATGTCTTTTAATTTGTATAATAAATTCATGTCTTTTGTTACCCATCTTTCATATTCTTGTAACCCCTGAGGCATGTCATGTGCGAGGCTTAATATTGATATATTGATAGAGAAAGATAGAAAAGTTTCAATTGCTGACGCCATACAGGGTGTCTAAAAGGTAGAGCCACCCCCACCTAAAGAGAATATTACAGACTTAATTAATTCGGAATTATTGAAAAAAATCAATTTTTTAAAGTTTCTTTCATCTTAATAAAAGAGAAATGTGGTTGTAACAGAAATGTGTGCGATATTATTTGTGTCATTTTCTAGTTCAGTAAGTGCTTTAAAATGATCAAATGAAACGTCAGTGCATGAAACAACATCAGCCGAAATCTTACCATGTCAATACTGGGAGAAAAACCACTGAGTTTCTAAACGGTAGAAAATGCATCTCCTGTGAGGGAATCATTTACTCACACTACACTCGTGAAGTTGGTCATTAATGGTTCTGCAGGAATAATAACTGACTATTAAATACCAACATCGATATTCGAAAGTTATCTCTTGGCTTGTAAAATACAGCATAACATCAAGCGAAGAAAGACCTGACTGATTGAAAGAAGAAGTAGATGATTGGTGCTGGGCACCCTTATTAGAATTGTTCAATAACCAATTCTCAAACCAGATCTAGAAAGAGTTTCTTGCTTTGTTATAGGAAACCACCGCAAACACGGCATGCATTCTGTAGAACGTTGTTACTGAGACTAGAATTTCACCATGTCGTTAGCTTTTCACCACAAAAATATTGCAATTAAATGGTTAACAAGTACAATAAATATCCTGCATTACAACTGCATACAACTGAAGAAGGGAATCAAAGTGCAAAAGTAGCGTCATATAATGCAGATGTGGACAAATGTGACATGTGAGGTATGGAAAAACACAGTGATAATTTCTTTATAATATTTCTGAAACTGTCTAAATCCTTAAAATATTATTTACGTTCTTCAATAAAACATTTTCAATAATTCTTGTAGTTACGTATTTTGATAATAAGCGAGACAGGATCGTTACTCATAAATAGAAATCAAACATAAGGTTTTTGTTAGATCTATTTATTTACAAAATTTTATTAAAGCGACTGCGAGAAGCCTTGGTCTTTTTTCTCCCCTGTACCAATTCAGCTCCTGTATGTCATGCAACTATTGTGACTTCGCTGGGTTTGGTACACACCTTCGCTCGCCCGTAAAGGGCGCAGGTAGACCAGAAGCTATTCCGCTGGTATAAATACTATCGATTCTTCTCTATTTTCTTCCAGTGTTTCAATCACACTATCATTCATCCCGTTATCCGCGCGTTCAGTTACTGAGTGCTGTATGAAGTCTAACACAAGTGAAAAGGAAACTGATGTATGTAGAGTTATATTGAATATATTTAAATAATACACAAATGTGCACTACAACGAAGATTGTACTGCGGAACACTAACAGAAGTTAGCCTAAGACTTTTTTTATACTATTGCCGTTATGCAATTTAGCATTCGCAGCTCTCTATAAGGAGACGTAAGCTTACCATCGTGTTTCGATCGTTGCTTAAAATGAACACGAGTTTGACTGACTACCACAATTATTCAGTCCATTTTTCCATATGTGTTTATCATCCGGCAGTCATCCACTAGCTCCAAATGTAAGTTACAGTCTGAAACCTGGTTACAGTATCCCCTACCACCTCCCCCCCCTTCCCCTTTCCGACCATTCCTGAGGCCACTATGCATGACGTGAGAAAAGAAGAGAAAACATTACGTCTCTCCCCCGCCTCTCTTACGAGTCCACGTCATTCCATTTATTGCTGTACTTTTTTATCTTAGTAATTCCCACAGTTTCTTGCAGTTGGATGGCTAACAGACTGTCACCTGGTTGTAATTTGGCCCTGCCACCTCCCGTCATTTTAATCTACCACCGTTTGATTAAATGCCAGCATACGTAAGTGTTGGCCTATTGTGTTTTCGGTTTTGACTTCGGCAGGAGTATAAAGGCAGTAAATCAAATTCAAGATTTTAATGTGAAAAAATTGTAGTACTGGTAAGATTTGAAAGAGTACAAGGTTAGAGCCAGTGACGGCTTATACACTGAAGAGCCAAAGAAACTGGTGTAGGCATGCGCATGCAAACCCAGAGATATGTAGCCACTCAGAGTAGTGCGCGGCGGCCGGCAACGCCTATATCAGACAACAGGTGTCTGGCGCAGGCGTTAGATCGGATATTGCTGCTACAATGGCAGGTTATCACGATTTAAGTGAGTTTGAATGTGGTATTATAATCATCGCAAGAGAAATGGTACACAGGATCTCCAAGGTAGCGATGAGGTGGGGATTTGCCTGTACGACCATTTCACGAGTACTCCGTGAAATTCGGGAATCCGGTAAAACATCAACTCTCCGAGATCGCTGCGGCCGGAAAAAGATCCTGCAATAACGGGACCAACAACGACTGAAGATAATCGTTCAACTTGACAGAAGTGCAACCCTTCTCCAAATTGTTGCGGATTTAAATGCTGGTCCATCAATAAATGTCAGACGATCCATTTAACGAAACATCATCGATATGGGGTTTGGAGCGGAAGGCCCACTCTTATACGCATGCTGCGTGCACTACACACAGCTTTACGCCTCGCCTGGGCTCGTCAACACCAACATTGGACTGTTGATGATCGGAAACCATGTTGCCTGGTCTGATGAGTCTCGTTTCCAATTGTATAGAGCCAATGGACGTGTACGGGTATGGAGACAACCTCATGAATTCATGGATCGTGCATGTTAGGATGAGACTGTTAAAGCTGGTGGAGGCCTTGTAATGGCGTGGGGGTTGTGCACAGGTCCATAATTGCTACGGAGTGGCGCCAGGAACACTCTTCTGAGTTTAAACACCTCCACTGGCCACCAAACTCCCCACACATGAACATTATTGACTATATTTGGGATGCCTGGCAACGTGCCTTTCAGAAGAGATCTCCACCCCCTCGTACTCTTACGGGTTTATGGACAGCCCTGGAGGACGCATGGTGTCAATTCCCTCCAGCACTATTTCAGACGTTAGTCGAGTCCATGCCATGTGATGTAGCGGTACTTCTGCGTGCTCGCGGTGGCCCTACACGATATTACGCAGGTGTATCAGTTTCTTTGGCTCTTCAGTGTGTAAGTCTTATTTCCAACAGCAAAGAATAATGATTTCTTAGCTCGTATCGTTAAATTAGTTGAGCTCGATGTAGTGTAAGTTACTAAATTCGGAAATACAGATAGTAATAGCTGTCTCTATTTCGATCTTTATTTAACCGCAGAGAAAAACAATACATATCAACAGGAAAAATGCCGCGCTTTAATAATGGAGTGCAAATACATACCACGGAATACGTTCTCGTGTTTGCAAAAGATGTTATCCAGAACTATTGAAATTAATGAAAAAAGGTAAAATCTTACGTACTCGTCCATAGCTGGTGGTAAAGTTTCTGCACATTGTGCATTCGTCGTGACTATATCATTGCTAGGTAATGTTAAGCGACATTTAATTCAACAAGAAATCTAACCACCGAACGGCCTTGCATGTTACATATAAAGCGGGTACCACTTTGCCAAAGGTGAAGGTAAGCGATGTCAGCTGAAGTCCCACTCACCCGAAAAGGGGCGGTGTCCAACGTGAAAGGAGCTATTCCCTACTACTTGCTGAACTTGATAAAAGCTCTTGCGCCAAACACGAAATCCGAGCTTGTCAGTTGGTACTACTACAGGACATTCGTGACTTGTTCTTACAGCCCTTATGAAAGCGTCACAGAATTGATACATAGATTGGGCTGGGATAGTTTGGAAGACAGACGACGTAGCTTGCGTTCTAATTTATTGGAGAATATGCGAAAAAATTTAAATTTCGAGTGCAATGAAATACTTCTTCAGCCAACCTATTTAGGTCGCAATGACCGGAGGGATAAGATTAGAGAAATAAGATGCCGTACTGATACTTATATGTATTCCTTCTTTCCTCGCACTATTCGGGATTGGAATGGGCTGGTTTAGGATTGGTGCTTAGCACCCTCTGCCACCCACAATGTTTGTGAATCGCAGAGTATGGATGTAGATGTAGATGTAGACATTTTTGTCTTGCGTCACAGTAGTTGTAATCCTCAGCGCTTGATTGTAGGGCATATAACTCGACCCAACGCTGAAACTGTTTTAGCTCCTAAGCCTTACTTGGAGACCATCAGACACGTTTATAACGGATTTCGATCTCCTGCATATATCTTGAAGAGTTCACATCATATATGTCTGTGGTGTCGTCGTTTCTCAAAATGCGTCCTAGTTTTTCAGATATTTGCATGCATAGAAACAAAACTTCTAGCGCATCTCCTTTCTGCGCTTCTAATCGGAATCAAACCCATACTGCGAATGGACATGTATCACAACCGGCACTTTGTCTATGTAAACCAGAGAAGCTGGCACATTTTTTTTTAAATTGTAAATTTCGTTTCTAAGTGCATTTATTAAGAAATATGAGGAGAATGACAATATAGTAATTAGGTACGAAGGATGCATAATATAAATTCCAAAGTCTGAACAAGTGTTTATTAGTGTCCTTGGGACGTCTGCCTTTTGGGTTGAGCGCCAAGTCATTGATTTCTTTTCTTCTTTCGTTTCCTCTTTGTATTTGCATTCTTGTTATTAAATTCATACACACTCAATTATCTGCTTCAAATACTCTAATTTCTTTCGTCTTCAAGTCGTCCCTCTATAACTGACTATACAAAGTTTTTTTTTCTCTCTCGTTTGCAAATGATTCTGTCAGAAAACTATTTTTATATTTTTCAACCACCATTTGTGGAACAGGTTTAATTCTTCCTTTCCTGATCATCTGACTGTAAAATTACTTTTGTGGTATCAGGTTTTAAATGCTTAAGTTTTCCTTGTTTCTGGAGACACTGGACTAAATATTTGGAAACGAGGTTAATATTTTTTAACCGAAACAAGTCCTTCAGAAGTATAAACACGAATAATGACAATCTCTTCAGTTTAAATTGCCGAAACGTGTTGTGTATGTCAATCAATATTTCAGTGAACAAAACTAAAATCTTTTACTATATAACATAGCTGAAAATGATAATAAAAGAAAACTTCAGTTATTGACGTACTAGTTTATCAGAGGAAGCCGTTTGTTTATCGTTGGAAATTCATGATGAATTTCACGGTGAAGTTGGACGCAGGTCGGAAATCCTATTGGAAATTGTATACAGTAGAACTCCAACTATGCGAATCGGTGATTATCCGAATCACTTAAAGCAGCCACATTAAGACGTTCGTGGAACAAGCTGAAAGGCATATCAACTAAAGAAGACAGGAGAAGATGGGGATGACGTGTCACTTGAGGAATTTAGAAACATTCTTCTGAAGATTCCTGGATGTTCAGAAGTTAGTGCTGAAGATTTAGGAGAGTTGGTATTGTGTGATTCGTCAGACCTTGGGTATGAAATTCTAAACGATTATGAACTTATTGAAGTGTGAGAGAAGAAAGTGTCGAGGAAGAAGATGACCTTAATGTCGAAATTGAAGCAGACACGGGACCATCAGCTAGTCAAGCATTCGCTGGCCTTGAAACTGCATTGAAGTGGATGGAGCGTCAGCCCGAGTGTGACCACATGCAACTACTCACTGTCAAGCGGATGCGCGACTTGGCTTCCCGAAAACGGATGAATACAAACAGCTTACTTTGACCGACATGTTCAACAAGCAATGACTTTGGTTATAATACGGTACATACATACTGTATTAATGTACGGCACTTGTAATGTTGAGCTTAACATCCAAAAGTGTTGCCTGTTAATTTAATTAATTAAAAAACTCTTATTCTTTAAAAATAGTTTTTTCTTCCATTTTCAACATACATACAGTAATTAATTAAACTTCATCCTTTTCGGAAAAAATCCAATTATCTGAATTTTTTATCATCTGAATGGGGTCCGGTCCCAATAGAGTAGTAAAATTGGAGCTCTACTGTATTGAAGACCAAATAACTAATGGATGAAATTTTATCTGATGATGATTATATCGATTAATATTGTAGAAAGGAGGCAGAAACTTGAATGTATTCAGGAAGTTAACCTTGCAGGGACCTTGCAATTCCGATTGCGCAGAAATTTTTAGATACTGAATTCTGTAGGTATTGATATAATACCTGAAATTACTCAGAAAATAAGCAACTATTGCGGAAAGTGAAAATCAGATAAATGAGTTCCTTTCACGTGTTAATCACTTACCGTAAGTGCCATCATTCTCTTAAAGTAATTTTAAAGATGCTTCCCCATTAAAAGGTATCGAACTTCTGAAAAAGAACAAACAACATCGATAACTGCTAGCATTAGAATGTCATGCTTTTCTGCACAGTGCTTAATGCGTTTATTAAAGCATCTAAATGCATGTGCTGCTGACAAAAGATTCAGAACTAGAAATAAAATTTAAAATGGTTGGATAGATCCTAATCAGAAAAAGGAGAAAGAAAAAAAATAATCAAGAAAGACACAAAACCTGAAGTTCCAATAATCTTGGACCACTTCGTATAATCTTATGAGTCACCGTTTTATTTGTCAGAGTGCAGTTACCAAACGTGGCATTGACTCAGTAAGTCTTAGGAAGTCTCCAGAAGAAAAATTCAACTATGCTTCCTACACAGCCGTTTATAATTGCAAATGCGTTACCAGTGAACGATGTTATGCGAAAACTTACCATTTAAACGTGTCCTAGGTATGTTTTATTCAATTCCTGACTGGAAATCTAGGTGTCCGAATCATTCGCTGGAATTGTCCGGAATGTTCCTCGAACCGATCTTGAACGATATGGCAATGGTAACTTGGCAAATGGTCACCCTGGAAAGGTCAATCGATGTTTGGTAAATTGAAGGCCATTAATGGCTGTAAATAGTCTCCAGGTAGCTGAACGTAACCTTTTACAGTCATTGGTCGGTTCAGTTTGACCAGATGTTCCAGTCCATCACATGTTAACACAGCCCTTACTAGAACAGAGCACCCACCAGCTTGCGCAGTGCCTTCCAGACAACCTAGATTCATGGTCTCGTGGTGTCTGTGCCACACACTATCCCTACCATATGATTTTACCTAATATAATCGAGACTCGTCTGACCACGCATAGTACTCTAGGGTCCAACAGATATGTTCACAAACCCAGGAGAGGTGAGGTTGCGTTTTGTTAGCAGAGTCACTCGCGTAGGCCACATGCTGCCATATTCCATCAAAACCAAGTTTCACTGCACGTTAATCTGTTAACACAGACGTCTTAACGCAGACGTCGTTGGTTTTGGTCATTATGTATATATAGTTGGCCACTGCGTTCTTCAAGCAGCAGGTAATGGCATAGATTACATATTCACGACACACTGTTGCAATTGTGGAATTCAGGAACAATTTCAGAAATGGAATGACTCATGTGTCTAGAACCTACTACCATTCCGCGTTGAAAGTACGTTCAATCATTTCCTCCGGTCTTGATCACGTCAGAAAACTTCTCACATGACTCACGAGAATACAAATGAAAACCCCGACGCTTCACGGTCCATTTATATGTTTCTTCGCGATGTTACCGCCAACTAGATATTTGCATCTTCCTATCCCACGATATTTGGCACTCCAGAGTGAATCTAGCAAATTGCATAGACTCCAATCTTTCAATGGGTGACACTGAAATATTCCATTGTATTTATTTGTTAATACCCAGTATATCTATTTCAATAGGTCACACGGATTAACCCAAGCAGTCCATTTAATATGTAGCGAGTGTGAAATTTTTGGTTTGAATATAGATCATAATTTTAATACATGACCTTGACTTAGTAAATCCATTGGGTTCAGTCACATTTGAATTCATATACAATAGTTTCAACCATTCCTGACCTCAGGTTGAAGAAACTACTTTGCTTATTTCCACTGCTTAATTGAAAATCCAATTCAACACATATAGACAAATTATTCAGAGGTAGTGAACTAATAATAAGAAATCTTTCTAGAGTAAGCAATAGATGTAATTTCGACATTAGGGACAGAATCTATACGTATATATAGTACAATAATCACTAATCTTCCAGCTCTAGCACCAGGATAGATGGATCAGAAATATAAAAAGTTAGCATTTATAATTGGAGTAACGAGAGTTTCTTATCCTTAGTCCAGTAATTAAGGAAAAACTACACTTTTGCGCCATTTAATCTAAAAAATATATTCTAATAATTACAGGTCTATCATGGGGGCCATAACTAGTAGAAACTCTGATCTAGACGCTCAAGCTTAGATGTGGTGGAGAGTTATTGCATTCAGTCACAGATATGCCACGACTAGCTGAACACAAAATGTCGGTGAGAGCATAAGATCTCTCGCAATATGTTGCCTCAAGAAACGGAATAATGAGAAGGCTGTCTGCAATTTCATTATGTTAATTGGCTCAAGGCCGCTTTCTGGCAGAGTGCACAGGAATCACAGTTTTTGCGTTATCAGTTTTTATTACTATGATGAGGAGGTTGGTCGAGCATACGGCACGTGCGCGGGAAGTCAAACGATCCAACGCTTTGAGAGAACAGTTCGGATAGGCGGTGTAAATTTATCACTGCACTTTCTCTGTAAAGGTCACACACTACAGGCGAGGTCGTCCCGTTCCTGGCGCTATCGCGTCGTCTGCAAGTGGCAGTAGTGCCCTGTTGTGACTGCGGCGGCTCTCACATCGTCACACCGCGAGTCTCGCCCGGCAAGTGCTGTCTCGTGGTCGTGCCCACCAAGTCTCAGCCGAGGTGGAAGTCCATGTGGTGATTCATATGGACCCCAGCACAGAAGCCACCAAAACCCGCTCCTCCAAATATGGCGGCCATCCTGTTATCTACTGCTCGCCTCTATATATGCATTAAGTTACAAAATCTAGAGGTTATCACAGAAACGGGACTGTTATGCATTCCATGAGTCCAGGCGTTCGCGTTTACATGGGTCCATCGGATAAGATAGACAGAAACTTTTGAAAGAAGACACAAAGCAGAAGGGAAAAAGTGACAAGGTTTTACCCTTGGGAAAAAAACCTCTGCGATCGTTAGGTGAGGGAATAAGAGCAGCTGCAAATATACATTAGAATGTTTTTATTCAGATTTTTCACACCGAGTTTGAACTCTGCTGAATTTAATTCCTTTGTAACGAAATTTGAGGGTAAAATATATTATTAATGATTAAATAATATTTAAGGTGACTCCATAAATGCCACAGAGGGGTGGTTTTCCTTCTCGCTTACTTTATCACGTGTGGTATTTTCAACAATTTAGTGTAAAAAATGTTGTTTTCTGATATTGTCATACAGTCGTGGAATATGATCCCGAAAAGTTTTTTTTAAAGCTATGGTACTGTATGATGTGCCTGGATATACGAAATAGGTAACATATTTCTTTTATCAGATGCGGTAATGTTGTAAAAGTTAATGATTCAGAGAGCATTCCATTAACTACTGTTCGTACCGCTTTGGTGAAAATGTAACCTAATGAATGATTACAGGTAGAAGTAAAGTAGATTGCAGGTTATATAAAAATTATTGAAACTAGAGAGTATTACTATTATTATTACTATTATTCCGCGATTCACTAAAAGTGTGTGGCGGAGGATGCTTTGCACTTATACCGTCTTCTATACAAACTGTATTACGAGCAGCTACAGGAGTAATTGGAAATGACTTTATGAAAGTCAAAATAGGATGGAGATAACAATGACAGTTTATTAGTGCAGATATTGAAAAATAAAGCGTTTGAGTGACGAAGATTAGTTGAAAGAATAAAGTGTAAATTCTTAGGCATATCACTTGATAACAAAATCAGTTGCCCATCACACAATGGGATCATGGCAGAAAGAAGTTTCAAAATTCACCATTTACTGGAGATTATGATGATGGCAATTAAAATGAATGTGATGGAATTGGGATACAAAACATTTGTAAGAAAATGGGCCCACATCATTTGGATATCAGTGAATTTGGAGGGCGCCTAGATTTGTTTGTGAAGAAAACCCGACAAAACTAAAAGTAACTGAAAATGATAAGTGAGATGGGTTTGGGGTTATTACCATATGCGGCTAAACAACCTGCTGGGAGTATGTTGCCGATGAGGGTTTGAAGTGTCACGCTGATTGCGGCACCAGGAAAAGATAGTTAATTTTATTTATTGGAATTTTTTAATATTTAATGAGTAGATGGGAATTAATCAAGGCATCAATTTAAATTAATATTTATTGGATCACATACCTGGATAGATTAATTAATTAAACGTGATTCAGAGATGCGATTTCTTATTATAAACTGTCCGGCATATATTGTTGTTCATCAGGGTCGTTACTGGGCTAATGGACGCGGTAGGTGGACGCACGCAATAGACACAATACCGTATGGTTTCTCCTGCGACGGCAGCTGCGGGCTTCTTGTGATGACAGCTGCGGTCAGGTCTGTGGTGGCGCTTCTTGTTGGGCGCACGGTCGACGCTGCACAGACGTAAAGTGGCCCCTCAAGCAGCTAAGACGCAGTCTGGCGTCGAACCTGCTCCCTGGAGATACGGACTGGAAGGCTCTTCCAGCAGAAGCGCGAACTCACACTTTCACTCGCGTCTTATATTCCGGCCGCGTACCGCCACGAGGTGGAGGTGCACACCTCTGTGGCCTCCAAGCGAGTCTGCAACCCCTTCCCTAGCGGTCCAGCGGATTCGGGGAAATACGAGGGGTTGCCACATTCCTGTGAGCGACAGCTACCTGTCTGCATCTAGCTGCAGCCTCACAAATCCGTTAGCAAACTTACGTGGCTGCAACATCACACGGATGTAATGTGTCATTACAGGTTGGATGGATATTTGTGGCACAATTAGGAGTGGAATATGGAGGGGGAAAGAGAACATGTTGTCCGGCATAAAGGAGTGAGATAATTTTCTTTTGGAATTAGCGGCTTGAATAAGAAAATGGGGCAATGAACTATTGGTTCAAACGTTGAAAGGATTTTGGGAAATATTCGTGGAATTTTGAAGTGAGTGGTTAACGTTCTGGCCTAGTATTCAGGAGGCCACCAGTTCAAATCCCCATCCAGGCATCAAGAGTTGGGTTTTCCTACGTTTCTTCCAATCACTCCAGGCGAATACAGGGATGTTTCCTCAAAAGGTCAAGGCCGAATTCCTTCCAGTTCCTTGTAACCAGTCCCATCCCGCCTATAATTACCTCGACGTCGACGAGGCGTTAAGCCATAAGTAAAAAAAAAGGAAATGTGAAGTAGGTATTTAGTCGAACTTTCAGCGCCAAATGAGCTCCATCACATTGAGTCAGTAATAACGTCTAATAATTGGACGTTCCTGATTGCATGATTTCACAACAGCTACCAGACATTCTATGATTGACATCGCTGTTGAAGGGTGATACTAGCTGAATATATGCGACTGAAATTTATTACGTCTAAGTACTTAATTAGGCGAAATGAGAAAGTATTCCATTCCCTGACATAGCAGAACCTTTCCGAGGTACATCGTGCAAAAATAATCAGAAATATTTAAAAGATTCCTCAAACCAAGGTACTCATAAATTGCAAAATTATCATATTTTAGGATTCCACATTGATCGTTTATTAATGTGGTTTTTTCTAACGACGTATGAACAGTTTCTCCAGTAGGCAACCTTCATTAGATCTGCCAATTTGGTTACGTGATGTGTTGCGGAATAATTTCACACACATATGAACAGATTGTTTTGTTCATGGAATTTGGTAATGAGGACCGTAATTACTTTGTTACTATAACGTTTATCGAAAGAGTTAGAAAATAAACTTTCCTTGAGGTATATTTTGATAGTAATGATGTTTGCTGACTTTTTAGTTTTGATGTCTTGCAATGAAAGACGTCAGCTCAATCTGTTTCTAATAAGTTTTGTAAGATTTACATATCACGTTCACACTGACAACGATCAAATCACTCCATTTTGGGAAGGAAAGTTTTATAAAATTTAGTTTAAAGACATCATTTTCTCAGAAGAAATAAATGAGACCTTCTGATGGCTATCTCTAATAATGACAGGATACCGGAGCGGCTACTTTTTTTTCTCTGAAAGTATGTTCTTATTATTTCTTCAATTTTTAGTATGTTAACATTATTAAAACTATGTAGTCTAACGAATGCTTTCATTTCTTACAACTCACTGATTATGTCTCTGTGAAACTACGTGAATCCGACTACAGATACAAATATGTATAAGACCGTTACATTAATCTTTTAAAATACACATCTCCCAGTAGGAATTTCATTTTACCCAGGGGGGGCCCGATTTGTATGCGCAGACCTAGCTCAAATTTCTGGCTCTGCGCATGACATCACCGCAGGAGCACTATGTGTTGTCGGAGAATTTAAGTATACGGGCGCGTGGTGTATTGGATTGTGATTTTGCTTATAACTTGGTTTAAATTGTGCTAACATGCCTGGATATGCTGTCGCGGGATGTGCAACTTACAGCAGAAAAACTAAAGGTACTGGTATCACGTATCATACCTTTCCAAAGGATCTACAGCTCAGGAAAACATGGGTTCAAAAGTGTTATCGCAAGGATGATTTCAGTACAGCAACAGCAACTGTGTGTTCCCAACATTTTATGCCAGAAGATTATGTTCGTGATTTTCAAGTTGAGTTACTAAATTTATCTCAAATAAAATACTTAAACCATGTTCTGGGCCGAGTGTTAATCTTACTATTATGATGTTTAATGATCCTTGCACGTCTACTGCCATTCAAAATTCACCAACCAGCTTCAGTCAAAACGAAAGCAGCAGAACTGATAGATATCAAGCCAGATATGTGAGGAAAAGAGCTGTTGAAACCCTTGCCGGTGTGTCGCCTAAAAAAAAACAAAATTGGACCAATGCACTTTAACCTCAAATATTGATTCTGATGAAGTTATGTTACTTAAAAGACGTGTGGAAGAACTTGGAAAGAAAACAAAAAGACTGGAAGCTACATGTTTAACTTTGAAGATTAAGAACAAATATCTGCGTGAGGAATTGAGAGCGACTTCCCAGAATCAAACAGAGCTCAAGAATAATATCAAGAAATTAGTACACAACGAGGCGACAAAAGTACTGAAAAACATATTTTCGGAAAACCAGATTAAATGTTTACTATCAGGAAAGAAACATGTTAAATTGAACAGTGATGATATTTGCAAAGCAGTGACATTACGTGCTATTTCCAAAAAGTGCTATTTGTTTTTGAGAAATAAGCTTCATTTTCCGCTGCCAGGTTTGTCAACTTCGGAAGGGAGTATCTCCCGTTCTTTTCGCTGCCTGACAGGTGTGCAGCAAGATGTAATACAGCTAATGAAAGCTCAGTCATTAACATTTTCCAATGCTGAACGTCTGTGTGTCTTGTCATTTGATGAAATGGATGTTGACAGTAGCATTGTTTACGACCAGAAAGAAGATCATATTATAGGGCCGCATAGTAAAGTACAATTTGCTACGATTTGTGTTCTTTTCAGTGGCTGGAAACAACCCATATACTCAGAGGCGGCCCTAGCAAGTTTTTCAGGTGGTGCGAGATCTCATTGTGGCGCCCCAAATGAGCAATCGCTTATTCGTAATTAAGGTGTCCATATAGACAGACTGAAGATAATATACAGTTTTTACATCCTACTAATATTATAAATTTAAAAGTGTGTTTGCTTGGATGTTTTTACTGTTTCACGTCGAAAAGTCTGATCTGTATTGGATAAATTTGGAATAATGTATTGACCATCTACTTTTATCCCAAACAGCAGTTCCCGTGGGATTCGTATACGAATATGTACCGTATATGAATGCTTAATCAATTCCACTTGAGGAAACGCGCGGGCAAAAGATAAACTTTATAAATGATAACTCTAACCTTGAAAGATTAGTATCGATAGCAGCGGTATGAATGAGAAACAACAATAGAAAGGAATACTATATGTTTGAAAAGGTTTATTTAAGGTACTATGGCGAACACAATGCTCACTTCACTTAAACGTCAAATTCACAGTTTTCAATATTTTTTTAAAAAAATAGAAAATATATGAAAATAAAAATTTCAATTTTTAATACCGAAAAATAAACTTTGCCAAAATTTTGCCAGAACCCTCGAAGACTAATGCTTATACAGGTTAAATGCATGTAATTTTTTTCCCCAGGTAAAACCATTTTCAACAAGTATTTTTCATTGCTTTTGTCCCACTCTGAAGCTAATCCTGCTTATGCCTTTGGAAAGTTGTACAAATGTAATGATCAACCCGCATTCTCAATTGTAGCGATCATATTCTAAAGCATGTTCATTGTAAACAATTCTTCTGGATCTGTTGCTATTTCATTTATGGCTAACATTCAAAAAAACTTTACTTTCTTCGGCATCTGACTGGGTTAATAATAGAAATGTTCCAGTCTGAGAATCAATTTCTCTAGCTGTCTGTTGTCAGAGCCGTTACTCTTTCTCAAATTCCGAACTGTTTTTCAGCAACTATGAAGAGTTTCATAAATCCACTTTCAGTCTGCATATCCTTTGCTTACAATGTTTACTTGAAACAATGTATTATACCAAGTCACCACTGTAATTATGAACTCAAATTGCTCCACGATCTGGCTAAGTGACAAGACATCTGCTGCTGCAACTGAATAATTCGTTTCAGAAGGGCGTAACGAACTGAAGAGTAGTGATGAAGAACTGTAGCGATTATCACAGGACCCTATTTTCCTAGCAGTTGCAATATACCCAGGAAGTTACGATCATTAGAAGCATTTAGTTTTTCAGATCCAAAGCTTCCTCTGAACAAGACATCATTCATTAGAGGATAGCAACCCACTGTGATTTTTCGTTTTCAGACTGTATTTACAAATGCTTGTCTAATGCATTGAAGTTATTTAATGTAATCAACTCTTCTATCCAACTGATCATGGTGTGATTGTGATCTGAGAAAGTTTCGTAAGTTGTGAGACGCTCTGATTCGTAACTCGAGTCGTCGAATCCTTCTTTTCCCAAATAAAAATGAGACCTTCTATTGAATAAGCAACTTATAAACAATATACTTTATCTGCAGATTTAGAATAAACTAGCTATCTACTTTTATAGCTTTCTCCATTTGGTGTTACTCTTTGAAATTGCGTATTTGAAAAATGATGTCTACGATTTTTTTTTCGTTGCTTGATTAATTATTCCATCTCTGCCAGAAGGGCGAATGAGCGACAATTTTTAAATATCGTCATAATTTGTACTTTGATAAAGCGGCGGTGGTGGTATGTCTTGTATACCCATTTTTAATCTTTTGAACAGCAGACGACGTTCCAGCCATAGATAAATTTTCTCGCACATGCTGCTATTTATCATGAGCCTTGTTTGAATAACTTCCATTAAAAGTTTTCTTCCGCCTCGTGTTGAACTAGTTCTGGTGACGACGATTCAGGACGACTTCTAAAAAAAAAATGTTGCTTGTAATTTTGAAGCCTTCTCAGTTTCGTCTTGGTCTTCTTTTCTTTTTAAGTATTGTGCGCCATAGGTTTTTTTTTTTTTTTTTTTTTTTATTATTTTTTTTATTTTTTTTTTTTTTGCATTTAGCGACCTGTGTTGTTAGTAAAGGAGATATAAGCTTAGTAAATATTTACGAAACCAACGTTAATTGTAATCACCGAGGATGTAATATGGTAGAAAGAGATAAATAGGTTGAATCTCGCCCCATGCACATGTACCAGCATGCATGAACTTCAAGTCTACAGCCGAAAAGGCAGGAAACAGGTGCGGGAGGCGCGACGCGGCATCGGAGGGTGCTAACTTTGGAACGAGTTGTGAGTTTCATGATTTTAATAACTCTAATTTACTCTATTCTATGACACCATACGACTATGCATTAAGCTGAAACTCTTACTTTTATAAACTCTTCTGGATGATGTGTGTTACAATAATATGTGAACAGCAAGCTGGGTTATAATAGAATTTATTTTTCATTTTTGTGCACACGATCAGTCGATGCAGTTTTGGCGCCCCCCATATGACGGCGCCCGGTGCGGTCGCACCGCTCGCACCGCCCTAGGGCCGCCCCTGCATATACTACGATTTCGACGTTCAGATGACAGCGGCATTGTTAAAATCAATTATTTGCAGCCTTGAAGTCGCCGGCTAAGATGTTGTTGCTCTATGTAAGGACAAGAATGATTATTCGTTTTTTTTTTTTTTTTTTTTTTTTTTGTTTTGTTTTTTTTGCTGTCATCAGTCTTTCGACTGGTTTGATCCAATCCTCCATGCCTTCCTATCTTGTGCTAACCTCTTCATTTCTACATATCCCCTACAACCCACGTCCTCAATTATCTGCTTCATATATTCTAATCTCTGTCTTCCTCTACAGTTCTTACCTTCGACTGTTCCCTCCACCAGCAAATTAACTAATACAGCCTGTCTCTTCTTTCTGTAAGCTTCTTCCATAAACTTCTTACTTCACCCATCATTTTCAAAATTCGTTCATTTCGTACTTTGTCTGTCCACTTAATTTTCAGCATTCTTCTGTAATACCACATTTCAAATGCTTCAATTTTCCTTCTTTCCGGTATTCCTAAAGTCCATGTTTCGCTACCGTTATATTAGTTTACGTTACATGAATGCAAAACTTAAAATGCAAAAAGCAGCAGCGGCACATAGGAGGAAATCTCGTCAGTTCCTCGCATCGTCCGTTCCAGATGCGGAGAAAAACTAACTTAACAAGGTATGTGAATCTGTCTATCAAATACTTAAAAAATTTCATTGAATTAATTGCTGTGGCATCCGTAAATTGAATAGTTTTGAACAGCAGCGCGCTTCGCTCATTTGCCGTTTGTATCCATTGCTTGTGTTTGCTCCTGCAATGACGTCATTTCAACAGCCAATCGCCACTCGTTTCGCTTCGTTCCCTACCTTTAGTAGAATTACCTTAATTTTACCGGAATGTATGAATTACAGTATGCATTTCAATAATCTATGAACAAACCTTCAAAGTTTAATCGCCGGCTCTTATAAATTACAAAATTTCTTTAAAACAACTGCGAGCGAGTTTGAATTTTTCGCTGCTGCAATTTCTCACCCCTGCATGGCATGCAACAAAGTCAACTTCTCAGCATTCGACATGGTTACTAGAACGTACAGGCGCAGGTAGACCAGTAATATTGTACTGTTTTAAGTAATATTTCTTCTAGTGTGTCAATTACATTCTAATTCATCCCGTTATCCAAGCCTTCATTTCTTTAGTGCTCTAAGAAAAATACTCTGACCTCTGGAGAGATAAATGAAAAATATTAAAATAATACATGAATGCCCACTGCACTGATGACTATACTTGTGAACAGTAATAGAAGTTGTTTAGAGAAGTTCTCTACGCTACAGCCAGACGAAGGAACTTGATATTATACGAAAAAATTAACATTGGCAGCTTTCAGTAGAAAAAGGTACGTTTCTTATCGTGGTTTAAAATTAAAGGTTGGAGAAATATTTAGCAGATTCCAAGAATTTTTCAAACCTTCCTTGTCCATATATCCATTGATGCGATCATTGAACGACGATGATTTAGATATTGCGTTTACAATGTACTATCTGGCAATGTAACGTATCGAAGTGATATGTGGACACGGCGAATTGACTGGGAAATTGAAAGCCGGGAGAGGGTTTATACCATTTTTGCTGTGATGATTATTAAACTGCAGTCATCCACTAAACAGGAATTCCAGTTAAAACTGGAGCAATCGATAGTTTCTATTTCCACTTGCCTGACGGCACTATAAATGTTTGCCGCGAAAAGAGACGAGTAAACACTATGGACAAAACAAATAGGGGGAATGCTATTGTCTGCTGGTTATTCACCATCGACACCTCAAATGGTTTGTTTTTTTTTCTTCTTTTGTTGCTTATGATTTTACGCCTTGTCGATATCGAGGATATTAGAGGCGAGAAAGAAGAGGCAAGGAATGGAAATTAATTAGGGGAAGAAAGCATTCCGCCATTCGCATGGAGTGATATGGGGAAACCATGGGAAATCCAAATTTGGATGTTTGGACGAGGATTCGAACCAACGTCCTCCTGAATGCGCCCTGCGACCACTTGTTATTTCAACTGACTAATTTATAGTTGCATGGAAATGACGATTCGCTACGTTATCGGATGGACGGTTGGTGTATTTACGATTTAAATTTACCAAGAACATAAGTGTACTAAATTAAATGGCTGAAATTAAAAAAAAATATGTAAAATGTTGTTGAGTAGCAGGGAAATCAGATGGTAGTGTAAGGCCGGAGCCAGTGACCTACAATGTTAGATTGTCTTATTTCCAAAAGCAAAGAATAATGATTTCTTAGCTCGTATAGCTACATTGCAGCTGTGGCCAGTGAAATTGGCGGGTGAGTGCCAGCGCGCTGTTCACTTACGTCTATAACTATACTCTGGAATTTACAATGGCAGAGGGGGCTAAGCACCAATTCTATTTCTGTGAATTCCGATCCCCAGCAGAAAGCGGAAAGAGAGAATACATAAAACCATCAGTAAGGCATTTTACCTTATCCCTCCTGTCATTGCGACCTAAAAAGGTTGGCGGAAGAACAATTTCACTGCACTAGTAAGTAAACCAATTTCGCATATTCTCCAATAAATTCAAACGAAACGGACGTCGTCTGTCAGCCCAATCTATGTATCAATTCTTTGACACTTTTGTAACATGTCAATCAATCCCTTGCGATACGGATCCGAAACTCCACAATAGTAATCCAAATGTGGACGTACTAGTGTTTTGTACGCTATTTCCTTTTTTGAGCATTACATCTTTTCAAAATTCGACCTATGAATCGTAATCTACAATTAGTATTGCCTACGACGGAAGTTATGTGTAAGTTCCATTTCATTTGCATTGTACTATTACGCCTAAATACTACAGGGAAACTACCATGTCAACAACAGAATTTTTAACTTTGTACTCATGAACAAACGGAGTCTTTTTTGTTACTTATTTTTATTGCTTTACGCTTTTTGCAGTTAAGCTTAAGATACCATTTATGACACCATTCCGAAATAACACCCAGACCGCGATGAATTTCTTATACTGGCTTTGCTCATAATTTTGTTTTGTTTTTAGATTTTTCTTCAGTGAATCGATTTTACGTTGTAATAAATGATTCTTTTTTAAATTTATTACTTTTCTATGCCTTTGCAGTCTTTCCTTACTATTTTCTTCCTGGTTGCATTCGTGCTAGAAAGGAAGATGACTTAGCTGGACGATTTGTCGACTGAATGTGGAGGTGCACTACTCATCAAATTTGTTAATACTTTCTTCTTTTCTCTGTATTTCGTTGAAGATAATTTCCAAATTTTTCCTTGATTTTGTTGTTTTCCAGCGAAATGTCAGTAATATTCGTTATTTTGTGTTTTTATTCGTTCAGATTGTTCCCCATCTTTAGATCTTTTTTGTTTCCTTTTGTTCTGTAATTACATTTAAAAAAATTTCTAGCATTATCATATTTCCTTTGGCTAAGTAAGCTGCTGTTTCTTTCTTAATTCTTTGATATTTTATTCATTGTTTTTTCGTAAATATCCATATATTGTTTAAATTGATCCGAAAATAAAAAATAAAAAGCTAAAACAGTAACTTTTTCCTTTTGCATTAGCCGTACTCGGGTATATACGTCATTTCGAAAACGCGTCATGTTCGAGAACTTTCTCGGAATGACCGTTTTCGAAATTACATTTTTAAATAAACACCCACGTGGCATAAACGTCAACAATCAATAACGCGGATTATTAATAACTATAAGCAATCAATAGAAATTTCGTTAAAATCGTAATATCTTATCAAAATATTTCCGTAGTGATGCTACATTCATGTACGTAAGATGATTAAATATAGAATCAGAAAGTACTTAGCTGTAAAGTTGAGATTAATTTGATGATAACAAAGCAATTGATCGCAGTCCTCATCAAATTAAAAAGACAAAAGAAACTTAAGGAACATTGTTAGAAAAAAGTTACTATTTGTTATCTTCAAAGGAGGTATAATAACATTGTACGTATGTTTAACAGAATTTCTCATAATTTACAATAAATTTCCATGGCAGTAGAGTTTACGCCTATTGGTCTTGTTGTGCCTCAGTAATCAGTATGGTAGAAATATAATTAATATTCTATTGTTTTGATTCCAAACCATTAACTTTGTTCACTGAAAAATAAAAGTGCTATTGATATTTTGTTTCTTTAAATATTGATTAGAAATACACTCCTGGAAATTGAAATAAGAACACCGTGAATTCATTGTCCCAGGAATGGGAAACTTTATATACACATTCCTGGGGTCAGATACAACACATGATCACACAGACAGAACCATAGGCACATAGACACAGGCAACAGAGCATGCACAATGTCGGCACTAGTACCGTGTATATCCTCCTTTCGCAGCAATGCAAGCTGCAATTCTACCATGGAGACGATCGTAGAGGTGCTGGATGTAGTCCTGTGGAACGGCATGCCAAGCCATTCCACCTGGCGCCTCAGCTGGACCAGCGTTCGTGTTGGACGTGCAGACCGCGTGAGACGACGTTTCATCCAGTCCCAAACATGCTCAATGGGGGACAGATCCGGAGATTTCGCTGGCCAGGGTAGTTGACTTACACCTTCTAGAGCACGTTGGGTGGCACAGGATACATGTGGACGTGCATTGTCCTGTTGGAACAGCATGTTCGCTTGCCGGTCTAGGAATGGTAGAACGATGCGTTCTATGACGGTTTGAATGTACCGTGCACTGTTCAGTGTCCCCTCGACGATCACCAGAGGTGTACGGCCAGTGTAGGAGATCGCTCCACACACCATGATGCCGGGTGTTGGTCCTGTGTGCCTCGGTCGTATGCAGTCCTGATTGTGGCGCTCACCTGCACGGCGCCAAACACGCATACGACCATCATTGGCACCAAGGCAGAAGCGACTCTCATCACTGAAGACGACACGTTTCCATTCGTCCCTCCATACACGCCTGTCGCGACACCACTGGAGGCGGGCTGCACGATGTTGGGGCGTGAGCGGAAGACGACCTAACGGTGCGCGGGACCGTAGTCCAGCTTCATGGAGACGGTTGCAAATGGTCCTCTCTGATACCCCAGGAGCAACAGTGTCCCTAATTTGCCGGGAAGTGGCGGTGCGGTCCCCTACGGCACTTCGTAGTATGCGACGGTCTTGGCGTGCGTCCGTGCATCGCTGCTGTCCGGACCCAGGTCGACGGGCACGTGCACCTTCCGCCGACCACTGGCGACAACATCGATGTACTGTGGAGACCTCGCGCCCCACATGTTGAGCAATTCGGCGGTAAGTCCACTCGGCCTCCCGCATGCCCACTATACGACCTCGCTCAAAGTCCGTCAACTGCACATACGGTTCACGTACACGCTGTCGCCGTATGCTACCAGTGTTAAAGACTGAGATGGAGCTCCGTATGCCACAGCAAACTGGCTGACACTGACTGCGGCGGTGCCCAACCGCTGCGCAGCTAGCGCCCTTCGACGGCCAACACTGCTGTTCCTGGTGTGTCCGCTGTGCCGTGCGTTTGATCATTGCTACAGCCCTCTCGTAGTGTCCGGAGCAAGTATGGTGGGTCTTACACACCGGCGTCAATGTGTTCTTATTTCAATTTCCAGGAGTGTATGTCAATTCCAGAATTCTGTTTCAATGTACATAGATTAAGGATATTAAATCTTTGTAGAGTTGACATTATTTTGTCTGATAAAATAACAAATACAGTGAAATCCCTCGCATTCTAAAACAGGTCTCTGGAACCCGTTATCTAGGGCTGTTTGCGGTGAACAAGGTTCCGTTATTTATAAATATTAATGTATTTTCTGTAATTATTGTACTATGTAATAATACTTTTACGGAGAAGATGAGAAGGACCTCGACGTAGACAAGAATTTGATTTCAGACGTTCGGTGGAAGGGACTCACAAACTCGTATAAAACTTTCAAGGTTTTAATAGAGATAATAAACAAGGATACATTGGTGACAAGAAATTCTAGTAATTCTTTCTTCCATAGCATCTATAGAACGATAGCCATATGTAATTTATTTTCCACACTCAAACTTCCAAGACAAAGCTAAGCTTCCCAAGAGTGTCACAGCTACTTTATATGTCTGTCTTTGAGTAACGCATGTACTTTAATCATATAGTGTCAGACACATAAAATGTTAAGTCACAATATCTAATTGCTACTGAACCGTTGTTCTATTTATAAAACAGCCCAATCGAATTCTAAATTTAATGGAGAGATCTAACTACAGAAAAAGCAATGACGTAGAATGGTACACTTTTAATGAAACGAAGTCTACAATATACCAGCTTCTCAATTTACAAAAAAATTGATTATTCCTAATTAAATTTGCACGCTATAAACAAATAATGAATACTGACATCAGTTGATTGAATACAATCCCATATATCACACATGACAAAGGATTAATCCGCATTCTAAACTAAAGAAATGTTTCTTTTGACTATAGGGCTTAATTATGAAATTGTTATATCCATTCATACTGAAAAAAATGTAAAGTGCACACACTGTAAGGCAGCCTAATAAGACCAGCTGATAAAATACCTCGAGTACAGGTATTGACGATTGAGATATTAGAAAATAGATTTGTTCACTTGACTTAGCTTTTCTTAGTTAGTTAGCAACTTACGAATACAAGACCTTCCTATGTAACACGTGACTTGCCAAATTTAAAAATTTGATTGAATTTACGCAATTTCTCACTAATTTTTAAAATGACTATTTCTACAACATTTACCAAATTTACGGTATTTCATAATTTTTTACAATATACAAAAATATAGATTGACTAATTTGGATGCTTCTCTCTTTTTTTCAGGAGTACCTGCGTCGTGTTATGAATGTCCCAATCTCTTCCTGTGGGCCTGTAAATTACTAGGTCTGATGCCATTCTCCATTGACCAGAAGGCCTGTTTCATAAGGGTCAGCGATCTGGATAAGGCCATCGCATAGGCAGCGGCAACTGTACAAGCATTGGTCACCTAGCGGTTATGGAAGACGAGCGAACATTTTTTCTTTTCGCCTTGCCATTTCCCGAGAGGAACATACAAATTGTGAGTAAACCTCGTAGTCACGAGAGCAGTAGTACTTATAAAAAACACTAAAAGTAAAGATATTTACATATGTACACTTACGTGCACAGCAAGATCATTTTATGATGGGAATCCTTCCACAGTCACTTATTCTCCAGAAAGTGAAATAGTTGAAAGATTATCTATGGTTGTTGAATGTTCTTTGTAAATAAATCTGTGACTTGTGTAAATGTAGATGCAGTGGTTTTGTAATTTTACAAAGAAATCCCGCTGCCTCTCTTAATCGGTTATTTAAAAAACCATATAATTTTAATGATGCAAAGCTTAGTGACAATCAGAATTAAAGAACACTCTACATGGAGATTCCGAGAACTGTTTAACGGGAGAAATATGTTTCCACGTAACTGAAAGAAAACCAAAAATGCATGCAGGTCGGCACTTTATTCAAGCCAAACACACGAACCATAAAATGTTTGATAAATCGAGAAGTCTTGCTATGCAATGGAATCACATGGAAAACCGCTTCAACAACACTGTCTGCGCTTAAAAGATAATGGCTACGTCTCTAAGATCACTGAGCCTCTGATATCGACCAGTTTCTGTAGGTGAAGTGACTCAACGTAAGCTGTTTTTATCACCATATCTTCATAAAAATACTACGTAATTTTCTTTATTGTTCCCCTCTCAAGACGAATTCCCAGTCGGGTAACGCTCTGGTTCGCATTCTGGAGGACGCGGGTTCGAATCCCCATCCTGGCACCTAGATTTGGATTTTCCATGGTTTCACAAAATCACTCCAGGCAAATGTCGGGATGCTTTCTTCAAAAGGGCCTTGGCCGAATTCCTTCCGGTTACATGCCCCCAGTCCTTGCTGGAGCCCCACTATTTAAAAATGTTCTACAATCAACCACAGCCAGTCAACTGCGTGCTTCTGTGTTATTGCTATAGAATTGTATGTCGTAGCATTTTGTTGTTTCAGGAATGACGAGTTGTGATCAAGATATTCGAGTTTTACGAAACGATTCGGATCGAGGTTAGTGACAACAGCTGATTATTGTTGTTTGGCGATATTCTTTCAGAGGAGCAGTTTCTGTGTTATATGCGTGCAACATATTGGTAACTATTCAGTTTTAAAACAAGTCTACTAAGCACAGTGGCTTCCATCATTATATGCCACTGTTGCTCATAACTATTTTAGGAATTGGCGAACAAAGTTTGTACCGTAGGAGCAGAAAGGCAGATGTATATTTCCTGTCCTTACCACACTTCAAGCAGTCACCATCCAGAAACTTTAAAGTAAAACTTTAATTTGTCTACTGAAAACAGAAAAACAGTAGGTGTCCCCACAGTTAGTTCAGCTCACTACACGGTATCTGTATTTTTCCTACATGAAATCATATAGACATTTCGGTAGGGAATTTCGTTTAGCTATAAGTAAATATGCATTACAATAAGGTTACACGTTCCGTATCTAATGTGCAAATGTTTGAAGGTGAAAGGAACTGAAAATTTTAGGAAATTTCTGAACAGAATTGAAGTTAAATTTTTGTAAGTTGTTGAACTGGTGTGATTAAATTTAGATCATCTGGTGCATTTTACCTTGTGTTCGTGGTTCCTCTTACACACGTTCTATGATTCTCATCTTACATAGCACGCATGTCGGATACGCAGTCCATGATTCAATTCTTTGATTTTTTTTCAGGCAAACGTTCTGCATGGTGTCATAAACATACGTAATCCTTTAGTTAAAAGGTGTTTAAAATGGCTAACAATAATTTCACTGTCGCTTTAAGTAAATAAAGATTTTTTTGAGAAAAATTTAATTACTTTGATCAATCGAGTTTTCCTTTAAGATGGAAGTAAGGTACGAAAATGATGAGATGAAAATAAACACAGATTGTACATAATCAACTTAAATATTAATTCAAACGTTCCTTTTCGGACCGTAAAAACCAAGAAATGTTTCTCACAATGAATTCATCCCTAGTGAAAGTGCGTACAGTGCTGGACGTATGTGTCCACAAACTTTGTAACTCAGAATCTGTCACTGATGGGGGCGAGAGACACTAGTCGAAAATTTTTAGATTTTTGTGGTAAACGTTTTGAAAAAACTATGTACGTTTAGACGTGAAATTGAACATAAATTAGCTCGCCCTAATAATTCAGAGTTATCTCTAGATGTGTCATGAATCATTATTTTTGCGAAAACAATTGTAATAATTTTTATTTGCATATATATGTAATGCCATGAGTTATAATGATTCCTTTTGAAAATTATTTTCATTCAATTTATGAAAATAGTGGTTATTTTCCTATTCCATCGACAACTAAATTTTGTAAAATACGGAATATCCCTTGTTCAAGAAAAAAAAAATTCCATTGCAATTAGCTTCCGCAATGACAATTCATAAAGCTCAAGATTTAACATTTAATAAAGTTTCTGTAGTTAATGCAGAAAAAATATACTTCTGTTGGTTTAACGTATGTTGGGTTATAGAGAGTAAATACTTTAGAAAGACTAGCATTAAATAGAAGATCTTCTTATGACAGAATTAGTAACTTTAAAAATTCGAGTATGTTAAAATATAGAAAACAGGAAGGAACTTGAATAAGAAATTTTGTATCTGATTAAAAACAAATTAAATAAATTGATATCTTAAATATCTTAAATATTAAAGATTGCGTCGTATTATAAGCGTGACTATTATTATTTTATTTTTTTTAACAAACTAAAATCACGGATTCTGATGACAGTAATTTGTTTAATAGTATAAAATATTTTTATAACAACACTTTGCGAGCCACCACAAAGCTGTACTTTGATCTAGATACAGTAACAGTACAGGTCATATACTATTAAGGACATAAAGATCACTACTTCCTCCTCTGAAACTACCCTATAATCTACATTAACCCAAGAAATAAGAGGAAGTAAACAAATACCACCACCAGAGAACACACAATTTCGGCACTAAATGATGTAATATTGACATGAAACAGTTTCATTTCGTACAATATGATTGCCACACAAGATACAGGAAAATTTTGTGTATTACATTCCACTGCAGATTCTGGTGACTCCTCCATCATAGACAAATGTCCAACAAACAATCGATTGCGTCCACGTGATCACCAACAACAAAGTGCCGAGGCTGTGAGGCAATGCGAATCTCAAGCTCAGCCAATCAATTTCGTATGCACTTTATTGGTTTATAAAAGAACCCATTTTTATATTTATAGTAATACAAAAAAATTAGTGTATGATTATAAATGCAGTTACTTTATATACGCAATTGTAGGACTATAATAGATTATTTGTTTATTACCTAACATGCAACACAAATCGGATAGTATTATTTTTATCTACTAGTATATTTACTCACAACAGATTTAAAAATTTAATATCTCTTCTAACATACAAGTAGAAGAGTGCAGTGTTTGAAAATATCAAACATAACTACGTTAAATGGATTAATCTAAATTGTCTTATTCATGTATTATGATATATTCTACTTTTCAAGATGAAATATAGAAAAAATGTTAAGAATGACAAAAAACGGCTTAATTTGTTAATCACTACTTTCACTAAAGTTTGAGTTTCTCTTCCTGTGACGTCTATTTATTTAACTGAGAATAACAGAATTATTAATTACAGCAGAAATATTGTTTCTTTGAACAAGCGGCAATTGTTACGATTAAATAAATTAAGAAATATTATCAACTAGCTGATTCACACGACGTTGCGTGGATTCTGAATATGAAAGTTCTAATGTATCATTGTTTTTGCTGGGTCTACATTCAGCGTAAACCCTACACTCTCTTGGCAGTCTATTCAATACAATTTTTATATGTGGCTGCCACTGGCTAAGGATGTGCTTTATTTTAGGAGGGGGAGGGGAGGGGGAAGAATTCCTTGATGAAAATTTAATTTCTCCCGGGATTGTGAAACTAGGAATGGATACATTTGCCTTTCCTGCCAGAGAATATCCACTTACAATGCCTGTTAAAAGTGCTGATACGCTTCATTTTCTGTTTTACTCTCTAAAGCGTAAATCACAAACTGACACTTCGTCCAAACCCTTGAGCATGTTACGTATAACTGACTGCAAGAAAAGCACGCTGTATGTAAGTTAATGACCACCACATGAATTACTGACACTGAGCATATGCAAAGGAGGTAAATGCATAAAGCTTCAAATGGAAGTGATTAACACGATGATTTACATGGTAAAAGTGGATACGAAGATGGCCAGTAGCTTGAGGTCCAGTGTGATGAGGCCGAAGAGGCACAAGTCCTGAGCAGCAGCTGCTGCGAAAAGAACAGCAGTTCTCGCTCTGCATCGCTGCACAGCTGAGCCACCAGCCTGAATGTTTGTCTGGTCTACTGAGCATTTTTGTGTGTGTGTGTGTGTGTGTGTGTGTGTGTGTGTGTGTGTGTGTGTGTCACTGCCTCAACGGCATGTTTGTGAGGCCCCGCTACCTGAAGTAGTTCTACCTAATGTGTACCTTGTTTTGGATGGGTTTGTTTGGGGACGCTTTTTATTCTCTTTAAGGGGGAAAATGGCTATGGTATGTCACTGACATCCTTGCGAATATCAGGTGACATCCTTATTGAAAACCCCTTTAGGTCAGTGGGCTAGAGACACGATCAGTTAAAACATCAACACGCTGAGCATCAGACTCAACGCAGGGAAGATCAAATCTCCCTGAAATGTAATGCTCCAGTGGGCCGCATCAGCAAGCAGAGCGTAGCTGTAGACAATAGTCATTACCGTAGTTATAATCAGCAGCATCGACACGGTTACTCGATGTATAGTGACGGTCACATCGATGAACATGAAAGATCACCCTACCTTCATCTAAGTGAGCTTTGGTTACTATTAAACCACAAGAGCCCCTCGGTAGTCAATTTTGTTAGATCTTTATTCAAACGTCATAGTCCGTCTCTGACTACCAACACAAGGTTAACGAAACTGAAAGAGATAACAAGCAGCCTGGTGTGAAGAGTAATGTCAACACACGCAACTTAGTGTTTATGGTGTTAGGATTGACACGCAAAGTAGCAATTAAATACACGAATGAAGGCAGCATAGCTAGATTCATTTCGGCTCCAATGGCTAGCGTCTTAACTCTCTTCTTAGAAGGTTCACATCTGCTTGCTCACAGATAAAAACAACTCTGTTCGCTTCAGCGTAGTGATTAGTATTCAAGCAGAAATCCATCAGGACTGTCACAGCTTGTGTAGAATGGGACAAAAACCTTGCAGCAGCAGTTAAAATGCTGAGGAAAGAAGTGTGATTCTCTTGAAAAAGAAGAAATATCGATATTGCAGTCGCTGCAACCCTCAGGACGGCTGCGACGCTGGAGTAAGCGATGTCAGCTAATGTCCTGGTCAGGGGTAGTGTGGCGGTGTCCACGGTGAAGGGAGTCTGAAACAACAACTTGCTGACCCTCACGAATAATCTAACACGGGACATATAATCAGAGGACACTTCTCCAACAACAGAACTCGTCATTTTAAGTATGATTATCGTCTGTGTTATGTTACAGACATCTGTCAGAGCTTCGTGTGTTCAACCAACGTCTTTGTTCTGGAGTGATCTCACATCGAGACCAATGATCTGTTTTGTGTTATGGCAACCAGTTTAGCGCAATCACCTTGTTTTCATAAAAGAAATTGACTCAGTTGTCAATCGATTGGCCAAAGTCAACAATTTCTGCTGTCGTGTCGAATAAAGGCACCAATTCATGATATTTGCGGTAGATAAGAGCAAAATATATTAAATGTTTAATTAATAGAATTTCTGACTGCGTTTCCTCCTAAGGTTTTCTGAAATTCGATGTTTGAGGCCGATTAATTTGAGTTGAGTTTACGAGACGTACACAGACGGAAAAAAAAATCCCAACACCAAGAAAAAATTATTGTAGAGTAATGAAATTTGGACAATGCATTTGTCAAGTTAACATGTTTAATTGATTAAATTTTCAAGATCACAGGTTAATTTAAGCTCAAGAAAATGCATTTCAAATGTGAAATACTGTTAAATTAATAGCCGGTGTAACCTCCAGAATTTTGAATGCAAGCCTGCAAACGTGAATGCATTGTGTCATACAGGTTTCGAATGTCACTTTGTGGTATGGAGTTCCATGCTTGTTGTACTTGTGCTGTCAATACTGGGACGGTCAGTGCTGGCTGTGGATGATGCTGGAGTTGTCGTCCAATGATATCCCATACGTGTTCAATTGGAGACAGATCTGGTGATCTCGCAGGCCAAGGTAACATGTCGACACTCTGTAGAGCACGTTGCGAGACAACAGCGGTATGAGGGCGAGCGTTATCCTGTTGAAAAACTCCCCCTTGAATGCTGTTCATGAATGGCAGCACTACAGGTTGAATTACCAGACTGACGTACAAATTTGCAGTCAGTGTGTTTGGTATAACCACAAGAGTGCTCCTGCTGTCATAGGAAATTGCTCCCCAGACCATGACTCCAGGTGTAGGTCCAGTGTGTCTAGGCCGCAGACAATTTGGTTGCAGGCGTTCCCCTGGCCTCCTTCTGACCAACACTCGGCCATCACTGGCACCAAGGCAGAACCTGCTTTCATCAGAAAACACAACAGATCTCCACTCCGTCCTCCAATGAGCTCTGGCTTGACACCACTGGAGTCGCAAACGGCGATGGCTTGTAGTCAGTGGAATGCACGTACTGGGCGCCTGGCTCGGAGCTGTCCTTGAAGTAACCGATTTCTAACAGTTCGTTGTGTCACTGTGGTACCAACTGCAGCTCGAATTTCTGCCGCAGACGCAGTACGATGCGCCACAGCTGTACGCCGAATACGGCGGTCTTCCCTCTCAGTAGTGCCACGTGGCCTCCCGGAACCCGGTCTTCTTGAGGCAGTACCATCCCTTGACCACTGCACCCAACAATCATGCACAGTGGATACATTCCGGCCAAGTCTTTCTGCAATATCGCGAAAAGAAAATCCACCTTCTCGTAGCCCTATTACACGACCTCGTTCAAACTCGGTGAGCTGTTGATAATGGCTTCTTCGTCTTCTTAAAGGCATTCTTGGCTAACATCAACTCACTATGTCAAATCTCAGCGGTAAATAACGTTCACAAACTTTACAGCGCGTATTTAAAGCAAACCTGATTTGCAAGCTCTGAGTAGCGCTACTAGCGCCACACTTATGCGCGAAGCGCGAAATTTGAATCGATGTCATCTTTCAGATGTATAAACACGCCTACCAAATTTCGTTTATCTAACACAAGTCTTTCTTGGTGTTGGGATTTTTTTTTCCGTCTGTGTATTAAAGTTACAAGTAGTATTTCTTACTTTTAAACTAACAATTTGTTTCTACACCAGTGATAGCGAAATTTCTGTTTTCGGAATTTGCACCTAGTCGGGTTGTTTGGGACTCTATGCGTCATTACGTTCACCACTATAGCCCAGTCAATAAAGGTTTTGTGTCGGAACTCTTTCTGGTAAAGCTGATTTTTTCAAGGGTGATAGACCTTGATGAGAGGATCATTTTCTGAAAAGTCCCCGAAAATTCCAATGGAGCTTCCCCCCCTACCCCCCCTTTAAGTTTAAAAATGTAGAGTTTTACGCAATCGCATACAACTTTTTAACCAAACGTTTGTTAAGGTTATATTACTTACAGTTTTATTCCCTGATAAATATTCTACAACTTTTATAATAACATAATTTAGGATAAGTGCAGCAGTTTTCCCGTAAATTAACGAAATGTTGTAAAAAAACAATATTTTTTTGCCACCTATCTACGTTTTTGCAAAACCATAATTTTATTCTTCGCCAAATGAAAAAATGCTTCGAATGAAAGTTGTAGCTCATATATTCCTGAGTACATCGGTGTATAACCATACACAGTTATGTGTATTACTGTACTAGTAACATAGAAAACAGTAGCTAGGTTTTGAGCGCGAGAGCGCTCGGGAGTCGGCGGGCGTAGGCGAAAGGCGCCTTATCCTCATATGCCTATTCAATTAGTTAATACTGTAATTATAACATCTATTTTTAACACTTATACTCGTACTAGCCCATAGTGTGTCGACCTTTAATTTGTAATTTAGTAAATATTTGTGTATAATCAAAATAACATTAGAGTGATATGAGAAGTAAAATTTGTTTTTCTGATTGTAACATATTTGAATTAAACATTTTAATTTTATTCATAATTAATTATTGTACACATTTGTATGCCAGTTTTGGTTCGGGGGATTTAACCTAGCCTTGTTATATCAGGCCATTCCATTATCCACCACCTATGGACCCACCGTGTCCCGGACTGGCTAAACCGGCAGCTGTTTTAAATTACTTGTGTTTTAAAACAGCATCACGGACCTCCCACCCACCACAGATTTAATATTTACAAGTCATTATTATTGTAACTGATAAAACTTATTTTATGTTTAGAAGCATGTCTCTTTGATAACGGTTACATATTAATCTGTATCAGGAAATTCATCTTCTTCTTCTGAATACAGGTGTGAATTTAGGCAAGATAAGCCACTACAGTGTTCACACATTGCAGTGCAACTCAGGTTCACTTTTCTACATCCACAGTATTGTCCGCATCCTTGTTTACAAGAACATGACACTAAGTACAGCAGTTCGTTTGGAGCAAATGGCTTCGAGGTAGGAATTGGCTTCAATGTTCTTTTGGTACCTCTCATTTCTTTCACGTTTTCAATTTTCCAACCCCAGTTTGTAGCATCAAGAGTATTACCTAACCATTTTTGAACTTGCAAAAATACTCTCAGCGAATGTTCACGACATGCCTCAGACGTTGGAGGTAATGTTGCTAGATGAAAATTTGATCTAAGGGAACTTTTCTTTGTTACTGTCAAGAACTTGTAGTAACGGGCTTCATTCAGATTTGAATATTTCTCTAACCCATAAAAACATAAAACAAATTTCTCACCAGCAATCAAAAGATCCTCTCTTGTTGTAGAATCATCCAAAAACTTCCTCGCTGTATTCTGCATATCAGGTTTCGATCTGAGCAATTCTATCGCTTTTAATTTGCCCATTCCATACATGCTGGATGTGGTATCACATCCGGTCATAGCGTGACAAAACAGAAGTAACTGACGTTGATCTCCAAACTTTTCTATGAGAGTGGCGATTCTGTAGTACACTGTTAATGGAACTGCACCCCCTATCTCTTTACAGAAGTATATACAAGTACTTTCAGGAGCCAGTGCCGTAAGTAATACTATTACGTCGGTATCGGTTCCAACGACAAATACCTTACAGTCACTTCTCTGCTGTTGAATTGCTGTCATAACAATGTGCACATCAGCATCATCTTCCGCTGTAACAACTTGTAGTCCTCGTTTTCTGAATTCAGATGCCAAAGCTAGTACCAGTTTTCTCTTGTTACTAGTATTTCCTAAAAACTCCTCTTTTCCAGTAACACAAATTGTGTTTTCATCAAATACTATGTCAGGTGAAGATCTTTTGGCTGCTCTTCTGTTTTGCTCTTCATTTTTCGTTGTTGGCTCGTCTGGATAACCATCAAATACTACAATTGAATTAGATCCATATTTATTTACAACATATGTACAGTAAGTTTCTAAGATGACGCCATAGGAACAATTTCCCCCGTCCAAAACATAAGTTGCACCATTTACACCTTCTTCATATCCATTCATCAGTGACGATTTTGTTCCTTTTCGTAAGGATACATCACCAAACAAAGCAGGTGGACGAGGAGCCAGTTCGAATTCCAAGTAAGTCTTCAATTTTCCGGGAGTGTCGCACACACACAAAATACGGTTAAAAAGTTGTTGGGAGTTCACACAAACTTCTTTTGATCGTACCAATGCTGACTTCTGCACTGCTTGAGTCTTAACCATATCCTTCCTGTGAAGTTTAATATCATGGAAGTTAGTTCCTTTCATTTTGGCTATGGCTGAGAGACCGACATCATAAGCTTCATCGCAGTTTATTGAGTCATCACACACGAATCCAGATGTCAATGAAACTAATTCACCTGATAGTTTTGTAAAAGGATTGTGTGTTTGGAACCATGTTGTAAATGTTTGCAGGTCCGACAAATCTCTTTCTCGTCTAGATACGCGAAGTTCAACATGCTGCTCATTGTACTGAATTGATGTCCCAAAATAAGCTTCCACAGCATCATGAATTTTTAAGAAAAATTGTGTTCCGAGGACCCATTTCGATAGAGTGCTGTCGGTTATGCCTCGTCCATGAGTTAGGCCCCCAACGGATTTCATGGGACGCATCAAACCCTGTTCGATGCACATGTCAGTCCACGTCCCAGACCAGTATTTCCCCGTTCTTCTTACAGTGAAATGTTCTTTAAAGAGACCAAATTCTAGTGGAGATAGTTTAGAGCCAAGTTTAGTTATTTCTTGTGCATAAAGATGTCCGGATTTAGCATATGGCAGATGGCCTGCAGCGTGAAAGTATGGGAGCATTTCAATTGTAGTACTTAAATGGAGGTCCCAATTACCGGATCTTTCTGCGTAAATAAACATCATTATGAGGTCAATGCATTTAAGAAGATTTATCCAAAGCTTAGTTGTTCTGCTGAGCGTTTTCACATTATTTAAACACTCATTAAATTGATTCAATGCTGCCTTTACAGTTGGATCTTCGAGAATTTCAGCTTCATTGCGTTTATTTTCAAGGAGCTGCTTAGAAAATGCCTCAAGAGTTGTAAGGGATTCTTTAATCTCGGCAAACAGATCTTTCATGACATTTATAAGAGCGCAAGCAGTAAGATTATATGCACGTACACACCTTACATATGCATGACCGTTCAGCATGTGACTTGCAGTATTTTTTCCGTAAACCGTTGCCCATAATTCTTCCAAGCCACTGCCCTCCATTATCTTACCAACAGAACCCAAAAACGACATCAACAGATGAAATCCGCCTAACCTTAAAGTGATTTTTGAAACCTCTGATCCAGGATTTGCTGATGCCACTATTTCAGACGCCTTTAATTACAAGGGTTGATCAAATGTAATTATACAATTGCGATTTTGTGTCTACATTAGCAACTATCCCTGACACGTTAGATCAAACGAACGCTGTTAAATGCATTAAAAATTATTTCTGGAAATTATAGCACCTTTATTCTTCCTCTTACACAACGGGCGCGGCCGGCTCACGCTGCCCGCCGACTCCTGGGCGCTCACGCGCTCAAAACCTAGTTACTGTTTTCTATGTTACTAGTAGAGTAATACACATAACTGTATATGTTTATACACCAATGTACTCAGGAATATATGAGCTACAACTTTCATTCGAAGCATTTTTTCATTTGGTGACGAATAAAAATATGGTTTTGCAAAAACGTAGATAGGTGGCAAAAAAATATTGTTTTTTTTACAACATTTCGTTAATTTACGGGAAAACTGCTGCACATATCATAAATTATGTTATTATAAAAGTTGTAGAATATTTATCAGGGAATAAAACTGTAAGTAATATAACCTTAATAAACTTTTGGTTAAAAAGTTATATGCGATTGCGTAAAACTCTACATTTTAAACTTAAAGGGGGGGGTAGGGGGGGAAGCTCCATTGGAATTTTCGGGGACTTTTGAAAAAAATGTCTCTATAATAGTGATCTACTACTGGGAGAAAATTCAGCTTTACCAGAGAAAGTTCCGACATTCACTGTTTTTGGCCCTTTATTGACTGGGCTAATAGTTGGATTTATTGGTGGTCAATTTTTATTTTCAATTGTTAACTTAGGAACAAAACCTTCTTTGCGTTCCGGAGCGAAAATAAAATAAATTATATCTTATAATTTCATCATGTAAGCCTGTATTTCACAGCTTTCTGACTTGGCTGTTATTGGATCTATGGTGATGATATGTCACATTAAGATGTTTTTTACGGACCGGAAACAGATTCGTAAACTGATACTTTTTACCTTCAAACTACCTCCAATAAGAACAGATTTTTTTCCATATTCCGTCAACAGTGTCTCAGAGACCCTTATATATTTAAAGTAGAATCCTAGCAGATTTTGCCTTCTCAAAGAAACACTTAGATATTTCGGTAATAAAATAGAACAGTCACTCTCGCACTGAAAACCTTACGAAGCCTGCGCATATATAAATTTAAAAAAAAAAAACTTCTCACCTTGTTTCTTGCGCCCTACCTGGAATAACGTCATGTAATTAACAAAATATAAGGTAGTTTCCCTTCGGTCGTGGCCTCTTCAAACCTTCCTCAGAAATTAACAAAAGCTTAGAAGGAGATCTAAAAGTTAGAGTTTGTTAGATATTACATAATTTCCACTTAAGCCTGTAATGAATATCATTCCTTAAATTTCTTAGGCTCATCTGCCAGTAGGGGGTCTATATTATTTAAATCACTTCAGAAGATTCCTTATTCAACAGATGTTTCACCACGTAAATAATATCTCCTTCTAAAAAAAAAAAAAAAAAAAAAAAAAAAAAAAAAAAAAAAAAAAAAAAAAAAAAAAAAAAAAAACAACAACAACAATGATACTGTTTGCTAACAGTCCCTAACCACTTTTTCAAATACCAAAAAAATTGCGCAGTATTGGAATTTTACTATTTCCTGTAACTAATGTTCGTAGCAGTTCCTATCAATTACTTGCAAACTTATTCCACATTTATAAATTATAACATTTTAATCGAAAAAATTTGACGGCTGATTCACAACTTCTAAACTGGAGCAAAGTCCTTTTTTTTATTTCATATGGCCTAGCAACTAATGTAATACATATATATACAATGTACACAACGAAAAGAGCGTTAGTAGCTTTCACAAACTGATGTCCAGTTGTTGCAGCCATTCTATGAACAGCAAAGTCCTTTATACATATAAACAGCGGGATAGACGTAGCGATTTTTTAACAGTTGCGCAACCGCAAAGTACGACTAATAATTAATTTCGTTGGTATTTTGTATTGCATCCCTAACCTGACCCACTTCAGGTCACACTTACATAAACTTTGCTCTTGCTAGTTTCAATTAAATAACCTAATTGGAGTGATTATACAAAAATCCTAACTTTTCATGAACGATATATCAAAATACACCAACCTCTTTCTGACGATAACTGGTGTTGAAAGAGCCTTGTTTGGTGGTTGCACTACTATTTACAGAGTTCGTCAAACCAATGTTTCTTCTGATGTAATCCTCTGGCGTTCTTTCCTCCCGCGAAGGGTCGCTTTGCAATCTCTACCATTACGGATAAATCCTAATATTGCATCATGCTCGCAATTCATAAATCTTACTATAAAACTCAGAATAATTTCCTAAGATACACTCTGTAAAGCTCTAGAACAGTCACAGTGGTATCTTTGTATAGCTGTTATAATAGGCAGTCAATCTTATGCTGCAAGACTTCTGGTTGTACATTTCGCAACATGTGTCATCTGGAAGTCTTTAGCAGTATTTCCTTCCCCACCTACTTTAAGTTTCGTAACAAGTGAATGAGAAACCGAAAACTTACAACATTATGGCTCTTAGTAAGGACCCTTTCAACGTAATTTTTTCTACAAAAGATACCTTGGTATGTTTTTTATTTAGATTTTTCCACAATTTTAATTCCATTGCATTTGCGTAATTTTTTACGAAATCTGAGGGAAAAAGGTGTTTTAATGACGGCCGAAAATAAATAATTTTAAGGCATCTTGCCATACAGGCAATAGAGGGACTTTTATTTTTCGCTTACCCCGTCGTGTGTGGTATTGTTGAACATTTGATTATTAAAAAACGCATTTAATATTATTTTGTTACATTTTTATTTACATATGTTCGTGTATTTAGCAATATCTGAGGTCCAACAGTAGTTATATAAAAGCTACGAAACTCTGTGGTATGCCTTCACACACGCAGTTGATAATATATTATTTTTTTTTTTTATCAAATGTGGCAATATTATAATTTTTTGTGTTTCACAAAACAATGAATTAACTACTATTGTTCGTATATTTTGATGAAAATGTGGAAGTAATGTGTTAAAGTCTGACCCTGGAGTTATTATGTTTCAAACCAAATGTAGAGACTATAGAGTGTACCGGACAAGGTATTACCAGCGGCACATTTTTTTGTAACTCACTTGTGGTTACAATGAGTAACTGATATGATAAAGTAGCTGGATTGGCAGTCATTGGAAGACAGGAGGATTATGAAATGAAAGCTTTGAGTATATAAAATTTATATACGTGATCAGACCTGGACTGACATTGGTAGATGAATTATGACTCGTTCGTGCAGCGGAAAAGCTGACCCTAACCACAAGTTGGCATTTAATTTCAGCTGTATGGCAGCGTGAAAATTTTCTTTTCTACATAGATGAGTCAAGGTCTACCATAAATTACCATGGGAATGTTAGGACAATTTACCAGAAATACTGAAAGAAATGAAAAACAACATTTTTTTATGTGGGTGATGTAATTCCAATCAACGAATCATCGTCAATCAAGCATACACACTTACAGTAACACTTATGATCACTGTCACAATGAAAGGAATCGGGAGACCACATCAGTTCATCATCCGTGTGGGACGTTTCCACACAGGGATAAAAATCCTCCAGTGACACAGCCTATACACACATACGTTTACGACACCCAAAAAAAGAGATTATTCATTCTGTTTAAATGTGGCAATTACTGTCATGCAGCCAGTGAATATGAGTACCCAAACTGCTTAAGAAGGACAGTAAAACAGACCCTATAGTATATCATTTAAAACTGTAGTGCCGCAGGGTGGTGTATTACGGTTAATTAATTCTTTCATTCTTCTAATAGGGATAAATGTCAAAAAGTCAACTTATCAAGCACAGATAATAGAAAAATAAAATTTTGAATGACTGTAAAATATGTTAAAGGTATAAAATGTAAATATCTTGGCATATTGCTTGATAATAAACTCAGTTGCTCGTAATACATTTGGATCAAGGTAGGAAGAGTTTTCAAAACTTCAGCACTTACTGGTGATTATGATGAGGAAATTTAGAGGGATTTTGAGGGGATTAGGATCATAACCTTAGACAGGACGCTGCTTGAATAAAGTATCACTGCCTTTCCAAATGTGGGTAGATAATGCCTGAAACGTATAAGACATGTATTTTCAACAAAGCAGTAATGGATACTGATAGCACAAGGAATTAACATAAAATAGAACACGATTTCAGGCATAAGGGAGTGGGAATCTAATTTATAGTAAGGAAGTTAGAGACTGGAATAAATTAGCGTGGCATATTCTCAACAGTTTACTGCAAACATTGAAAGCATATTAAGAAAAGATTCAAAAAGACGTAGATATGTAGGGAAACTCTGACAGGGAACCTTTAGGTTTTGCTAATTGATTTCGCTATAGCCATTTTTCTATCTCTGATTGTCATCGTTCTAGATGGGTGATACAAGCGGAATATAATGTGGCTGAAATAATTTTTCTCTAAATACTTAGTGACATGTGAAACTATTCTACTAACATTAACGTACTTAGGTACATAGTATGATAATTAACAAAAATAGTTAAATGTTCCTCATACCAGGCTACTTAGAAATAATAAATTATTAATCTTCTTAATCCCTCATTGATCGTTCATTGCGATTTTTTTATAAATGTCATTTTAACAGTTTCAACAGCAGGCAGTTTTAATGTGAATAGGTTATACTGATCTGCCAATTCGGTTGAGTGGTGTCGTAAGCAAAACTTAAAGCATCAGGCCGTTTAAATCTTAGGACTGGGTAATAAGGACTACAGTAATTCAAAACAATATGCAAATGAGCTGACGTTGAAGAATATTATGATCCATATGACGTTGATGAACCTTGGCGTTGTAGACTGTGTTCTTTGAGGTGCCTTATAATGAAATATGTCAGAAGAATCTGTTATAACGTTTACTAACCACTTATGTTTTGTGCATCACCAAGGATTTACATCTCACATTTGCACTGATGACATTCAAATCACTCTTTTTAGCAATGGAAAGGGTTTGTAAATTTAGTCACAAGAAATAAATGATCATTTATACGTGCTATCACCGATAGTCTCACGTGCTGATTCAATTTTTCTCTGAATTCATGTTCTTATCGTTTGTTAAATTAGCAATGTGTTAACATTTTTAAAACTATGTAGTCTCTAAAATTATCTGAATTAATTTAAAAATCTTCCTTCAGTCATCTTTTGATATTTGTGACCCTGTATCTCTGAGATGTATGTTAAGGTGGTCTGTCTAGTAAACGATTTTCTGAAAAATTACTTTTATAGTAGCTCTAACCCCTTGCCTTACTGAATTTTACTTTTGTATCAGTTAGAAAGATCATGTTTCAATCTTCCTGTGAGGTAACTGTGCCTAAAAACAGTTATTGAATTTTTAGACTGTTACATCAACTGTTGAGAATTATCAGTCAAATAGCGTGTGAATATGACGCTTTATCCATTTTATACTGCTTGAATCATAAGAAACCTACAAATCTATTCTAATTTGAATATGCCTCATTGGAAGAAAATTAATAACTTGCAAGATGTTAATGTACTTCTTCCATCTCGCTACACTGATTCACTATTATCTCTGGAAATGACATAATATCCAATACCAGGGGGGGGGGGGGGATTTCATTACGGTTATTTCACTAAATAAGTAAATCTTGGTTCCAGAAGATCTTTTAAACAATCAAGTAAATGACGTAATACGCGTCGGAAAAAAGCAATCTCTTAAAACTATCTGCAGCCAAAATAAATTTTATTCTGAAAGATTGGGTAATTATGGCATTACAAATTACATCAAGTTTCTGTGCCCTTCGTTTTAGTGAATTTGGTGGAGGATATACAAAAAATAGAGGTTCTTACATAACATCAAATATTTGGGAGAAAAGTAAGAAGGTGTTACCCCTACTACGCAACATTTAGAAATGACCAACCTGATTCTTTGGAACAAGATAATTTGCTGATTAAACTGCAGTTAACACTTAAGGGATATCATTAGAGAAATATACGTGGCGTATTTTTTAAGTAAGTACCGTTTTGTCACACCGTGGCTGCAGCGCTACGGTCGGCGTTCCGCGCATGCGCACTGGGTACCTGCATCTCTTGCCTACGCACTGACGCCATTACAGTCTAATTCTTCCTTGTTTACGTTGTTCACTGAGTATTTAAGATGCCTCCGATAATCGTGAGTCCCGCCGACTATAAAGTATCGACTGTTATAAGATTTCTTTGTGCTAAAGGCCTAAAACTGATCGATATTCATCGTGAGATCTGTGCAGTTTACGGACAAAATATTATGAGTGATGGAATGGTGAGAAAGTGGGTGAGAGCATTTAAAGATGGCCGCACAAATGTACATGATGAACAACGGTGTGGGCGTCCTTCGGTCGTTAATGAAAGTTTGGTGCAGAAAGTGGACAATATGGTGAGAGAATACAGACGCTTTACGATTTCCTCCTTGTGTGATGACTTTCCTAATGTTTCTCGTAGTGCAATGCACCCTCCGCCAAACACTTTTAGTGAATCGCGGAGTAATTGTAATAGTGTAATAGTAATAGTATGGCATTGTGACCGAGCACTTGAATTACCGAAAATTGTGCTCACGTTGGTTACCGAAAATGTTAACGGATGTGCACAAAACCAGTGCATTGACTTTCCTTGAGTAGTACCACAACGATGGTGATGATTTCCTAAGCCAAATTGATGAGACATGGGTGGCCTACGTCACACCTGTATCAAAGCAACAGTCCATGGAATGGCGGCATTCAGATTCACCCCAAAAAAGTGAAGTTCAAACAAACGATTTCTGCCCGGAAAATCATGTGCACAGTTTTTGGTACAGAAAAGGTGTATTGCTTGTGGAATTTCTGCCTCGTAATGAGACAATCAATGCAGCAGCTTATTGTGAGACATTGAACAATCTGCGCCGTTCAATCCAGAACAAAAGACGTGGAAAGTTGAGCAAGGGCATCGTTTTGCTGTATGACAATGCCCGTCCACATGTGGCTAATCAGACCAAAGATCTCACCACATCTTTTCGATCGGAAACTCTATATCATCCTCCGTACAGCCCTGATCTGGAGCCCAGTGACTACCATCTGTTCCTACACTTGAAGAAACACCTGAGCGGTCAGCGTCTTGAAGTCAAAACAGTTGTGATGCAGTGGTTAACAAGTCAGGCGGCAGATTTCTATGAGGAGGGTTTTCAAAAACTGGTACTACGTTATGACAAGTGCCTCAATACTGAAGGGAATTATGTAGAAAAGTAGAGTAAGGTACAGGCTTTCATGTAAAAAATAAAATTATTGAGATATATTTGCACGTCTTTTTTAATTTCAAAACGGTACTTACTTAAAAAAAAGACATGCCTCGTAGCAGAGATAGAAAATGACTTAATTAATTTTGCATTATTTAAAAAAAAATCCAATTTTTTAGATAAGTTTCATTCAACAATAAAAGAGAAGAATTACTGTAGTGTGGATGCAACAGAAATGTAATTTGTGAGTCAATTTCGAGCTCAGTAAGTACTTTAAAGTAATCAAAAGAAACGACAGTACATTAAACAAAACCAGCCGAAAACATACCAGGTCAATATTGGGAGAACAACCAGTAGTCGCTCTCAGTGGTGATAGCACTGAGTTTCTCAACGGTAGGGAATGCATCTCCTGTGAGGGAATCATTTGCTCACACTGCACTCGTGGTGTTGGCCAGTAATGGTTCTGTAAAAGTAATAACTGACTATTAAATAACAACATCGATATTCGAAAGTTACCTCTTCACTTGTATAACACAGCATAACATCAAGCGTAGAAAGACCTGACTGATTGATAGAAGAAGTAGATGGATGAAGCTGTGTATCCTTACTAGAATTGTTCAAACCAGCTCTAGTAAGAGTTTCTGTTTCTTGCTTTGCTGAAGGAAACCACCGCAAACACGACATGCATTCTGTAGAACGTTGTTACTGAGACTACAAGTGCACCACGTCGAGAGCTGTTCACCACAAAAAATTACAATTAAATGGTTATTAAGTACAATAAATATCCTGCATAACAACTGCAAGCATCAGAATAAGGGTATCAAAAGTAGCGTCATAGAATTCCGATGTGGACAAATGTGACATCTGAGATACGGACAAAACAGCGATTATATTTCTATATGAAATTGCAGAAGCCGCCTGAATACCTAAATATAACCGAAGTTCTTCATTATAACATTTTAAATTGTTAATTCCAAAAAACATATTAGAAGTTGAAATAAGGCACTATTGATATAATAACTTATAAAATTTTATTAAACCGACTGCGAGAAGACGATCTTTTTTATTTCCCCGGTACCATTGCATCTCCTGTATGTCATGCAACCATTGTGACTTCCTAGTTTTTGGTATACACCTTGGCCCGTACAGCCGCAGGTGACCAGAAACTATTCTGCTGGTCTAAGTACTATCGATCCTTATCTATTTTGTTCCAGTGTTTCAGTTACACTGTCATTTTTCCTATTAGCCGCACCTTCAGTTACTTAGTGCTACATGAAGTCTAACAAAAGTGAAAAGGACACTGCTGTATGCAAAGCTAAATTGAAAATATTTAAATAATACACAAATGTTCAGTACAACGAAGATTGTACTACGATACACCAATAGAAGTTAGCATGAGAAATTCTTTATACTATCGCCACAATACGGAAGTTATTGGCAAATTTAGAATCCTCCCCTCTATACGAAAACTTAAGTTTACCATCATGTTCTGATCGTTGCTTAAAATTAACAGTTGGAGTAATCTTAGATAGATTTCTACTCTCGGAAATACAGATAGTGATAACTGTCTATATTTCGTTCTTTATTTAAGCGCAGAGATAAACAATACATGCCATCGGAAAAAATCTGTGCTTATAATAATGGAGTGAAAATACATACCACGGAATACATTCCAATGTTTACAAAAGATGTTATCCAGAACTATTGATATAAATGAAAATAAAAGATAAAATCATACGTACTCTTCACTAGCTGGCGGCAAAGTATCTGCACTTTGTAACCTCGTCGTAACTATATCATTGCTTGGTAATGTTAAACGACATCTAATTCTACAGGAAATCTAATCACGAAGCGGCCTTGCATGCTATATATGATGCAGGCACCAGTTTGCCAGAGGTGAGGATAAGTTTGATGGTAATTTAGCTCCGCCCCTCACCCGGAACCGAATCATAGTAGTCTTCTTTAATAATAAAATAATTGTTTTAAAAAACATAAAAACCGCCTTCAAAAAAATAAGCACTAAAAATTTTAAAATAACTTTATACCTTGCTTAGGAAAAAGTAAATCTAAATAGACAACATTTTACATTACTTTCATTGAAATTTTGACATTAATTAGTTATTTTTGGAGTCGGTGCCAGCTGTCACATCGCGAAGATCGAATTACTGAACTTCTTTTGGCGTTAGAGGCGAAACGGGGAGTACGAACAAAAATTCCCAATATTTTACAGCATGTCGTGAGGCAGATAGTGTTATTGTGGGAGACAGCTTAGGGAAACAAATTAACAGTATTTTAATCTGTGGCTTGGCCTTATTGGTCATCCAGGCATATCTCTGGCGCTACAGTGTCAGTTGGTAGGTTGCATCATGCAGTAAACGATTTACAGAGTATAATATCGGCGTATCATCTGTATGTTTCAGTTTTGTTGAAACATGTTTCTAGCATTAATTGTAGGTAAGCAGTAACATGATTTTTTATGTATTATTGTTATTCCTTATTGTTTTTATCTTTTTGTTTTTCTTGCTTTCGCTGGCACCGACTCCAAAAATAACTAATTAATGTCAAAATTTCAATGAAAGTAATGTAAAAATGTTGTCTATTTAGATTTACTTTTTCCTAAGCCAAGGTATAAAGTTATTTTAGAAATTTTTAGTGTTTTTTTGAAGGCGGTTTTTATGTTTTTTTAAACAATTATTTTATTTTTAAATTATAGTTCGTTTGGTATTTTAAATATGCCGCAGCAGTTCCCATTTTGCGAACTTCCTGGTAGCTCAGAGATTAAAGCGCTTGCTTTCAAAGAAGAATTCTGTCTTTATATACCACAACCACTTCCAGAACGGGGTGAATTGGGCGTTGTGTTAAGGAATGTCAGGCTATGTTTCGATCTTATCATAACATCTGTTAAAGCTGCTGCTCGATAACCGAAACATGTAACATCTGGGCATTAATACATACCACATACAGAAATCTCTCTGGAATATATCTGTTTGCTCCGGCATCACACAAAAAATATAGATTTTTAATTGGTTTTCACAACGTGAAAGCTTGGGATCAAAGTTGAAATCTGAAGTACATGTTGAGACATTACGACACATTTATTTTATAAATATTATGCCATGACTTAAAAATAGCTTAACTGATTTTGACGGGATTTAAAACTGTGGATTTTTGTAAAGAACATTGGAAATTAAAAGGGGTGAGGGTAAAGGGGAAGAGGGATTGAGCTTTTGTATACCAAATGTAGACTGCCTTTTCTGATTGATTTAAAGTATACGTGTGTAAATTTCTATTGATATCAGATAAAACTGTAGGTATGTATAAAAAACAATTAAGGGGTGTGGAGACGAAGAGTAGTTTGGTTTTTGTAAAGCTAGTGTGGGCAGTATTTTTCTCTTTGTTTTAAAGTATACACGTGCAAATTTCCATCGAAACCAGATAAAAACTGTAGCTTTGTGTAAAGAACATTTGCCAAAATTAAATGGGGTAAGGGAGTGAGTGGTAGGGTTTTGTAAACAGAATATAGACACTATTTTTCTTTTTTTTTTTTAAGTACATGTGCAGTGGTCCATGGAAATCTGATAAAACTGTGGGTATCTATAAAGAACATTGGAAATTAGGAGGGGTGGGGGTAGAAGGGAAGAGGGGTTGGGCTTCAGCAACCTAATTTAAACACAATTGTTCTGTATGTTTTAAAGTATACGTGTGCAAATTTCCTTCAGAATCGGATAGAAACTGTAGATTAAAGGATGGAAAGGAAGGAGCGGAGTTTGGACTCTCGAAACCAAATGTAGACAGTATATTTCTGTTTGTTTTGCAGTATACATGTGCATACTTCCTTCAAAATCAGAAAGAAACGGTAGCTTTGTATAAAGAACATTGACAGTAATTAATGGGGTAGAAAGGGGGATAGGGTTTGCATTTTTGTGAAAGTTATGTGGACAGTATTTTTCTTTTTCTATTTGTTTTAAAGTATACGCATGCGAAGTTCCACCGAATCGAATCAAAATGTGGGTTTTGTACAAATATTAAGGGAAGGGGAGCTAGGGTAGTTTTTTTATTTTTTGGTCAGAGATCTTATCCATAAAAAATTACATATATATGTGCCAACTTTAATAAAGATCGGTCAAATGGTGTCGACTGTAGCTTTCTAAAAAGAAATTGACAAAAATCAAGGGGGTGGAAAAGGGGAGAGGGGTTCATTTTTTGCAAACCAAGAGTTGGCATCATTTTTCTCTTTGTTTTATAGTAAAAATTTGCTAAGTTCTGTCTAAACCGGATAAAAACTGATGGTTGTGTATAAAAATTAAGCAGTTTAATGGGGAGAGGGGGTGGTTTTTAGATCTTTTGGTCAGACACCTTCTTCGTGAAAAAAATACATATAAGCACCAACTTTCATGGTAATCGGTCAAACGATTGCTGACTGTAGCTTTTTATAAAGAACATTGACAAAAGTTAATGGGGTTGAAGGAGGAAAGGGGTTGAGCATTGGCAAACCAAATATTGACAGGATTTTTCTCTTTGTTTTAAAGTATACATGGGCAAAGTTCAATAAAAATCAGATAAGAAATGTAGATTTCTATAAAATTAAGGGGTGTAAAGGGAGACATGGGGTGGTTTATTTATTTATTTAATTTTTTTTTTTGGTCAGAAACCTTCTCCATGAAAAATTACATGTATATGCCAACTTTAATGGAGACCAGTTAAATGTGTCGACTGTAGCATTGTATAAAGAACATTGGTAAAAATTTAGGGGGTGGATAGGGGGAGAGGGCTTCAGTTTTTTCAAACCAAAAGTTGACAGTATTTTTCTCTTTATTTTTTACTATACATGTCCAAAGTTTCATCGAAATCGGATAAAAAATGTGGGTTTGTATAAAAATTAAGGGGTGTAAAGGGGAGAGGGGTGGTTTTTTATTTATTTATTTTTGGTCAGATTCTCCATGAAAAATTACATGTATATGCCAACTTTGATGATAATCGGTCAAACGGTGTCGAGTGTAGCTTTTTATGAAGAACATTGACAATAATTAAAGGGGTGGAAGGAGGGGGGGGGGTTGAACTTTGGAAGACCAAATATTGACAGGATTTTTCTCTTTGTTTTAAAGTATACATGGGCAAAGTTCAGTAAAAATCAGATAAGAAATGTAGGTTTCTATAAAATTAAGGGGTGTAAATGGGAGAGGGGTGGTTTTTTATTTTGATTTTTTTGGTCAGAATCCTTCTCCATGAAAAACTACATGTAATTGCCAACTTTAATGGAGATCAGTTAAATGGTGTCGACTGTAGCTTTGAATAAAGAAAATTGGCAAAAATTAAGGGGGTGGATAGGGGGAGAGGGGTTCAGTTTTTTTAAACCAAAAGTTGACAGTATTTTTCTCTTTATTTTTGGCTATATATGTCCAAAGTTTCATCGAGATCGAATAAAAAATGTGGATTTGTATAAAAATTAGGGGGCGGAGGGGGGTAGAAGGGGTGGTTTCTCAATGAAATTCATATGGGACCACTTTGGAGGTATACCCTATCCACTAAAAAAATTAATTTAAATCGGTTCAAAATTGGTGAATATACCGCTGGTCACACTTACAAAAAAAAAAAAAAAAAAAAAAAAAAAAAAAAAAAAAAAAAAAAAAAAAAAAAAAAAAAAAAAAGAAAAAAAAAAATACAGACGAATTGAGAACCTCCTCCTTTTTTGAAGTCGGTTAAAAAGGCGCAATAATCACATTGTAAGTAATTTTATTGGAATGAAACTAGTAATAGTCACAATACCCTTAAACCGTGGGCACAAAGGTATCAACATTGTTCCTAGGGTAGAACCGAATTGGCTTCAATAGTTCGTACTTCACAGTGTTAACCGTCTGAAGCGAGATTAACTTGAAGAGTGGAGAGATTTTTTGATTTTCAGCATCGATGTCGTAGCAATCGCTTGTCAACTGGAGGCAGTATCGTATGATACAGCTTCTCACCTTTCAGGTTGCCTGCTTTATACTGTATTATCTACAGGAGATTGTCCATTGTCTGAGTACGTTCCATTTCGCCAAATGCTTTTCCAACAGTCATCATATTTTATTACAGTTAAATAATTGTAAAATTGTACGATAAACTCCATAACACTACTGGAGCCCATTGTTGCTTTGTATCAGAAGTGTTGAAGGCAGTGTACGCCATATAAATTATTTACTGCATTTAATTACACAAATTTTAATAGAGAAGGTTCTTACCAGCCGGTTAGACAGTGATGTGTAACAACTCTAAATGGATTTTGTTCTTCGTTTTCTCATAATTGCAGGAGTTTACAGATCGTATGTAGCGCGAAAATGGAGATATATAAATATTCTGAATTATTCCATGACCAAGAGATCACTTATTTGCGTAATCTAAGTACTGCGAAACCTTGGATCATAGTGCTACGGTAATTTGAAGAAGAATGTAAATAGCTTCTACAATGGTCGTTCTAATTTCTCCTTCTGAAAGAAATAATAATTAAATATGACTGTGGTTCAAATAACAAAGCAGACGTTACAAATGCAAAACAAGGAATGAGGCTCATTTAAACATCAATTAATAAATACAAATATTATAAACAATTATAACAACATACCTAGCATCCTATACCTGGAACTGGAATACGCAAAATATGTAAACGAAACCAGGAAACTATAAGCAAGTTCAGCTCAGATGACAAATAATATACTCAAGGTTTTTTTTCCCCCCTCTCTTGGATTTTGTGTTCCATCCTCAGAACTGAATTCAAGACTGATCTCTTTAGCAATCACACAGAGATCTATTAACACTTACATCAAATGTCCAGCTTGCAATGACCCCTCACAATGTTGACTGCTGACATATTCTCTTCGCACTACAGATGTGTCTATACTGAAGTCGCCGCGACCCACAGGATGCCCGCGACGCTGTAATAAGCTATGTCAGCTGAAGTTTTGTCACGCGAAAAGTGGCTCTGTCCTATGTGAATGAAGCTATTCCCTACAACTTGCTGAACCTGATAAACGTCTTGCACCAAACACAAAATCCGAGCTGGGAGCTGGTAGTTGGTACTACTACACGACATTTTTGTATTGCGTCACACTAGTTCTTGAAATCCTCAGCGCTTAAATGGCGGGTATATAACCCGACCCAGCGCTTGACCTGTTTTAACTCCTAAGTCTTGGTTTCAAAACTCCAGTGTGTTCAAACCGATATCCAAAGAAAGAATTTATAGACGATGTTTGTGATAATCATCGTGTTTCATTAACAAGTGTCGAGTCGAAGAATTAACGAGATGTCAAAGTAAGTAATCTTTCGTCAAAGTTAGATTGTGCATGACGTAACGGAAAGCCTGCGGTTTTATTTATTTATTAAAAAAAAAGACTAAAGCGAAAACATTTGTAGGCGCTTTAGGCGATGAAAGGAGGGGGATGGAACTATGATTACACGATGTCCCATCACCGACATGCTATGACGAGTTGCGTGTATGATATGCGCGTTTGACGATATTTGTATGGGTAAAATCTAATAAGTTCACGTCACCAAAATGCCATAGTAGCAGTATGTCCGTAGTTATAAGTGTAACATGTTGCGCTTGGACAGCAGTGAAAGTATATATTATACTTGTACTCGTATGTAAAATATAACAATCGATGTGTTTTTCTGTTGTTCTTTTGTTTTTAGATTTTTGTGTTTTTATTGTTTGTTTGTTTTTAAGTTGTTCTTACAAACACAGTTTTTATCCAATTTTAATGGAACTTTGCATGCGTATACTTCAAAACAAATAAAAAATTTCTAGTTACGTTTGATTTAGAAAAATCTGAATCCTCTCCTCCTCCACCCCCCCCCCTCCTTAATTTCTGTCAATATTTTTCATACAAACCCATAGATTTATCCGATTTTGATAGTGCTTAGCGCAAGTATACTTCACGACCAGGCGGTCTGGTAGCTCAGCAGTCAAGGAGCGTACTTCCGAAAATTTCTCTCCGCCGTCGGAGGTTCAAATCCGGTGTTGAGCAGGAATTTTTATGAGTTGTATTTGACTATACGCTGGTACGTTATGTGGTTCTGATTCCACTGTAGGCCCCTGAGAAAAGGAAATGACCATCCTACTTCTCACAGTGGTACATCTCCTTCGCAAAGATTCGACCAATGTTCGGTTTGCAGACTAAATTAGATTTTTAGTTTTTGAAGTGAAAACTTTTTTAGGCACGTTGGGCGATTTTTTAATGGGTAGAACCTTACGACTTTGCATCACTAACATGGTGATGTTAACAGTATATCTATAGCGGTTTGGAGGTTCAGTGGTTAAGGTGTCCGACTGGGGAACAAAAGGTCCCCGGAACGAATCGCTGTCTTGGCAGGGATTTTCATAGACCCTTAACTCGACCTACCCCTTGGGCAGAGCTTGCTGTGTATTGTAACGCTTCTGTGGTTCCGATTCCACGTTAAACTATAGGTCTGCTATACCTCGTAGCATTGCCGGTTTAGGTTAAGGCGGTTAAGACAGGGCGCAGCCAAAAGAAACCCTATCACCAGGTCATTACGACAAAACGGAATTATTATTATATAGTATATCTATAGCTACAAATATGATGTGTTGCAAGTATGAAATTCATAGTTTTAAGATTTCTGTCGGTAGTTCCGAATGACTGTCAAAATATTTTAGTTATTTTTTTATTTTAGTTTCCTTGCGAAAAGCATACCTGATGTACTTAACTCACTTGTTGTTTATACTGAGTACAAAGAAAGCCGTTCAGGGATAGGAAGACTCCTCAAGTGTGAGGGCTTAACGATAAAAGCCACATAAAATCCTGCAAAAGAAATTCTAAATCTAGTCTATGATACGTAGATCCAATTTATGCGTAAATTAAATAGTATAACGTATATTCGCATACTTCTTGTGAGCTGGTAGTGATCTTTATTTCCAAGGGACTGATTAACACTATCTGGAAAGTTAAGAAATGAGCCACGCAATTCCTGACCAGCTCAGGGATGACTAAATTGTCACGGAATCGATAAGAAGATAGAACTGAGATTGTCTTGCAGATACGACCTCTTAGTTTTGACAAACACTTATTTAGTAAAAGAAAAACTACTGCTATTTTTTGAGAATACAGCCCTTGGTTCTCTACGACAGGATAGATAAGACTCGTGAAATAAGGTCTTTTTCTGATGCGTACATGAGTTCTTTTTTCCCTTCAGCCTTTAATAATTCAAATGCACAAAACAGAGATTATTATACTTGCAAAACACTTTCTTTCTCCCAAAGTAATGTATATCACTATCATTCCATGTGTGATTAGCGTGATAAATGTCAATTTCATGCAACACATAGAAAGAAGACAATTCTTGTGCTAATAGAACAGTTTACAATTAGTCAGAAAGTAAAAACTCAGGAAAAGAATATATTATTCCTGGTGACTAGCGAATTAACGAGGTGTTTACACGCGATATATCGGCAACGACAAACACTGTTGCCATCAATTTCACCAGAACTTGGGGATAGTGAATTCGATCGCCAAAATATCGCGTGTAAACACCTTGTTCATTCCGCTAGCCACCCGAGAACATTACCTTAATTCTCAACGCTGAGATAAATTTCGTTCTTTTGAGGAAAAGACGTTTGCCACTCGCAGTCGGTTAATAAAACGTTTCCTACTTATTGTACAACTAGATTAGTTTTTAGTTTGGCACTGTAATCCATAGAAATAAAATTTGAGAATTCGACCTTTATAACATTATATGTTTCAAAGTTATAGCAAAGTTTTCTGTCTCCCTAGTAGTTTGTTACAATTAACTGATTTCAGTCAGCCGCCATTTTACCATTGGTTAACTCTGATGTATCATTGTCTCCGCATTTTATACTAGGGATTGTCGACTTTACTGACCATTTATTTAATCCGCCATGTTTGAAAGTGAAATTTAGTTTTCTATCTACTTTCTTCCCGACGTTTTTTCCACAATCTTCTTCACTAATTTTCTCGAACATACTAATAACCTAATTTCTAACTTTTTCATAACTCTTTTATTATATCATGGTCCAAATGCTTTAGTTTGTTAGAAAATATATATGATTTTCCCATTTTTCATTCTGTATGAAACCCAGCTAATTATCATTTTCTAGATAGCAATTTTCTGCTTATGCGACCGTTCTTCGTTTAAGTGTTGATTTCAATTGTACTTCTTGAATGGTGAAATTAAGATTTTTCGTTGGAATCGATAAACTAATAATAGTAAAACAAACAAAACTAATCAGGGTTGTATTTCATTTGTGTGAACAATAACAAATGTTGCTGACTGGCACATTTCTACCAATGATAAGCTATAAAACTTATAATTACTTGATTATTGGCAAAGTCCCATAGATACTTCATAAATGCTTCAAATTAAACAACGTCTGTAACAACTTTTTCATTAATGTTTTCACCATAGTCGTTTCGCCCTTTAGGTATAGAGCATTATCAATGACTGTAAATGTGGATGTAAGAACGTAGTTTTTCATGGCGTTGTAAAGCCGGAAAGCTGGAAGCTCGAGAATTTATTAATTGTAAGTGTGGCTGTTCATTTACATCCACCTACAGTGCTCCATACAAAAAGTGCGAAGGAAGATTGGTGAAAACAATAATAAAACAGGTTTTAATAGATGGTGTTTAAGTCCTTTAAATATTGTATCGATAGGACGTCAGGTAGTACTCAAAACAATATTTCAGATTTTAGCCTCCGTGACTTATTAGTTAAATAAGTTTCTTACTAAATATTTGTTCAACTTGCAGCTGTAATTCTTAGCTCAATAATATCAATATTTAATCCCTTAGTAACTGAGCCACAACGACAGCACCGAATCTAACGGACCTCTTTCTGCGTTTCTAATGGGAATGAAACCCATACTGCGACTGGGCGTGTATTACAACAAGCACTGTCAATATGTTTGCATAGGTTTTAAACGCCACGTATTCAGGTGCCATTCCTCACGAAGTGAGCCGTACTTTGTGTTGAGGGAGTCGTCCAGTTTGCTGGTCATACTGGCTGAGGAGATAGAAGTCACGTCACAAATGTTGTTTCTACTCAATAATGTAGACTTGAGTGTCATCTTGGACGTCACACACTACCTCCAGCTGATCGCTGTGTTTGTCTGGCGTTCAACCACGTACAATGTTGGGCAAAGAGACTTGGATTGAAAATAAATCCCTCTAAAACTCAGGCTGTTGTTATTGCTAGTCCAAAACTGATAGGCAGCAACTTCACATCAAACCTCCCAAAAATAAAACTTCAGGGAACAGAGTTAAACTATAGCGAATCTGTAAAGGATCTTGGAGTCCTAGTAGATAGTAATTTAAACTGGTCTGAAAACACTGTTTCAGTATGTCGCAAAGCCTTCTCTTCTCTTCATGCTCTGTATAAATGTAAAAAATTCTTCCCCATTCATTTGAAAAAGCAATTGGTGCAGACTCTGGTGCTACCACATCTCGATTACTGTGAAGTTGTTCAGCAAAATTTGAGTTCGGCAGACATAAGGAAACTTGAACTTGTTATGAACTCCTGTGTAAGGTTCATCTGTGACCTACGACTGTACGACCACGTATCACCTTCATACGACCGCTTACAGTGGTTGCGCGTTTGGGATCGACGACGATTCCACACTCTATGTCTCCTTCACCGCCTCATACATCTGAAAACTCCCGCCTACCTTTGTTCCAATATCTCATACCTAGGACATAATATTAACACCAGATCCCTGACCTCAAACATACTAACCATCCACTCCCACAGCTCGGAAATCCTAGCCAATTCCTTCTTCATTTCAGCGGCTAGACTGTGGAATGATCTTCCCCTAAAAATTAGAACTACACAAAGAATCGGCCCATTTAAAACTCTTTTGAGAAAGCATTATTTATTGGAGCACTAGCTAAAAGATATCTCCTTCCATACATAACCTAATTTTTAGATTTGAATAATATTGATGTATACAGTGTCCATCTCTTTATTCTGCCTTCCCTATTATTAGTTTGTGTCTTGTCTCTTCATCCTACTAGTATTAAGTTTGTACCATTTACTTCTTTAACTTCCACTTGCATTAGTTTATACCATTAAATTATTAACTAGTTAAACACGAATACTATTAAGTTCTAAGTCAGTATTTTATTCATAAATATTATTAAGTTTTTTTTTTGTTAGTATTACTCTTGAATTTGATTTAGGCCAAATGTTACATTAGTGTTGTATACTGTTAGTTTGTGTAAGGTATATATTATTTATTGTAAACACCTGGTATGATGTAAGAGAGGGCTTGACAGCCCTAATCTTGCCAGGCTAAATAAACCTTTAAATAAAAAAATAAAAAATAAATAAATAAATGTATGGCTTATTACCGTAGAGTAGAATGTGACTCAGTGAAACTTCATTCAAATTTGATTACAAGTAACCAGGTTTTTCCATGATTTTGTCCACTTAAACCAGAGAAGCTGGCGGAATTTTGTTGTTGTTGCTGTGTAAATGTCGTCACTAAGTGCATTTAGTAAGAAAAATGAGGAGAACAACAATATAGCAATTAGGTACGTTAGATGCAGAATATAAAATCCAAAGCCTGCTTAAATTAATGTCCTTGAGACGTCTGCCTTTCGGGTTGAGTGCCAATTCTTAGATTTCTTTCTTTTCTTCTTTGGTTTCCTTTCTGTAGTTGCATTCTTGTTATTAATATCGTACGATCTCAATTAAGAGCTTCAAATATTTTAATTTCTTTCGCCTTCAAGTCATCCGTCTATAATTGATTGTACAAAGAATATTTTTTCTCGTTTGCAATGATTCTGTCAGGGAACTATTTTTATTTTATTTTTCAACCACGATTTGAGGAATCACCTAACTGTAAAATTACTTTTGTGGTATCACATATCAAATTCTTCTGTTTTCTTGTTTCTCGAGACAGTGGTCTAAAAATTTTGAAATTACTAATACGAAGTTAATATTATCTTACTGAAATAGGGAGTATTGAGACGAATAAAGACAACCTCTTCATTTGATTGGCAGTTTAAATTGCTGAAAAGTTCTCTGTTTGTAAATCAATAAAGCAGCGAACTAAACTATACTCTTGTATATAACACAGTTGGAAATGATAAGGAAACGAAACTTCCGTTATTGACGAACTAGTTTATCACTGGGAACCGTTTGCTTATCGTTGGAAGTGAATTTCACGATGAGTTAGGATGATAAATAATGAGACGCAGGTCGGAAATCCTATTTTAAACTGTATACTGATGTTCAAAAAACTAATGGATCCAATTTCACTAACTATAGTCACCTGATGTCGAATATATCGATTGATATTGTAGAAAGGAGGCAGAAACTTGTATGTATTCAAGGAGTTAATCTCCCAGGGACCATTCAATTCCGATTCCGCAGAAATTTTCAGTTATTGAGTTCTGTAGTTATTGATATAACACATGAAATTACTTAGAAAATAAAAAATTATTGGCGGAAGTGAAAATAAGATAGCTGATTTCCATTCACGTGTTAATCTCTTCCCTTAAGTGGTAACATTCTAAACTAATTATAAAGCTGCTCCCGCCATCCAAAAGTGTCAAGCTTCTGATAAAGGAAAAACTACATTCATAACTGCGAGCATTAGAATGTCGTGCTTTTCTCTACAATTCTTAATACTTGTACCCTTATTTAATCATCTAAAGCCATGCGCTGCTAACAGAAGATTCAGAACTAGAAATAAAATTTTAATTGTTTGAGATAGATTCTAATCAGAAAAAAAATAATGAAGAAAGACACAAAGCTGAAGTTCCAATAATCTTGGGCCACTTCCTTTAATCTTATGTGTCACGGTTTTTTTTTTTTTGTCAAAGTGCAGTAACCCAACGTGATATTCACTTAATAAATCTTAGGGAGTCTCCTGAAGGAAAATGCAACAATGCTTCCTACACAGCCGTTTATAATTGCGAAAGTGTTACCTGTGCACGACATTACGCAAAAATTGACCTTTTAAACGTGTCGTAGATACGTCTGATTCGATTTCTGCCTCGCAATCTAGGTGACCTGATCATTCACTGGAATTGTCCGGAATGTTCCACGAGCCAATCGTGAACGAAATGGTCCCGGTGAAATGGTGCATGGCCGTCCTGGAAAGGTCAATCGTTGTCTGGTAAAATGAAGGCCATGAATGGCTGTAAATGGTCACAAGTTGCTGAACGCCGCTTTTTTAGTCATTGGTCGGTTCAATTTGACCAGATGTTCCAGTCTATCACATGTTAACACAGCCGTAACCAGGACAGAGCCCCCACCAGATAGCGCATTGCCTTCCTGATAACCTGGATCCATGGTCTCGTGGTATCTGTGCCACACTCTATCCCTACCATAAGCCTCCGCTTATTATAATCGTGACTCGTCTGACCACCCAAGCTTTTTTTATAGTATTCTAGGGCCCAACAGATATTTTCAACCAGGAAAGGCGTCCCGTTGAGTTTTGTTAGCACAGTCACAGTCAAATCCCACCAAAGCCACATTTCACTGCACTGTCTACATGTACACACTAATCTGTTAACACAGACGCCTTGACGAAGACGTCGTATTCTGTCATTAGGTATACATGGTCGGCCACTGTGTACTTCATGCAGTGGGTATTGTCAGACATTACGTATTCACGGTACAGTCTTGGCATTGCGAATGGAGGAATGTCGATTTCACGAACAATTTCCGAATCGGAATGAACCTTGCGTCTAGAACCAACTACCATTCCGCGTTCAAAGTATGTTCATTCATATCCTCCGGTCATGATCACGTCAGAAAACGTCTCACATGACTCACAGGAATAAAAATTGAAACTCCAACACTGCACTGTTCATTTATATGTTTCTTCGCAATATTACTGCCAATTGGATATCTGCATCTTCATATCCCACGAATTTCGGCACTGTATCATGAATCAAGCAAACTGTAGAGAACCCAATATTTCAATTCGTGACACTGAAGTATTCCACTGAGTGTATTTGTTATTACCCAGTACCTCTATTTCATTATATCACACGGATTAATAAATAGCGAGTATAATTTTTTTGGTTTGCATATTGATAATAATATAAATAGGAGCGTCCATAACTCTAACTTAGTAAATTGATTGGGCGCAGCCACTTTTGAAATTCATACAATCTAAACCATAGGTGATCTCAGTTTGAAAAACTACTTTTCAATGTTGTTGAAGGCCATGTTTCCCCAGTTGCTTAATTAATTATTAGTTGAATAATAACGCCAATGCAACTATTTAATTTTTTTTATGTCTGCGTCGTATGCGTTTCACCTCTCATCGAGGGATCATCAGCGACGAATATTTACATTTGTTATTTATGATTTGCAGCTGCGCATCTCCGTTTTATCCTAAATGTAATACAAGCTAAACATGCTTTGGCTAATAAAACAGAGATACGCAGCTGCAAACCCTAAATAACAAATGTACGGTAACTAATTTGTCACTGATGATGCCTCGATGAGAGGTCAAACGCGTACGATGCAGCAATAAATAAATTAAACAGTTGCATTGGCGTTATTTTTCAACTAATAATTACTTTTCTTATTTCCACTGATTTATCGTAAATTAAATTCAACTCAAAGGCCATAAACTAGTAATAAGAATCATCTTGGTGTAAGCAATAGAACTTCTTGCTGAGAGATTTTATAAATTTAGTAATTTTAACATTATTGGCAGAATATATACATATTTATAGATAATGGATGTTTTAATACAATCTTCCCGGTAGAAGGGTAGAACAATCTGTGTTGGCGGCTCTTACGTTCTCACATCTTGTGGTTCGCTCGGCAAGTGTTGTCTCGTGGTCGTGGCTGCAAGGTCCCGGCGGAGACGGGAGTCCTCAGTGTCACTCATTTGGATCCCGGTATAGAACAGCCGAAAGACATGTCAGTGGCGTGGGTCGTGAACCTATCGCCCTTTGGCCTCACATTCAAACTCATATGCGCGTGAAGCCTTCGGCGCTAATAATAGGTGAGGGGGGTGCTGCGGACGGAAGTCTGCTTTAGCAGAGCTTCTTCCTTCCTGTCTCCATCTCTTCAGCGTAAGCAACGATAGTGGCGTCCCTAGCGGTGGTCCACACAAATGTGTCTGAGGGCAAATCAGCAAATTTTTATGGTACTTTTATATTAATTCAAACAGTCGTTCAACATTTCCTCACAACTAAGAGCAGTAAACAAATGCAGCGTTTCTAAAGATGTGGCACTGTAAAAATGCCATGAAAAAATGCGTTTTACGAATATACGAAAGATACACAGATATAGCGTGCAACTCCATACCAAATGGATACTGTGAAAAAAGTAGTTAATAAAATTTGAATAAAGTAAATGTTTTCGCACCATAGTTATACAGCCTGTTATATTAATAACAGGCTGTATATTAGGAATCCCTCTCTCAAACTCCCTTCCCTTATAATTTACATTATCTGAAAGTGTCTGACCAAGCAAACAAGTGAGTCCCCTAGAGAACAGAAAATATTTGAATTAAATGTTGTTTTATTGTTTATTTCATTTCGATCAATTTAATTGCCACATACGTCACAGGAAAATTTTGCGCACAATCTGCTAGTTTCTCCAAAACAAGACCAGTTGGATCTCTGGAAAACAATAGCACTGTATTGTAATGTTCCGGGAGCCAGAGAATGTGTGTGTTTCTTTTCTCGTCATGTGTGTGTCGGTCCCAGGGGAGGTTCCGCCAGCCCCTGAGTGTTGCAATTAGATATGACGGATGGCAGAAAACAGTCCTGTGACAGGACCACAGTTCAAGGAGCCTGGACTGTTTCAGTAATCAAACAAAATAAAAAGTAAATCTGTATCCAAGAATGAAGGGTGAGGGGATGCCAGGAAGTACAGCCAATAGGAAAATTTTGTATTATTATTATTATCAACAAAGGGTGGTTTGTTGCATGTCCCGAGCCAACCAGCGAGAAGAGCTTCCCTCCAAATACAGACATTCGCAGACGTCATCAAGAGGGGGTGGAAAGCGACGCTTGGTCCGGTAGCACGGAATACAAGAGGACTGGGAGGTTGCGTGCCGAGGGCGGTAGATCGGCAGCGCAGCTGACCACGGGAGAGACATCAGGGAGGCAGCCGGCCGTGATGGAGAGCTGGTAAACCCAGCGACTGCACAACTTATGTTTGCCTGTAGGGTAACCACCATTCAGAAAAAGGAACTTTTGCATCATCGTCGTTTTCACCCTAGTCGCCCTGAGACAAACTCTCTTGCTCCACCGAGAAAGTTATGTACCCTTGTGTTGCAAAAAGAAAATTAATCTATGTAAAATCTTGTCAAGTAAACAATTAAAATACATAAGTAAATCGTAAAGTCAGATTGTGAACCTTGTTTTCAATAGATCCCATCCAATCATGTAATGTCATTTGACTTTATTAATAATTCTAGTTGTTCAATAATTCATGTTTAAATAACAATGAGATCTGGATGTCGCTTCCCTCAGAATAGTGTACACTCCAATCTCTGGCGCCCACCTGATTTGTTTTTATACTTAATATTATTTGGAGATTAACAACTGGTAGCAAACGGCCACAGTGAGGTCGTGAAGTCGCTTTCCTAACATAGGTAACACTTCAGTATCTTCGTGACCACGTCATTAATTTTTTTAAATATGCCAAGGTTGTGTGGCAATGCGGAGCTCAAACACTACCAATCAAATTCGTATACACTTCAATAGTGCATAAATGAATCCATCTCTATATTTATCTTAGCAAAAAAATAAGAGATTTTACTACATGATTAAAATGCATTTACATTAGATACAAGAAGATAGAAGAATGAAAGGTTATGTATTTAATCCCCAACATGAAATCCAAACCAGAGAACATTTTCTCGCGGAGCTTATATTTGCTAAATCTAAAAAATAAAAAAATAAAAAATAAAATTGAAAAAAATATTGATAAATGATCTACCTCCTACAACACACAAGCAAAAATGAAAGTTAAATATATGTTTTCATCAAACATGTTTATGTTGAATATATTAATCTTGCTTGTTTTATCCAATTCTAATGATCTGTCTGCTTTTCACAATAAATTAAAGAAAAATAATGACAGTAAAAGTTTTATTTGTTATTAACATAATTCACTAACGTTAGGATTTCCCTTTTTGTGTCGTCCCTATTTTTAATTACTAATAACAGCATTTTCATTTACAGTAAAAGTATTCCCTTACCAGAACATGTGGAAATTGTACTTCCAAATACATTACGAAATATAACGAATATGTCAATCTAGCTGGCGTTTCCTGTGGGCTGGATATATTTTAAGGCATAGATAGCATAAAAGAGATAGTATAAAAATGGTTAGTTTGTATAAAGTGGTGGCATAAACTTAGGAACAGCGTTCTTTACACACTGCCAGTTGATCCTAACCTGCTCGAGGGCTGGGATGTCGAAAAAATCTTTAGATATACGCTCCTTATAGTCAACCATAAAAAGTGGAATATCATCACGTTTTAATACAAATTATGGGTAATCTATAGAGATCTACGGAGAAATTATACATCAACTAGTATATATGCACAGAAACACATTCAAAAGAGAAATGAAGTTCAAATGAAAGTGATTAGCAGGACGATATATGTGGTTAAAGTGGATACGAACACGGCCAGTAGCTTGAGGTCCAGTGCGATGGTGCCGAAGACGCACAGGTCCTGTTTCCTGAGCAGCAGCAGCTGCGAGAACATCAGCAGTTCGCTCGGCGTCGCTGCGCGGCTGTTCAGACAACAGCAGCTGAGCTATCAGCCTGGATGTTCGTCTGGTTTCCTGAGCAGCGCAGTGGGCTGGAATACAATCAGTACAAACATCAACACTCTGAGCATCAGCCTAAGCGCGAAAAAATCCTATGTCCCATGTGATTTAGTGCCACAGTGATCCGCATAAGCAAGTGGAGCGTAGCTGCAGACAATTGGGTATTTGACTACTTCTTGAAAATGGTTTTAAATTGTTTATTGGTACACCTTATTCACCGAGTGAAGACATTTTTTGACTAAAGTGCAGTATTTTGCGTAAAATTCAAAGTTAAAATTTAAAGAATTTAAAAGCCCGCCAAAACGCTTCTTTGCTGCCTGGCGCGTGAAACGATAGTCGTGACGTCACACGTCTCTAAACGCTGCCGCGGCGAATGGAGCGTTTCCTGGTTCCTTGTGGCATTCGGGACTCTTGCTCAAGCTATATGAGCAAAGGTTCCCAGGGCCTTATGTTAAACTTTTGTAAAGCTACCTCTCCGACCGTTCCTTCAGTGTCCGCGTAGATAAGCACTCTCCACCAGCCGACAGATCAGGGCTGGGGTCCCGCAAGGCTCCGTCCTTGGACCTGTTCTGTACTCGCTCTACACTGCGGATGTTCCTAACAATCCTGGGGTGGAGGTCGCGACGTATGCGGATGACACGGCATACTTCACCTACAGTCGCAGCAGAGCTATTGCCACTAGACTACTCCAAGAGGTATTGCAGAAAACTCTATCCTGGGCGAGGCGATGGAGAATAGAGATTAATGCGACTAAGACCCAGGCTATAATGCTAACGCGTAGACTTGACACCCGGTTCCAGGCAATACCAGCGCCTAAACTACATTTGGATGGAAATGACATCGCCTGGTCGACGACTGCTCGCTACCTGGGCGTCACGCTCGACAGGAGACTCACGTGGGGCCCTCACATTGAGGACGTTCGTCGACGGGCAAGCGCTAGACTACAAGAATTATTCCCTTTGCTAAACAAAAACAGTCTCCTTCCCCCACCCGCTGGAGTTAGAGTCTATACAGCCCTCATCAGACCAATAATCGAATATGCCAGCCCAGTGTGGGCGTACGCAGCTGACTACCACATACAAAGGCTCCAAGTCATCCAGAACAGAGCATTAAAAAGAGCCCTGCACCTTCCGAGCAGGTTTCCAACCGACCCTCTACACGAGGCGACATTACTGCCTAAACTCAAAGATAGATTTCGACAAATCGCAAGGAACTTCTATAAAAACTCCATAAAGTCTAAAAACCCAGTGGTACGTAACATCGGACAATATGACCCTACTATTGGCCGACATAAACGACCTCTAAACCTCCTCTGCTAAACTCACCATCATGAAGAACCACCATACGTGAGGTGAAAGAAAAACCATTGTTAATAGGAGAAAATGTCGGTGTCGCGAAAACTGCGCCCAGTGAAATTTGCGGCCAGTGAAATCTGCGGCCAGAATTGTCAACAATGCTGTAGCGGTATGTTTATTATAGAATAGGATCAAACTGGATGTATTGTTAAAAGCCGCCCCGCCGGCGCTCTGAGCGGATTGCTACGTTTGTAGCCTATGTTTCTAAACAGCAGGTTGACACTACAGATGTTTTATAGTTTATAACTTATTAAAATACAAGTTTTATTCTTGCTTAAAACACGTAGAAAAGAATTGTAATAACGAGCCAGATACTTACAGAATCGTAGTAGATTTCATGCAAAATCTCCCTTTGCCTAACATTACTAGTGCAGAAGGCCTCGCATTCGGGAGGACGGTGGTTCGAATCCCCGTCCGGGCATCCTGATTTGGGTTTTCCATGGTTTCCTAAATCACTCCAGGCAAATTTCGGGATGCTTCCTTCAAAAGGCCATGGCCGAATTCCTTCCCATTCCTTGCCCCCATCCTTTTCCGTCTCTAAAGACCTCGCTGTTAGAGAGACGTTAAGCAGATAAAAAACTAGTGTAGGAAAAAATATTCTACCATCAGCAGTTGTGGGTTAACGTCATCCACATCAAATTTCTCCACAGACGACACGATAATGGTGTGACATCGCTCCATTTGGACGGATGGAGCGATCGTGTATGGCCGCCTCTAGACGACCTCGGCCACTCCGATCTAGTTAGTACCGCACTGGATTTTCCGAACAGTATTGCAGATCAGCAAAAAATTCAGCTTTCAGTAACGAGTGCGAAAAAAGTCTAAGAAAGAATACTTAACCTGTGAAACATTTGCGTGTCTATTAAAAAAAAATAGAAATTAACTTGGCTGTTTCGGGCGTGTAATGTAAAATGATTTGTTCACGTAAAAACTTCCAGGCCACGATTTAGTGAGACCAGGTCGGGTCGTCTAAAGGTAGCCACACACGTGGAGGCCGGGCCGCAGGGAAACAGTCCGCGGGCCGGACCGCAGGGATTTCATCGAAGTGGCGCTGCACACACACGGGGGGTTAAAATCCTCAAGGTTTTCAGAGTTGGCTTCACGATGGCAGCATCCGATGATGTGCACGCGTTGGCTGCTGTTACTATTTTCTTTATTGAATCTGTCACAGTGCTACCTCTCTCTAAGTTGCCTAGTAAAACTTGAAGCAGCCTTTTTCTGTATTTCCATATCTCCATAAAAGCTTCCTATCATATTTCAAAAATAATCGGAACTCGGATAGCCAGACTTTTACTGTAATTGATTTATTCCCATTCGTAAATACATCAACAACATAAAATTAAGTTTAAATGACATAAAAACTAAATTAAAATAATGTTAGTTTAAAGTCATGTTGTCATTAATATAGTTGATCATGTGATGTAAACTCAAATTCAAATCACATGACATCATTTGCATTATAATTTTATAGAACAATTGCTGCTGTGTCGTTGTTTTTTGGTAATTTATCAAAATCTGCTGGTGGTTTATAATGATCCTGCGGGTGTTGCTTGAAAAGGTTGTGGGCTGAGACTATTCGATGAGGTTCCTGGGAAAACAATCCAGAACTGCTGCCTGCAGAATAGTACAGGCCAGAAGTAGGTAACCGTTGCTCACTGTACATTCCTAAACAGCCCATTTCGACTTGAAACAGGATGTCATTAATTATTTTTTCTGCTATTAGCATTTGATTGGTCGGAAGACCACGTAATTTTATGACAACGGTTTTGCTAACAACGTCAAAGTGATCTTCTTGCAGCCACGGCCTCAAGCAAATGCCCACACACGTGGCGGGATCCCGCAAGGCCGTGACCATTGCGTCCAAATCCCTTGGGTTTCCCGCCCGTGTGTGGCGGCCTTAAAGGGGCGTTTAGAGTGATAAGGACGTCGCGGCATGACACAAAGAGAAGAGGTATTGGCCGCAGATTTTAGGTTGGCCGCAAATTTCACTGGTCCAGTTTTCACATATCCGAAAATGTCCCAGGACAAAACTCCAATAATCACTGCCAACAATGGAAAGGCAGAGACTGGTGACATGGGGGAGCGTTTCCTATTACCCAAGTTTTCAACTATTTTTATTGTTTGTTGCTGGTTATATCTTGTTATTAATGAAAGTTCGTTTTTAATACAAAATCGAAAACAATTTGTAAAAGCCTACATCGGAAAAATATTGAAAGTAGACGCCTTATTTGTGGGGATACAACCACTAAGTTTTATTCTGTGGAGCTTAAAAATGTAACAACTTCAATTCGATGTAGCGACAAAGTCACTTACGATTTTCTGTGAAGCTAATTTACACCGCAATTTCGAAGAGTTAACTGTAATACGTTGTTTAAGGCGAGAATTATTAGGGTTAGGGTCCTAAGGTTCGATCCTCGCTTCGGAATAAGTTCACTTTGTTTTCATTTGTCATTTTCTTTGGATGCTAGTTGCTCTTGGTTGCATCGCATAATCATTTTTTTCCGAAAATCCACCAAAACATCAATTTAATTTTTCTTTTTTCTGAAGGCTTCACAACTTTTTGGATAACAAGCGAGTTACAATCATTTAAAACAACCAAAGAAGATTTCAAAATGGCAATTGGACGTTACTTGCACACCGAAAAACAGGTTACTAGCACATTAAAAGTAAAAACCGCCTAATAGACGCATTTATGTCAGGAAGGTAACCTGCAGTTGTATCGTCACGTAAAAATTCCAACAAAAAGGACGCAAAGCGTTCCGGAACTATTGCAAGATTGGCATGAAACTTCTACAAGAGATGTCACTTCTAAAATACATCTATTCCATTATTCACTGCCGTGCAACTGGATTTTTTGCATGATATTCTCTCTCTGGTAAGTTTAAAAACTAAAAGTTTTCATGTAGGGTATCAATTTGTTTCAAACGCTTGCATGACTCTTACCTACTATTATGAATTCTTCAAATAAAATCATGGTAGTGCAAAAAACAGCAAACAAAAACGGAAAAAATGAACGCAAAAAATATTATCCCAACCAAGGTGCGAACGTAGGACGTTCTGAATTCCATCACACCTCTTCAATCACGCAGCTATCCGGCCATTACTTCTCAATTGCTTCTCTTTATGTTAATAGTAAACACTTCAGTTTCTTCGTGAGATGAAGTGAAACAAGGTAGGTAAATGATAAACAAACAAAACCAGTTTTATTGACAAAAAAAATCATTTATCTATAATCTTTAATCTGCGATAAAGAAAAATGGCCCACAAAATCCAGTTGTTCCGAGCGTGGTGAGTGAGTGGTTAACGCTCTGGCCTCGCATCCGGGAGGACGCCGCACAATGTAACATTTTCTAAATCTAGACGGACAAAAGTCAGTTTTGACAATAATCTACGCAGGCAAAAATAGTTATTTATATTCAAAGCGGATAAACCATATTATTCGGAACAAAGGTTTATTTTCCACGAATTCACGCCTAACAATAGAAAAAATAGTTTGAACAATGGACTTCCTGTGATACACCGATTAAGCACTCCAGTCGGCCGTGCCATAAGCCATTCCACTGAGCTTGGTCAATGAATAAGGTGAGATTTTGCGTGATGGTAGTGATATGTGTGTTGCTATTGCTTTTGGCGAGCCTCAAGATAAGTTTACGGATGATTTTTCCGTGATACATTAGCACAATTAAAACAGAGAGAGATTATTTTTAATTAAAAAACTGAGTCAAGTTCATGTTGAGTTTTAGTTCATTATACCACATTATACCGATCTTTTACCATATTTATTTGAAAGAGCCGCTTATTATCTTCAATGAGTACCTTCATTTGTTTGCGCATATTTGCGACACCAATACAACTTATCTTTATTTTCAGCACGACTGCACAAATTTCGCGTACAGAATTTTTCGACAAGTGGTTTGCTAACGCAAAACAATCAATCCCTAACTTTCAATTTAAATCTAAATGAGTCTCAAATTGAGGCTGTTACATTTTTATGCTCAGAAGAATAAAAGTCGGTTTTTTTTCTATAGCTTACCCCACAAATAAGGCGTCTGTTTTCGATATTTTTCCGCTGTAGCCTTTTATAAATTGTTCTCGATTTTGTATTCAAAATGAAATTTCATTAATAACAAGAAATGACCAGCAACAAACAATAAAAATAGTTGAAAACTTGGATAACTAGTTGAAAACTAGGTAACAGCCGCAGCGTTTACAGACGTGTGACGTCACTCAAGCGACTACCAATCCTTGAGCGTTTTATGTCATGTGACCAGAGGTAAGAAAAGTATAATTTTTATTAAAAATAATCCACTTTTCTTTACAAAATTGAAAAAATTAGCTTCCTGAAGCATTAATCTACGAGAATGAGTTCAATTTACAATATTTTTTTATACAGTCAAATAGCCTATTGTCATTACTGTAATTATGACAAGTAATGGCGTCACTGATACTCGATGTATGGTAATCGTCATATCGACGAGCTTGCACAGATCATCTAAGTGAGCGTAGGGTCGAAGCTCTTGCGCTTGTCAGAGCCTCCCGGTATTCAGTTTGGTTACATCTTTATTGAGACAACAGAATCCTCCATTGACTAAAAAGGAAATGTTAGTGAAACTCAACGTAAAGAAACAATACCCTTGTATGTAAAGTACTGTCAACAGCCCTAACACAGTGTTTTTGGGGTTTGATTGATACACAAAATAACAGTTAAATATAGAAATTATGTCAGCACAGCAAGAAGCAGCTCAGTTTTTAAGACCAGAAACTTGACTCTCTTGTTCGAGGATGGAGGTTTTCCAGCAACTTGCTCACACATCAAAAGAAGTCTGATTGTTTCAGCGTAGTGGTTGGGATTCACGCAGAGATCCATCAGCACTGTCACAGCTTATGTTGAACGGAATAGAAAACATGACAAAACAGTTACAATGTTGTTGGATGGTGTTTGGTTCTCTCGAAAATGAAGATTTGTCGATACTGCAGTTGCTGCGACCCACAGGATGGTTGCGACGCTGGAGTAAGCGATGCCAGCTGGTGTCCTGGTCAGGGGAAGTGTGGCGGTGTCCACGCTGAAGGAAGTCTGACCCAACAACATGCTGTACCTCACGAATACTGTTGCACAGGATATAGAATCAGAGGTCACTTCATGTCCAACAAGAGGTCTCTTCATTTTTAAGTATGCTAATTGTCTCTATTATGTTACAGATATTTTAATCTTTTTCACACAGTTGGCACCACCAGCTTTGTCTTCAGTATACGACTTCGTTGTAAAATGATCACAAATTGAAGCCATCCTGAAAGTGCTGTATCGTGTTATAGATAGAGTAATCACCTCATTTTACTAGAAGCTATTGAATTCCGTCGTCGATCGAATGGCCTATTCGATCTGGACTGGCTTCCTTGAACAACTGCTAAATTTTTTTTTTTTAAGTGGCAAGACATCCGTTAGGGGTATTTCACCCTCGATTTTCTCTAATTATCTAACCATTTAATCGAAAAAACTTAAAAGATAACCATGAGTCTCAATTCCGCTGAATTTGTTTTGTTTGTGACTAAATTTGAGGGTAAAATATATGATTTATGATAAAATAATATTAAAGGTGGCTCTATTAATGAAACAGAGGAGTGATATTGCTTATCGCTTACTCCATTATGTGTGGTATTATTCAACAATTTAGAGCCAAAACATTGTTTTGTGATATTTTCATATAATCGTGGAATATTATCCCCCCAAATTTTTTTATAGAGCTATGGAACTATATGATATGCCTGTATAGGAAATTGGTAACGTGTTTCTTTTATCAGAAGTGATAATCTTCTAAAATATAGTGATTCGGAGAGCATTCCACTAACTACTGTTCGTTCCATTTTGGTGAAAATGTGGAAGGAACGTCTTAAAATCTAAAAATGAAGTTACGATCGTATGAAGCACACGGACAGAGCAATGATGTAATACCCGATAAATGATTGTATGGAACAAATCACATTTTCCATAAAATAAGTTAGATTCCAAAAAGTAATGATTTTCGACTTTAACAAATATGTAGCACATGAAGAAGTCAAAGATGCCATTACATCAAAATTATAAATTCTCACTGCATTACACAATGCTCACTTAGTAAGTAGAGTAACGATTAGTACATTTTCTAAATTTAATCAATTATTATCTTTCAGGCAGTGAATACACGTAATCATATTGCATAACAAATAAGTCTTAAATATTGTCTAATACTAATGCAGACTCTGTAGAATATTGTTGAAATGTGAATGTACAGAGTAATATATTAAATCTATTGCAATTCATTAGTCTAATGAATGATTGAGTTGGTTGTTTACAGGCATAAGTAAAGTAGATTGCAGGTGATGTAAAATAATTGAAACTAGAGAGTACTGCGAGCAACTGCAGGTGTAATTGGACAGAAATTAATGTAATCCAAGATGGGATGGAGACAACGACCGTTTATTAGCTGTAGATATAGAAATAAAAACGTTTGAGTGGTGACTAAGATTACTTGAAGGAATAAAGTGTAAATACCTCGGCATATATCTTGATAATAAAATCAGTTGCCTATCAAACAATGGGATCATGGCAGAAAGAAGTTTATTACCATTCACTTCAGATTATGATGTGGCAATTAAAAGGAATGTGACGAAAATTGTGATACAAAACATTTGTTAGATCATTGTCTGAGTTTGGTGAATGGGCACACATTTTGCACATCTGTGGATTTGGAGGGCATCTAGTTTTGTTTGTGAAGATTACTTGACAAACCTAAAAGTAAATTAAAATGATAAGTAAGGAGGGTTTGGTGTTATTACCATATGCGGGTAAACAAATTTCTGGTAGTGGATAAAATATATGTTGAGGATGAGATTCCAGGCGAATGCCGGGATGCTTCCTTCAAAAGGTCATGGCCCAATTCCTTACCGTTCCTTGTCCCCAGTCCCATCCCTCAATGACCCCGACGTCGAAGAGGCGTAAAGAAGCAAGTGAAAAAAGGGGGAATTGTGATGTAGGTATTTAGTCAAACTTTCAGCGATACATTAGCTCCATCGCATTGAATCAGTAATAATACCTAATAATTAGACGTTCCCGATTCCTCGATTTCACAACAGCTACCAGACAATCTGTGATTGTCATCGCTGTTGATGGGTGATGCTAGCTGTATGTAATGCGATTGAAATCGTTTATCTCTAAATACGTAACTTATTGATCCATAACCTTTCATATCAAAATAATACTGAGGCACATCGTGAAATAATTATCAGAAATACTGTAGTTAAAAGATTCCTCAAACTAAGCAACTCATAAATTGCAAAATTATCATATTTTGGGATTCCACATTGATTGTAATATTTTAGTGGTTTTCTTTAACAACGTATGAACATTAGCACCAGTAGTCAAATAATATGTTGCGGAATAATTTCACTCACATCAACACATTGTTTAGTTCATGGAATTGTTTAGTTCAAGGAATTTTGTAATAAGGACCGTAATAACTTTGGTACTATAACGTTTATCGAAACAGTAAGCAAATAAAACTATGATGTTTACAGCCTTTTTGGTGTTAGGTGCCTTGCAATGAAAGATGGCACCTGACTCTGTTTCTAACATGTTGTGTTTCCTGTTTCACAAAGGATTTAATATATCACCATCATATTGGGTAAGAAAGAGTTTCAAAATTTAGTTTAAAGATATCATTTTCTCAGAAGAATTAAATGAGACCTTCTGTTAGCTATCTCCAATAATGACTGGACTCCGAGTCTCCAAAGCGGCTACATTTTTTCTCTGAAAGCACGTTCTTAAATTATTAGTATGTTAAAATTACTAAAACTACGTTCTCTAACAAATGCTCTAATATCTTATAACTCAGTAATTACTTCTCTGTGAAATTACATGAATCCAACTAAACACTGTAAATGTAGATGAGATCCTTAGACGATTCTTTTAAAATTCATCTCTCAGTTTGAATCTTATTTAACTTTAATGTAATTAAAGCCCGAGTATTGAATATAAATATTACATCATTGATTAATTTTGAAATCGTCGGATGTTATATATTACCAAACTTCCTTAAAGCAGCTGCAAGAAATAATGATATTTTTCGCTGCTGCAATTGCTGTCCCTGCACGGAATGCAACAAAAACGACTTCCCAGCGTTCGATGTGAGTGCTAGTACGTACAGGCGCAGATAGAACTGAAATATTGTACTGTTTTAAGTATTATTCCTTCCAGTGTTCAATTACATTGTAAATCATTCCGTTATCCGCGCGTTCAGTTCCTTAGCGCTCTATGAAAAATACTCTGCTGTCTGAAGAGTTACTTCAAAAACATTGAAATAATACACCAATGACCACTACACTGATGGCAGTATTTGTGAACAGTAATAGAAGTTGTTTAGAGAAGTTCTCTACGCTACAGCCAGACTAAGGAACTTGATATTACGCCGAAAACTTAACATTCACAGCTATCAGTAGCAAAAGATACGTTTCTTATTACGTGTCTTATTGTTGTTTAAGATTAATGGTTAGAAAAATATTTAGCAGATTCCTAGAATTATTCAAATCCTCCTTGTCCATATATCGATTGATGTGCTCATCGAACTGCGATGATTTCGTTGTTGTTGTGCAGTAGTGGGTTTTAAGGGTGCGTCGACTGCGGGGTCATTAGCGCCCTGCAATGATTTCGATATTGCGTTCACAGTGTACTATCTGGCAATGTAGTGCATCGAGGTGATGTGTGGATATGGCTGACTGACTATGAAGGCTGCGAAATGAAAGCCGGGAGAGGGTTTCTACCATTTTTGCCGTACCATTTTTTCTGTGCAGACATCCACACAACGGGGATTCCAGTTAAAACTAGACGGTACTATAAATTTTTGATGCGAGAGGAGACGAGAAAACACTATGGACAAAAAAATCAGTCTGCTTGTTATTCTCCATCGAAACCTAAAAGGCAAATTTTTTTGTGGTTATGGCTTTATGCCTCATCGTTGTCATTAGAGGCGAGAGAGGAAGAGGCAAGGAACGGTAAGGAATAAGACCAAGAAAGCATCCTATCATTCGCCTGGAGACTGGAGTTATTTGGGAAAACCATGGGAAACCCAAATCAGGATGCTTGGACGGGGATTCGAACAACGTCATCCAGATTGCGACCTCTAATTATTTCAACTGATTAATTTATAGTTGCATGCAAATGACGATTCGGTCGGTTGGCCGGTTGTTGTGTTTACGATTTACATTTACCAACAACAGAAAAGTAGTAAATTAAAATTGCTGTCATTCAAATCAAACGTTTTTATGCAAAATATTGTTGGGTAGCACGAAAATCTGATGGTAGTTTAAGGACGGAGCCAGTGATCTACAATAATTTTTTTATGGTTTTACGCCTCATCGACGGCAAAGGTCAGAAGCGGCGGGATGGGACAGTGGACAAGGAACTGGAATGAATTCGGCGATTGCCTTTTTGAAGGAAGCATCCCGGCATTCGCCTGGAGTGATTTGGGGAAACCATGGAAAACCCAAATCTGGGTTCCCGGACGGGGATTCGAACCCGCGTCCTCCCGAATGCGAGGCCAGAAGGTTAACCGTTCACCCACCATGCTCGGTCTACAATCTTAGATTATCGCATTTCCAATAGAAAATAATAATTCTTCTCAGCTCGTATAGCTAAATTACAGCTGTGGACAGGGAAATTGGCGACTAAGTGGGAGTGCGAGTGCGCTGTTCGCCTACATCTACATCAATACTCTGCAATTTACAAATACTATAGGTGACGGAGGGTGCTAAGCACCTATCCTAATTCTGTGCATTCCAATTCCGCGAACCGAATGAGGAAAGAAATAGTACATAAAGCATCGGTACGGCATCTTATTTGTCTAATCTTATCCCTCCTGTCTTTGCGACCTAAATGGGTTAATTAAAGTTTTTCGCATATTCTCCAAAATTCAAATGAAAACTGCGACGTCTGTCTTCCAAACAATCCCAGCCCAATCTTTGTATCAATTCTGTGACACTTTCTTAAGGACTGTAACTAGCACTTTCTCGAACGTGCCAATCAATCACTTGTGATACGGAACTCCGCAACACTAATCAGAATTCGGACGCACTAGTCGTTTGTATGCTATTTCCTTTGTTTGAGAATTACAATTTCTCCAAATATGACCTATGAATCGTAATCTAGAATAAGCTTTGCCTACGACTAATGTTATGTGCAAGTCCCATTTCATGTTGCTTTGTACTGTTACGCTTGGATACTTCAGGGAAACCACCGTGTCTACAACTGAATTGTTACCTTTGTACTCGTGAATATATGGAGTCTTTTTGCTACTTTTTTCATTTCCTTGCACTTTTTGCAGTTAAGTGTAAGCTACAATTTATGACACTACTCTAAAATAACATTCAGATCACGTTGAATTTCTAAGCAATCGTCAGAGCCACTTACTTCCCTATAGATAAGGGCATCATCATCAAAAAATCGCATCCTGCAATTCAATTAACGTTGTCACCGAGATCGTTTATAAAAATTAGGAAAAGAGGTGGGCCTATTACATTTCCTTGAGGAACGCCCGAGGTAACATCTAGCTTAGAATAGGCTTCAACGTCAACAACGACATACTGTGACCGACCAGTTAGAAAATCGCGTATCCATTCACAAATCTGATCCAATATACCGTTTGCTCGAATATTCGCAAAAAGTCGGTTGTGTGGTACATAGTGAAAATCTTTCTGAAAACCTAAGAAAATTGCATCAACTTGTGAACCTGCATCGATAACTTTCATTACTTTATGCGAAAATAGGTCTAGTCACATTTCAGACGATCTGTTCTTCCGAAATCCGTGTTGGTTTGCTACAAGTAACTCGTTTTCATCAAGAAACATCATAATGTTAGAGCATATGTTTAAGCACTTCGCAACATTCTCGGGTAGCGCTTTCTCCTAACACTAGAAAATGGCAACGTTGAGTGTCCTTTGTTACCTTGAGTGAACGTCAAAATACCAACTATTAGTACAAGCTAACAGGTGAATTTAACTGTTAAGTGAATGATTTGATAACGGCGTATTCTAAGCAGCCCGCCAATACGACTGACCACAGAAATAGTTGAACTCGATGTGGCGTAAATAAACTAACTGGTAAAAACACATAGCGATTGCGATCTCTTGTTTATATAACCACAGTGATAAATAATGTTTGCCATCAGAAAAAAAAGTGTGCTGATAGTATTTGAATGCAATACCCGTAACAAGCCTTACGTTCCACTGGGGAGAAAAAGTGGAATCAAAAAGCATTAAAATAAATGAGGAAAGTGCAAATCTTGTGTTGCGTTCAGTACCAGGTGGCAAATCTACTGGACACTGTGCACCTGCTGTGACTATAAAGGTAAATTATTGCTCAGCAGTGTTAAGCGGCATTTAGTACAGCAGTAAAATCAAACAACAAAGTGAACCAGCATGCTTGATATGAACGAGGCACAAGTTTGACAGAGGTGGAGGTAAGTCTGATGGTCATTAAACTCCGCTCCCCACCGGAACTGAACCATGCACGTCTCCATTAACAGAACCACATAGTAAATAATTTTGTTGAAATGAAACTAATAATACTCACAATAGCTAAATCACTGGCACTAAGCTTACAATATTGTTTTTAGGGCTGAGGACTGATTTGACTTTATAAATTTGTATTGCTAATTTTTAGTGTCTGAAGCAAGATCAACTTGTAGAGTGGAGATGTATTTGGATTTTGAGCAACAGTTTTATATCAATTCGACGTCTATTGGAGGCAGTATCGTGTGATACATCTTGTTCCTTCACACCCTTCAGGTTGCAGTATTGTATGTTCTCCAAGTTGCGGTCACTGCACATTGTTTCTGCCCGTTCCGTTTCAACAAATGCTTCTGCACGTTTGTATGTATAAGTAGGCAGTATATTTTCTTACACTGATATGTTTGGAAAAATTTGATGGTGATATTCCATAACAGTTTGGGTTTCTGTCGTTATTTTGTTCCAGATGTTATTTAGGTAATCTATATTATACAAATGATTTATTAATTATAACTGTTCGAATTTCCACACAGCCGGTTACACAGTGCTGTGTTGCCAACCACCACTCAAAATGGGAGCTGTTCTTTATTTTCTTGTAAGAAGGTATTTACAGAATTTACGAACGGTGAAAACGAAGGATTATAAATACTGTGTATCAATAGATTAAAAATAGATAACCGTTTTGCGTGATATGTGGATTGAGGTTCATTTATATATTAATGGATAATTAAAACTATTATAAATAATGCATACAATATCGAAGGTATTAAATGTTAAATGAGAACCCTCCTTACCTATAACCGTGACTGCGATGAATTCGCGTAATCACAAACCAAGTGCAGAGGCTGTGAGGCAATGAGGAGCTCAGACTCAACCAATCAACTTTGTACTCACTTTAATGGTTTATAAAAGAACCCATCTTTAAATAATAAATTTTATCTTAAAACAAAACTTACTTTAGATGCACAATTATAGCGCAATGATAGCTTATGTGTTAGATACCTAAAATGAAAAACAAATCAGAGAATTATTTTGCAGAGCTCATATCGACTAGTATATTCACTAATAAGAATTTTATGTCAAAAATTTAAAATATTCAATACCTTTTGAAAAAATACAAGCACACGATTTGTTATATTAAACGTAAATATATTAAGCAGGTTGTTGTGTCCAGTTTTAATCATTTACTCTACTTTTTACGACAAATTAAAGACAATAATTTTAAGAATGATAATTATGGCTCTAGGTTATCAATACTTTTACGAAGGTTTTTTTGCGTCGTCTACAGTTCCTATTGAGAATAACTGCATTTTTAGTTACACAACAAGTATTCATCTTCCGAATCATGTGGCAATTGTTACGCTTATATAAATTAAGAAATATAATCAATTAGTCAATCTAGCCGTCCTTGCTCGAGGGCTATATATATTTTAATGCATATGTGTATATTTGAGTGAACGTACCATCAAAGCTCTTTGGCTTCCTCTACACCATGATTAGATCTGTATTGAGATGGTATAGTCCGTCATTGACTACCAAGATAAATTTGGTGAAATTGAAAGTAGGCATCCAACAGCCTAGTACGCAAAGCAATGTCAATAAAATTATACAATCTTTGTGGTGTTTGGATTGACATTTAAAGTAACTATTAAATATATGAGTGACGTCAGGGCACCAAGAAGCATTTCGGCTCCTATGATTAGTAACTTAGCTCTCTTGTTCCACGATCGAGGTTTCGCGGTGTCTTGATCACAGTTAAAAACTGGTCTGGTTGTTTCATCGTAGGGTTAGTATTCACGCATAGGTCCACCAGCACTGTCACAGCTTGAGTGAAATGGAGCAAAAATCCTGCCTCAGCAGTTAGAATGGGAGACGTATTGTTTTCTTGAAAACGAAGATTTGTCGATAGTCTAGTCAGTGCGACCCACAGGAAGGTTGCGACGCTGGAGTAAGCGATGTCAGCTGATGACCTGTCAGGAGAAGTGTGGCGGTGTCCACGATGAAGCGAGTCATTCTCAACAGCTTGCTCAACTTCACGAATAATCTTAGATTGGATATATAATTCCACGACACTTCTTCGCTAACAACAGAACTCGTCTCTTTTAAGTATGTTTATTGCCCGTGTTATCTACATCTACATCTACATATATACTCTGCAATTCACAAAATTGTGGGTGGCAGAGGGTGCTCAGCACCAAAGCTAATCTCTTTGCTGTGCATTCCAATCCCTAATGGTACGAGGGAAAAAAGAATTCATATAAGAATCAGTCCGGCACCTTATTTCTCTAATTTTATCTTTCCTGTCCTTCCGACTCAAATAGGTTGGTGGAAGAAGTATTTCACTACACTCATGAGTGAAAGTTGGAGTACGCATGTTTTCCAATAAGTTTAAACGAAACGTACGTCGTCTATCTACCAGAGACTCCCAACCTAATCTACTAATCAGTTCTGTGACGCTTTCATAAGGACTGTAGCAAGCGGTCACGAATCGAGCGGCTCTTCTCTGTACTTTCTCTATACTTTCGATCAATCCCTTACGAAACGGGTCCCAAATGGCACAACAATAATCCAAATGTGGACGCACAAGAGATTTGTACGCTATCTCCTTTGTTTGTTCATTACAATTTTTCAAGATTCTACCTATGAATCGCAGCCTAGAATTTGCTCTACCTACCTTATCTTACAGATATTTTGTTCTTCTGCACTTAGTTGGTAACCACCAGGCTTTGCCCGAGCAAGGTGTCTTCCCCCAACTTCTTCGTTCTCGGGAGCTCACGAATCGAAGCCATCGTTCGTTTCGTGTTATCGCAACCAGTTTAGCCTAATTAATCATTTTGCAAAAATTCATCGACCACCATTGTCAATCGAATGGCCGCAGCGAACACTTTATGCTGTCAAGTTACATGTATAAATGTCCAATTACCAAGTGCGCAATTTGCAATAGACAAGTGGAAAATTTATTAAATGTTTAATGAAGTGAACTTTTGGCCGTGTCTCCTCGAATTAGTTTAACTGAATGTTGGTGTTTTAGATTGATTAATTTACTACGAGTTTGTGTGACTCAATAAAGCTACAAGTTGTATTTCTTACTTTTAATCATACCATTTGTATAAACTGCTCTCGGGTGACTAGCCGAGTCAAGAGTGCGTTGTCACACGATATTTCGGCGACTTGATTCAATGCCGTCATCTTCTGGTGAAGTGAACTCTTGACTCGGCTAGTCACCCGAGAGCAGTTTATACATTCTCAACGCCGAGAAAGACTTCGTTCTTATAAATCATACCATTTGTTTATACACCAGTGACAGCGAAATTGCTAACTGTTACCGGAATTTGAACCAGTCGTGTTGTTTGGGATTTTAATGTTCCTTTATATTCATCCCTTATCTTGCTTTATTGATGTTCATTAATTGTTTTCAATTGTTAGATTAGCAACAATACCATCTTAATGTGCCGAAGCGAAAATAATAATGAAAAAAATTAACCTTATAATTTCATCATGACCGTTCGTCGGTTTGTACGAATTTCAGCCTAGTAACTTCGCCACCTTTGGATCTATTACAATGAAATGTAATAGAAAATTTCGTTTTATATGAAAGAAAAAAACAGATTCGTACAGAAGTTTTTTTATTGTTATTATTCAGACTGCCTCCTCTGGTTTAACGTCTTTAAAACAGTTTTAACAGTAAGAAGCCATAATGTGAAAAGATTATCTTCGTCTGCTAATTTGGCTCAATTATATCTTATGGAATAATTTCTTTGCTTGTTCAATACAAATCAACAGATTCATCAGATCATAGAACTAGGTAATAAGGACTATCATTACTTCGGTGTTATAAAGTTATTCAAAAGAACAAGCAAATAAACTGACGTTGAAGTATATTTCAAAACGTATGAGGTTCACGTATTCCGAGTTCGCAGACTTTGTGGTGTTAGATGCCTTGAAATGGGAGACGTCAGTTGAATCTGTAATTACTGTTCCTAAAACGTTATGTTTCGTCTACGAACAGTCATTTACATTGGCGACATTCAAATCACTCCCTGTTGTGAAGGAAAGTATTATATTATTTTCTCTTATGGCTTTACGCCTCATCGACGACGGTTTCAATAGAGGCGGGAAAGGATAGGAGGCAAGTAATGGTAAGGAATTCGCCCATGGCCTTTTGAAGGAACCATTCCAGCATTCGCCTGAAATGGTTTGGGGAAACCATGGAAAAACCCACATCTGGATGCCAGGAGGGGGATTGTAACCCGAATCCTCCAGAATAAGAGGCAGAAAGTTAACGCTCATCCACCACGCTTGGTGAAAGTGATGTAAAATTTAGTTTAAAGATATTATTTTGTCACGAGAAATAAATGAGACTTTCTGATAGCTATCTCCGATAGTGTCAGGAACGGTAATTTTTCATCTGATCGCACGTTCTTATCATTTCTTAAAGTCGTAGTATTTGAACATTTATAAAACCCTGTAGTCTCAGAAATTCTCTGACTTCATTTAAAATCTTCCTTCAGTAATTTGTTGATATTAGTGATCCTATACTTTGAGTTGTATCTGGTAAATTCTTTCCGAAGAAATTTTTTTTGCGATGCCTCTTATCCCTCATCTTACAAATTTGTTTCATCTGTTAGTTTGATGGCAATACCGTCGATATCTCTCTGTGATGTAAAATTACCAAAAACCACTGCTTGAATTTTTTGGCATATTTTGTCAAATTTCTAAGAATATCAGTCAAAATAGTGTGTGATTATGACGCTATATCCATTTAAGACTGCTTTAATGATAAGAAACATTACATGAAGTATAACACAGATTAAAAATGACTTAGTTAATGTTGACGTGAATTTTTTTCGTTCCTATTTTAAAAAAAAATAAAAGCGTATAGTATTGACGTATGAAAAACTTTAATGAAATTAATAATGTGTCAATTTTAATAAACATAATGTAGCTCAGAAATAATTTTTTTTTATCTTATAAGTTAAAAAAATTCTTTAAAACAATTACGCTTAGCAGCATTCGGTATGCATATCGGCCCGTGGTCAGGAACTGTTCCACTGGTGCAAGAATTTTCGATTCTTCTCGGATTTCTTCCAGTATGTTAAATACACTGTCATTCATAGATTTAGCAACGCCCACAATTACTTAGTGCTATGTGGTGTCTAAGAAAAGTAAAAAATACATTGATGTCCGGAATGTTAAATTTAAAATATTGAAATAACACGCGAAAGTCCGCTACAACGAAAACTGTGCTGCTTGACTATATTAGAAGTTGGTATGAGAAATGCTCTCTAATATGGGAAGACCTCGGAAGTTAACACCACACCGATAATTTACCACTCACAGTTCTCTGTGATAAAACATATATTTCTTATCATATTCCGAATAGTCGTATAAAATTAAATGTTGGAACAATGTTTGGTAGATTCACAGAACTATTCAGACCATCCTAGTGCAACTATCGATTGATCTGCTCCTCGTGCTACGCGGATTTCGATATTACATTCGCGCCGTACTACGTGACGATGTTTCGAATCTAGGTGAGTTTTGTATATCGCATAGTGTCTTCCTAGACTAAGAGATCGAATATTGGGGATCAGCTTCTTCCCTTCGTATTGTGACGTTTACTAAACAGCATGCCGGTTACAGCCTGAACTAATATTTCCCCCCCTCCCCCTTTCAATGCGTGAGGCCACTACGAATGGATGACTTGAGAAGAGGTGAGAAAAAATCTGGACAAAATATCAGCAGGAAAATGCTTTTGCAGCTCCATATTCACCAACAAAATGAAGCCAGTAAATTAAATTGGGGATCATCCAAATTCAGAATTTTGATGTGAAAATGTTGTTGGGGAAGGCAAACTGGAGTGAGTATCAGGACAGAACCAATGACGTATTTCCACAGAAACGTCTTATTTCTAACACCAAAGAATATTTGTTTCTTAGCTTGTACAGCTAAATTCGTTGAATATCATTTAGTGTAAGTTAACTAACTCGAAAGTACAAATAGTGATTACAGAAAATAGCTTGTTGACAAAGTAGCGACCAATTAACACACGACGGTATACGTTCCAGTGTTAAGGAAAGATGTAATCCAAAACCATTGAAATAAGTGAGAAAAGTGGAAATCTTGCATATACTTCACTAAGATAATACACATCAACGAGGCAGAAGATTGCGAGAGATAAAGGTGAATTTGAAGGTCATTAAACTCTGCTTCCTCCTCGGAACTGAACCGGGAACGGCTTCATCCACAGAAAGCCCCATAAACATATTATAGAGAATTTTACTGAAAGATAACTAATAACACTAAAAAACACTTAAATCCCAGACACTAAGCTAGCAAATTTGTTCTTACTATTAAGAACGGAATTTACATCAACATTTCATCATAGTTTCCGCTGTTTGAAGCAAGATCAGCTTGAAGAGTGGGGAAATTTTTCAATTTTAAGCAACAATGTTATAACAATTAAGTGTCGACTGGAAGCAGTCCGTTCTAGCCCTTCAGTTATCCATTTAGTTACTGTATCATATCCAGGTTACTGTCACTGCACATTGTGCCTGTTCCATTTCACCAAATGCTTCTACATATTTATGTATACAAGCATTCAGCGTACTTTATTACATTGAAATATTTGGAAAATTCTGATAGTGGAATTCCATGACATTTTGAGGTTCCGTTGTTGTTTTGTACGAAAATTGTTGCAAGACGTTTATGCTACATACTAAACCAGGGATGGCGAACCTTTATTGATATACGTGCCATTTTTGCAAAATAAATGTTGAATGAAGCGATGACGTGCCGTCAAACAACAATGATGTAGTGATTAATGGGGAAAGAAATAAAGCTAAATACTATCACTTTAAAACTTTCTATTTGCAATAAGAAATATACATATTTTTTACTAAGCAATAATAATATCAACAGTGTTGTGTTTATTTAAGTAGATGAAACTATTGCGACTTCTGTTGTTACATATTAGATGCCAAATAACTGATATTAGGTCATACTTTATTACTTTTAGCAGAATGCAAAGCTGATTGAAGTCATCTGACAAACGGATTCAAATTGAGTCCTTAATGTTATTCATTTCTGAAAATAATGACTCATAGGCATAAGTAGATGAAATATTGTTATGATAGCAAAAGCCAGCTTCTCAAATGTGTCTGGAACTGAATTCCACGTTTCCATAATTATGGTATTGACATTTTAGCTCATATTGTTTGATAGACTTGCTAATTCATTTAATTCCAGCTCCTTCCTAATTTCAATAAATTTTTGAGTCCATATCAACTACAGTGGAGCTCAGACAGGTGCATTTAATTTCTTCAATTTCCAACCAATCAAATTTAGACAATTTCAGTTTATTAGTTTATTTGCTGATGGCTTTACGCCTCGTCAAACGTCGAAGTCATTAGAGGAGGGATGGGACTGTGGACAAGGAACGGGAAGGAATTCTGCCATGGCCTTTTGAAGGAAGCGTCCCTGCATTCGCCTGGAATGGTTTGAGGAAACCATGGAAAACCCAAATCTGGATGCCCGGACTGGAATTCGAACCGGCGTCCTCCCGAATGCGAGGCCAGAGCGTTAACCACTCACCCACCACGCGCGGTAGTTTAACAGGTGAAGTACATGAGGATACATAATAAACTTGAGTGTTTCCGACAGTTGTTTGAACTGAGAAAATTTCGTTGAAAATTCTTCTATTGAAGAATTATTTGAGTTTTAATTGGTCTGTTTTTTCGTGTACATCAAAAATTAGCTATTTTTTTTATTTGTAATTATTAGAAATAATATCTTTACAGAAAACTTGCAGTTTGGTCTCAAAAGCACGACTGACATCTAACATAACGATAGTTTTTTTTTTTTTTGTTTGACAAAGAGATTTGTGATTTGTTTCATAGTGCCGTTTTACAGATAATGTTCTACATACCACTGTTCCAAAAACATAAAATACACACCGCTTTATCACCTTTATTAATCTTGCCATATTTCTCAGTCTACCAAGGTTGAAATTCTCTATTGCACCTTTTTTTTTTTGCCAAACTAGCCATATTGAATAGTTGAATATATAACTCAAACGTAACACGCAGCTGTGTTAACGAAATTAGTTTAAGAAACGCAAGAACTATAAGTAAATGGTGAAAGCAGTCGATGTCGTCAACAAAACAAACAAGTGAATGAGTTAGTTTAACTTCGCTCCCGCCGCCGTTCAGTCAGAAAATTCCCTAAAAATCTACCTCTTTTGCGCAATCTGTAGTCGTTCTGGCACTAGTAGTTTCATTCACGATGAACTTTATTACTATTTTCTTAAATTATGTAGACAAGAAAATAAATGATTTATATCGATTAGGTTCCTACTTTATTAAATCCGTGCCTAAATTATTTGGCCGCGTGCCATCAACGGCACACGTGCCATTGGTTCGCGATCCCTGTACTAAACTGTTAAAAGACACAAGTGCTCAAATTTAAACAGGGAAGGCTCCTAACAGCCAGTTAGAAAGTATGCATAATTGTGTTGCTAGCCAATAAACCATCCAAAATGATCGCAGTTTTTGTTTTCTTGTAAGAGAGCGTCCATAAACTTCGTAGCACCAATTTTGGCCTCCTCTGAATCCACCCCCTCTTTCCCCACATGGCGCATAGCTTTTTGATTCTAGAAGACATTTTGTACTTTTTTCTCTTGTCAGACTATCGTAAATTACTTACGGAGATAATTAAATGACTGAAATAAATATTCACATGCTGTTGTGTGTTCTGTACCTTGTTTTAACTGTGACAAATAATGTGAATGAGAAGCTACGTTACTTGACTGCATAGCTTCCTCCCTCCCCCCCCCCCCCATATGTAGCTCAACGTATCTTTCTACCCGACCCCTTCCTCCCCCTTGACCAAGCCACGTAGTTTATGGACGGCCTTAACAGCAGATGTTTACCACACTTAATATTATCTGATTGGATAAAGAGCTTTTCAAGCCAAATACTAATACGGTGCAATAAAGTTTGCAGAACCCAAGTGTTGACATCTGATAGACGCCATTTATAAATTAAAAAAGTATTACTAATTTTATTCAACTTGGTACAACGAATAGGATCTTAAATTGTAAAAAGCACGAGGTGAAACGTATAAGAAACTACGTTCAGTATCAGGTTGGTTTAATAGATTAAGCACATAAGTAAAAATGCAATAGCAAAATGGGATCAGCACATCAGATCCCTCGTCGGAAAAACTAATTCAAGAGAATGGTTCATAGGTCGAATTGTGCAGGGTTTTATCTGCGAAGCAAACACCATATAAAACAATTATTGAACTTTTTTGTTAATTATTTTGCCCTATGGAATCCGTATCCAATAGTACTGGTTAATAATAGTATGCAGAATCTGTAGATAAGAGACGCTCCATTTTTCTCCACTTAACTAACACAGTGTTTATATAGGTAGCACATGGATTCTGTGCTAGATAAGCGACTTAATTTCGACACAAATTTAATGATAATTATCTAAACATCTTTTACCGTTTAAAATGAACCGAATATTTCCCCCAACCAACGTGTTAGGATCGCCATAACACGATGGGCATTAATAGGTTCTGTACTGATGCCTAAATGAGTTCTTTCTTCCCTCTAGCCCTTAATGATTGGAACGCACAGTATAAATAATAATTGAGGTCAATTACATACCGAACTAAGAAAACTATCGCTCGAAAACTTTTGCACAGATAGAACAATTTTCAGTAACCCATCTCTTGTGCAGCCAAGGTGTGGAACCAATAAAGGAAGTCAAACCAGAGAAAAAGAAATGTTTATTACTCGCAGTTGGTTAGCGAAGTTATTGTTATATATAATTTCGGGTTAGATGAACCTTTGAAGTTAAGTTTAATATAAGCAGCCAGTTCTTCTTCTTCCATCGTTGTGCCCAACTCAGGAGCGCGAGTGAACTGATTTAGAAGATGTGTTTTTACTCTGTTCCAAAAACCTCTTCATCCTTTCGCTGTCTTGTTATTAGCCGTCCGTAACCGATAAAGATAATAATGATCTATAGTAACTAAATTGTTAACTAATTCCTTATCAAGTATAATTAGTGCTGCCAATTTTCTAACTGGTCGGTCGCAGTATGTTGTCGTTGAAGGAGAAATTTCTTCTAATCTAGATGTTACATCGGGTGTACCTCAAGCAAGTGTAATAGGACCACTTCTTTTCTTAATTTTTATAAACGATCTCGGAGACAAAGTGAAAAGCCTTTTAGATTGTTTGCTGATGATGCGGTTATTTATAGGGAAGTAAGAAATTTGGCCGATTGCTTAGAAATTCAGCGCGATCTGGATGTTATTTTGGCTTGTTGCGCTGAGTGGCAACTTACTCTAAATTGTAAAAAGTGCAAGACAATGAGCATAACTAACAAAAAGAATCCAATTGTTCAGAAATACGAGTTAAACAGTTCAGTTATTGATATGGTCGATTCTATGAAATAATTGGGAGTAACAGTACAAAGGAACATGAAATGGGACATACACATTAATTCGTTAGTAGGTAGAGCAAATTCTAGGCTGCGATTCATAGGTCGAATCTTGAAAAATTGTAATGAACAAACAAAGGAGATAGCGTACAAATCTCTTGTGCGTCCACATTTGGATTATTGTTGAGCCATTTGGGACCCGTTTCGTAAGGGATTGATCGAAAGTATAGAGAAAGTACAGAGAAGAGCCGCTCGATTCGTGACCGCTTGCTACAGTCCTTATGAAAGCGTCACAGAACTGATTAGTAGATTAGGTTGGGAGTCTCTGGTAGATAGACGACGCACGTTTCGTTTAAACTTATTGGTAAACATGCGTACTCCCACTTTCACTTTTGAGTGTAGTGAAATACTTCTTCCACCAACCTATTTGATTTGGAAAGATAAAATTAGAGAAATAAGGTGCCGGACTGATTCTTATATGAATTCTTTTTTCCCTCGTACCATTAGGGATTGGAATGCACAGCAAAGAGATTAGCTTTGGTGCTGAGCACCCTCTGCCACCCACAATTTTGTGAATTGCAGAGTATATTTATGTAGATGTAGATGAAATTCCGCTGCGCATAGCTGTGTTTTATCCCTAGCTTGATAGAGCGACAAAAAGTGTAATTTGTTGAAAAGTTAGCGACATTTTGCCATGTTCATTGATAGAACTTTCGAAAATCAATTTCTTAAGGATGAACATTAATTTTACTAATAGTCTCTTCCGGGGTATTACCTACTCCTACGAAATCAAATAACCAATCAATTCAAGCAGAATGGTTGTGAATCCCCGCAAGTGTATTTCCCCGCTCTTCATGTAACGCCTACATCCTTGCTCATCGGTTAGTCCAACCACGCACACGTTTGCTTCGGTTCTTGGGACGACTTTGCTATTAATTATTACAAGTCACATGTGATGATTGATCAGTAATACAGAAGAAGCGGGTTGTTCGACACCCTAAGAAAAAGCATGAATTCAGGCGAGAATTGCCGAAAGGTAAAATAAAGTCCAGAAAACAGTTATTTTCAGAAAAGTTATTGATTTAAGATATTTTTCCAAAGTGGATACAACCAGTGAAAAAGTAAAATTCTAAAGCGAGTTGTAAGTTGTTTTGGATATGAAAAGAAGTGATTTGGTAAAGCACAGTGAAAATCAAAGACACTTGAAGAACGTAAAAGCCATCGAGAACACGAAATATATTTTTCGCGCAATTAAACTTGGATTTTTTTCTGTACCCCGTGTGAGTAAATAATCGTGGAGCTTAGGGATTCATGACTTAGCCAGGGGCCTCTCACTCTGACGGCCGCAGTTTGAATACCGGTGGAAAAAAATTATATCATAAAGGGGATTCGAGCTAATAAACAACTTTTCATAATTTTCCACGATTATAGTTTGATATTATTTCAGTTATTTTAACTATATATACAAATTTAGCGCTTTTTGTCTTTGAGATTTTTAAATCAAAGACAGAAGAAACCGAAGCCACGGTAGCAGACGTAAGATTATTTTGTTAGTTGAGGCTCATGATCTTAGTTTCAGTGTGGTCAGTAATATTGTTGACAATGGAAGCATTGCAAGCTTCCGAAACGTCGCCAGACGGCTCAATTTTGACGCGGCTTGAAACCCGAGAAGTTTTTATAAAGCATTGCCGCCGCGAGATCGTACATAGTTATCTAATATTGTTAAAGTTGCAAAGCTAAATTTTAATGGTTCAGCTTTGTGAAAAATGTTCATCAAAGTCGCACAAAATGTACAGGTATTATTCGAAATGTTCTATCATCAAAAATCAAGAACGATTTAACTAAAGAACTTAAAGACAGTGTTTTTTCGGTTCCATAGACGAGAGGAATACTAGATTGTTGTGTATTTTAGCAAGATACATATACCATGACGAAGATAAGACCAACTTCTTGGCTTGATCCCCATTCGTAGTGATGATGGTAATGTTAAAGGCCTGTACAGACTTGTCAACAGTTACATCACTTAGTTTCAATTCAATATTCTCAATTTAGTTCTTCTCTGATAGCGCCAATGTTATACAGGTTCCGGCAATAAAACCTCCCACTTTTCACGTAGCCGGTTTGCGGGTTGTAGTGAGGATACTGATGTGGAATGTGTTTTGTTTTAAAGAGGTGTACCTGCCATTTTCAGTGTGCGCCATGTCATGGCTTGGTGAGCATCGTGCGTTTGTTGGGGACGATTTTATTCGTAATTGTTCTGAGATTTTCGGAGACGATTCGAACTTGGCCTACATGATCGTGTCCCGTATAGAAAAACTATTCAACTGTGGGTGTCAAACTTTATAAAGACAGGTTCAGCACTGGAAAGAAAACCTACAGGCCGTCCTCGGACTGCAACAACGCCGGAAAATTTGGCGCGTGTGAGTGTGTCTATGCAACATTCACCAATCTTTGGGGACACTTAAAGCCTATAGTGTACAAACATCGTCCCACAACACTGCAAGCACTTAAAGAGGCCATTACCCAAGAATTGGCAGCCATTCCAAGAGAAATGACACAAAATGTATGGAGAACTTTCTGGATAGACTTTGTCAATGTGTTAACAATGGAAAGCACATATAATTTTTAAAACCAAATAATTAAAAATGGCAAAGTAAGTATTTTTCATAAATGAAAGTAATTATTCTCTCTCATATTTAGTTTTTATGTGACAACACATTAAAATGAGGGAGGTTTCATTGCCGGACCCTGTACTTGGTAAAATGGATCATTCAAAGTCCATCTTGTAAATGACAAACCAGAGGTTCTTGTAAACAGCTGCATATGCCACTCAGCTCATCTTGTTGCCGTAGCAGCATCAAATGAAGCCTTATTATTCAATATTTATAACTATAACTATTTTTCCCGTTCAATGCATTTTGGTGGAATTTCAAAAATTTATGCATGCTTCTGTATTACAGATCTTAAGTCCGAGTAAGACTAGATGGCTAGCGTTGTCAAACTGTATTGATCGTATTCTGCAACAGTGGAACGAACTCGTTGAACCGTTCAAGAGATGCAGCATTTGAGGACAAAAATCCCGTGGGCTACATGATTTTTCAGGTCCTTTTATCAAAAGGCATCTTTACTTTGAATCATGTCTTACATACATTTAATAATTTCAATGCCATGTTTCATTCCCGGAAGGTTTCCATCCAAGACCACTGTCCTAAAAGCAGACGTTTTGTAAGAATTTTGTCTGCGAACTTTACACTTCACTTTTTGGTAGTGAGGATAACTTAGATAGTTTGAACGTGTTCGATCATCACTTGTTACTCCACATAGAACAAGTAAATGTTGGGAAACAAATTATGAAAGTGTTAGTAGAGTTTATTGAAAGGGACAACGAGCAATTCATCCTAGTCTGTGTCGCGTTTTACCAAAAATGTGTCGGTGAATCTTTCAAAAGATTTCCAGTGAATGACAACCTATTTAAGACTATGTCATTTCTTGTTCTAAGTAATGCATTGAATAGAAATGTCGAGAAAAAATGAGACGTTTCGGAAATTACTACGAGATTTGAATTTAAAATTAACAAACAGGAAATGATAAAAGTGCTCAGCAAGTTTTCATACTATTTTTCAGTTAAAGTCAAACTGCGTTGGATTTTGGTGTGCGTTAAGTGAAACTAAAACGTTTGAAGGAGAGTGTGTTTTTTACCGCATGGAAATTCCAAAGTAGAATGGTTTTTCTGTATGATGGGTGATATATATAAAAAAAGGAACAGCTTGAAACCTCAAACACTCAATGATCTGCTAAGAGTGAAATTAGATTTGCAAACTAAAAACAGTTGTTGTTTGACCTATCCAAAAACCAATGATCGTCTCAAGACATTTGGTAAATGTATGTATCAGTTTAAAGGAAGTGAATCTGAACTTTATCTTCTCTGATAAAGACTGACGATAAACAGTAGTTACACTGTTATTTTGCTTCTGTCTGAAATGATTAGTAAATAATGTGTATGTAATATTTAAAAAAATTAAATCATTTAATCCTCCAATGCTTTCCTTCTTCTGCACTTCTGTGATTTAAGCGATTAATGAATTCCGTCTTATTTGGTATGATGAAAATATCGTCGTCAGCGATAACAACTGGAGCCGTTACTAATACTACCACTACATCAGCGTAAGCCTTCAATCGTCCTCTATTCTACATCCAAGCTGGCACTAACTTAACATCTCTGTTCACAGTTCACGTCTTATGTTTAATAAGAGATTTCATCATGACAGAGAGGTTTTAATGTTATTATTTGAAATTATTATTTCGATAGCCCTTAACGGTATGCAGCGAAATTCTGTCTTGCCCGGAGCTTCATTTAGTCTTTTCATGTTGGTAGCACTGTGTATAATAACTACTTCATTCCTGATGACGATCCCAAAGCCAGACTTTTCGCTACACATCTCAAATTAACTTTCTCCTGTCCACTTTAGCCACATTTCAACTACCAGATCACCTCCAACACAAATTAACAAACAAATTCCAATAGAGCAATCCTCGCTTCCTACATTCGGTATTACGAGACAATTCTTATATTCACCAATAACAAGAAGTGATATTAGACTAATACTGAAAAAAATAAGTCCAGATTACGACACAATCATCTATCGTTACCTAAGAAAATGTCTGCTTTCCTTCCTGCAGGTCCTAGCTTTTCTCTGTACCATTATCCTATTTACGGGCATCTATCCAGAAAAGTGGAAAACATCTTAAGCACTATTTTTCCCTAAGATAATAAACCAAAATTCAACCTTCATCTTAGCGTCCTGTCAGCCTTAACTAAGGCTTCAGTGAATTCTTCGAAACAGTTCTTACCTGCCGCATCTGCCAACAGGTAAATATTTCCTTCACTCAACCAAACGAGTTTGCGAAATAAGTTAGCAGCAGACGTTCAGGCTCTCTTCCTGACACAGCTACTGACGATGATAGCATGAAACACAATTGAACAGCTTTATCCGTTCCAGGGTGAAACTGGGTTTTTGACACAACTACACTTTGCGGTACCCTGTTTATATGTGCGTCATTTTAGTTACGTTTGATGAGGCTAAGTCAGCGCAGCTTGGCATGGGTTGCATGCTGTCTGCTCCTTCCTGCATGGTGACGACTTCGCTCAAAAGCATTACCACATGCATTGGATGGATGTTGCAACTAAGCCATCCGTACGAGCTTATACAACTGATCGTTTGTACCACGATAATTTTTTTCCGGACACGACCATACACCGTCGGAGTGCACAGTTGTTTCTTTCTGCCGGTCTGTACTACGGCTCCAGAACACGTCTTTCACCTGCCTATCTGGCGACTGCGTCTCTCATTGCCCAAACAATAAATCATACATAAGTATTAACACTGAGCAATCATAACTACACTCGTACTTTGGTTGTCATCCAAACGCCCCACTGGCAGTCTTGTCACGTAACTTTTCGAACTCCCTTGATGCTCACTATCTCATTTACGAAGAGGACGTTTTTGCCAAAATTCTCCCCTGTCGCTCAAGGTCGGACTCTGGTATATAATGAACGTTACTCTTCTTTATTGTCTGCATCGGTCTGGTAGCCAACTGAAAAGACAGTTCGCTTGCATTCCTGTATGTCGCGATATTCTGAAATCTGCATGTTATCGTATTTGTGCAAGCATTATGTCATGTTCAGTCATCAAGACACGGAGAAGTGTTGATAATTATCACTCATGACTCAACTGTCTGTAAAAAAAAGCGCAGTACATTTTTCTATAGTTCAAGTACACTTTAATATAATGTAATTCCGTGTGGTCATAATGACCTGGTAATAGCGTTTCTATTGATTGCACTTTACGCTCCAGCCGTAGCTCTCTTAACCAAACCTGGCAATTTAACCGGGTACACAGAAACTACAGTTCAACGTGGAATCCGAAAGAGGAAGCATTGTGGCGTACTTCATAATTACACAGCAAGCTGTGTTAGAGGTGATGGTTTGGTTAAGAGCCTATGAAAATCCCCGTCGAAACAGGGATTCGAACCGGCGTCCTTTCGATGTCCAATCAGACGGCTTAACCACTGAGCCACCAAACCGCTCACACTTTAATTGTACCATCTTCTTTTTTTGATCTGCTGTTTTATTTTGTACTAGCGGAGTTCCCGGCGTTGCCCGGTATAGTTGGCGTAAATTTACCTATACAATATTTTTATTCCCGCAATGAAAAACGTTTGTACAAAGTTTCATAAAATTTACGCCAACTCTTTTCGGAATTAAAGCAAACCTAGATTCACTCACCCTCTACCAAGAAACGGATAGGTTGAAAATAATTTGCACGAACACCATTTTCATTCACCCGAAAAGATTAATGTATATCAAGCTTCGTTAATTTGGTTAAGATATTGCATTACTACATTACAGAACAACGCTAGATTTTGTTATAAACTCACATTTGATTCAATTGCGAAGGGAATGGATGTACATTTTGCTCGAAACGCCAGATATTTTAACTCTGCAGATTCATCCTTTTATACAAAAATCAAACGTGAATCCGGAATAATATTATCGTAAACAGAAGACTAATGCTGTTGGCCGAAGACATTGTACAGAGATCATGCTTAAAAAAATCTCTGTTGTTTTTACGGCTATCTATGGCGTTTAAAAACTGAATGTCCCGAATTAAAGGAAAGAATACTTCAAGTTTTGTTTAGTGTGCAAAATAGTTATTATTGTAAAGTTATCTTATTGCTTTCATTAAAGGCTATGGTCAGAGACATTTAGTTGTGTGTTTAGTGCGAAGTATGGAACATCCCAAAGATGGAAGGATTAAATTTTAATACTTCCATCTTTGGGATTTGTCATCATACGTTCAGAATTTCATTTAATGCTGCTTGCTGCTGCGTTATTTAACGTTGAAACATAAGTCGTGCCAAACAACTGAATTATGGTAAGATTCTATTTAAACCGGTGAAAACCCCATCAAAATCTGCTCCGTAGTTTCCGACTTTTTATAAGACCTATATATCCGGTTTTCATTTTATAGATATAGATTTTACAACGAGAAAGAAACAAGCAGTCTTTAAGACTTATGCAAAACACAATCCCTTTTCCTTTGATGGCAACTACTCGCAATTATTGCATGGAAATGAAAACTTATATTGATGAGCCACTCACAGTTTCAATTATCCCTGTGCCTTCCGCACAATGATTGAACCCCACCTAATAGTTCCGATCGTATGATCATCATTCACACTGCTATATAATACACATATATCCATTTGCGTGTAATATTAAAATTATTATCCTAACATGCATACGGTATACATTTTATAAAAATTCAACCATCAACCTACAGAAACTCTAAATGTAGATGTGGGTCAATTATCCCCTTCTTTTATCTTCATTCCACATTTATTATCTGACTTATTATCTTAACCTCTTATGTATGCATACGCCTTCATCCCTACATTTACCATGGAATGGCAGCCTTGTGGTTGCACCTTGACCTCTATTACAGAGTAGCTGGTAGACGGCTGAATTTAGTGTGGATGGGAGATAAAATTAAACAGTGTGCCAAATTAAGTTATTTGGGAGTTAATTTCCAGCATAATATGTCCCTCATGGAAATGAAAGGAGAAGTCAGTGCAAGGAACAACGTCATCCGAAAATTGATCAGCTAAATATAGTCAACGTCGAGGTCATTAGAGGCGGGAAATGACTGGTGACAAGGAACGGGAAGGAATTAGGCCGTAGTGTTTTGAAGGAAGCATTCTCGAATAAGCCTGGATTTAGGGAAACCATGCAAAACCAAATCTTGATGCCCAGACGGGGATTCGATCCAGCGTCCTCGCGAATGCGAAGCTAGAGTATTAAACGCTCAGCCTCAACGCTGGGTACCTGACTGTTGGTAAGAAGAAGTAGATAACAGATAGAGTGCAACCTTTGTAGTCTTATTCAGTAAGCAATACCAGACTCAGATCTAGAACGAGTTTGCTTCGTTGTACGAGACTATCGCAAATCCGAGCTGAATACCGTAGAACAGGACTACTCAAAGTGAGGTACGTGAATATCTCGGGGTTCCCAACAATATTTACGTTATGGTGGCTGACTGGCTGTCTCAAGCGTGATCGTGAACAAAATGATCCTAAAATAGATTCTACCTGCTGCAAGAAACAAGCCCATCAACCAGAACAATTAATAATATGTTGCCTCTTGTGGCTGAATTACTTTTGTAAAATACAAATGCTTATTTCTTTAAAAAAAAAAATAAGGGGGGGGGGGATGTTCGCCTTCGCCTGGGAAATTTTATAGGGGTACGTAGAGCTAAAAGTTTGAGAAATCCTACCGTAGAACAATGTCTTGGAGGCTACAAGAGCATCACGTCGTCAGCTTTTTGACAAACACAAAAAACTATTGAACATTTATCAACTTCCACATATAATCTGCAGAACCGTTGTAAGCTTAATAAGAGGAATCTAAACGTTAAGAAATAGCTGGTGAAAAGGAGCTAAGCATACATGCACCACCCTAAACCATTAATTTCTTTGTACAATTGATAAAACTGTCTGAAGTAGGGCTGTTAATAAAATATCGTTATATCGATATTTCTTTAAAAAAATATCGATATTTATGAGTGATATATTTTAGGACGATATATCGATATATCGATATTGAAATCTGGATATCGGAGTCCGATATTTAAATTTAAAAAAATAAGTTGTTATTTTCCGTTTTCCTCGTAGAATATTCCAAGCTATTATTGGAGGGAAAACGATTACCTGTGTTGCACATTTTCATAGATAGAATTTTAATAAACAATGAAAATTTAAAAACTTTTCTGACAAATTGCACCTTATTTTAAACACTCGGTTAGTGCTTCTGATTAATTCCGATCCGAGCACATGGAGAAGGAAAAAAGAAGGAAAATAACTCATTCAATATTCATTAGAATTCTTGCCTGGACATTTTGAAAAGTTTTTAAAATTTGTCTTCAATCAATGCAAAAGTATTAACATTAAGAAACTAATCGTAATGTACAAGGTATGGCTAGGGTTGCCAGATGACTGGAAATTCCGGGAATGTCCCGGAATTTTGTGTGTGATTTCGTGTCCAGGAATTATGCGTTACTGTTCCGGAATTTCCGTATACTATTTTTTTTCTGAAACTCAGTTCACCACGGTGGCCAAGAGGCCAAGCCAAGTATCCCATGCTTGCAGCGGGAGGATGGAATGTCCCTTAAATCAGAGGAATTGAAACTGACAGGAAAATACTTTTTGAATTTTCTGGGACTTTGAAAATTCTAGATGCAGTTAACATTAACTCCCTTTATACAGAGTTCACATGTCTGAAACGTGTTTTTGAGGCCCTTCCAAAAGACTTTCCAAACGATAAAATCTGGGCCAATTTCTTTAGAACAAGCGTTTTTAATGATTTTGTATATTTAAAAAAAAAATAGTTGGTTTTGTTTTGTCAATTCCAAAAAGCAATTACTTTTACGAGAAAAGTTTTAGCCCGTTGAAGAATTTATGAAATATGAGCGAAACAGAATGTTCATGGATTTGATCAAGGCTGAACTGCAAACTCAATCAATTTTGAAGACTCTTGCTGAGAAGTTTTATCAGTTTTGCAAAACAGTGACGGAGAAATATTTATCAAAATGGCAAAATCTAGTAACAAGTATTTAAAAAGTAGTTGATTAAGATCTATTTTGATTGATGTTGACTTTGATTTAGCAAAAGATTGATGCTCATTTTTTTTAATTGTTGATAAAACCTGATGATTTTCTGCCTAATTTTAATTAATGAGCCTAACAGAAGTGTTCAGTTTTTGTTTAATATTTTTGAGGTTTTGATAGATAATACCCGATGTTGATTTTGTACTAAAGTAAAAAAATTCCTAAAGAGGTGGTCAATTTTTGTTTTAAGATTAGTAGTTTTCCTTTTGGTTCATAATACTAATGTTGACTTTCAACCAGAGTTTAATTAATAAACCTAAAAGAGGTGCTATATATACGTTAGATAGCATAATCTTTACCTAAAATAGATTTTTTTTATTAATTTGCATTTTTGTTCACTCTTTAAACATACCACTAAAATACTTTTTAGTCCCAGAAATGACCCGGAAATTATAAGCCTGTATCTGTCACCCCACAGTTAAATATTTTGCGCGAATTGGATACGCTTCTTGTTCCATACCAACAGAAGAATTGAGCTCCAACAGTATGTCACAGCCAGTTTTGTTATACCACTTACGAATTCATTAAGATAACAAATTGAAAAAAAGAATCTATCACTTTCGGATTTCCTTTACAAAGCGCTATGCTAAAAACTTATTATTATAGATTGGTGCCTTTAAAAAACAATTTGTTAACGTCAAAGGAACTGCCTTCACAGGAGCGGCTCTAGGATTTTTCCAAACCGAGGGAAAAACTGAGATTGCCGCCTCTTCAAACATTGTTGCCAGCCAGACCCCGAGAGTGGCCTCCTTGATTGTTGGCCAAACGCATTGATGTCGCAACCTTGAGTGGTAGCAGAGTTTAAAAAAACGATTCCCCCCCCTCAAGTTATCGCCCAGAGCAAGTACACCGGTTTGCCCCACCCCTCTCCCTAAATCCGGTATTCCACCTAGAATCTCAGCTTTAAAAAATTGTATTTTGGCAAAGCGTTACACATTTGCAAAGCAATAACAAAGAAAGGGAAATTTTCGCTTATTGTAGGGAGTTCTCCATTCATAGTAGAAGAAACAATGGGAAAAACTGGATTTCATGTTCTTGAAAAGTATGTCCAATGAAGATTCTGACATGAGTTTTGGTTCAGTGGATGCTAAAAAAAAAATTTTAAAAATGGATCGGCTGAATATTCCTGTGCTGTCAGAAATTGCTTTAAAATTTTTGGTATCATCTGTCACATCTGTGGCATTTAATCGAGTTGCATCAGCAATTAATCTTCCAGTGCCTAATAATTGCAATAGTCTACCAGCAGATGTTATAAAACAGCTGCTGACAAATATTGGTACACATAACTTTATTTTTTATAAATAATTCCTGGAAGTACAGTCCACCTTTCTATCTTGCACAAATTTTTTTTGTAAACGGAGCTTAGGAAGCATAATTAATGTGCAAAATTTTACTTCATTCACCACCTTAGTTTGGAATTTTTTGGATCTGAAACTCTTTTAAATTACTATGACATTCTCTCATCATAATTCTAAGCAACATACAGTTGTACTAGAAAATGGTAATTTGGTACGCATACTTGGTTTCATCTCCACAGTATAAGAAAAGTTCCTGTGTTTTTTCAATGTCAATCTAAAAGCTGAAACATCTTAGAGAAAATTTGTACAATACATTAATTGCTTTCTTCTTGATGAGGCTATATGCCTTAAATTTCAGTTTTGCACAAAGATCAGGAGCATAAAAAACACAATTAATTTTACTTTGTTCCTACATTTAATTTGGATGTTATTGGCAGGCCTACACCGATGGCAACAATGCAAGCACGGCTTCGCTCGCACAGAACGAATCGGACTCGAGCCCGTTGTTTTAGGGCCTTATTACACTAGGCGACTTGGCGGCGCAACCAGCCGCGGCACTGGTGTCTCTTGGCGACGCAACCAGGATTCTGGTGGCGCCGCCAGCCAGCCACTCGCACAACCGAGCAGTCACTTTGCTGTTATCCTCGCATTGTACGCGAATTGTGTAGTTGAATATGTCCAGTAAACTACAGAATGTCACTGTGGAAATGAGTGGAAGTGAAAGTGTAGAGAAGACAAAGGGGTAAAGCAAGAAGAATTTCTCATTTTCGTATCTTTCCCGGTAATATCAACGTTTACTAAGTACAATGATTAAAAGAAAGACGATTTAGACATCCTTAAGTAATTAAAAAACTTGTTGTCGTCTGAATACAGTTTAATTGCGATGGAGCTAACACTCCGGTAGCAATTTGCACATTTAAAGCACTCTCTTCACCCTCCTCCTTTCTTCCAATGAGTCCCAATCCAGCTCCTGTATCATATCAGTTACTGACTGGGTCCTGCGATAATTTCCACAAACAAATCTAGCTGCTCTTCTTTGCACACCTTCCAACTCCTGTATTTGATCTCCAAAATGTGGTCCCAAACTACGCCACCATATTCAACAAATGATCTGACCAAAGTTTTGTAACCCAACTCCCTAACTTCTCTGTTACATCCTCTCATCACCCTCTTCAGCAAATGAAGGATTTTGTAACCTTTTTCTACCACCTGCCCAATTGAGTTTATCAAACGTTATGCAAAGAATTTACACTTCATCAAGCAAATCTGACCCCACTCTGTAATCATAATTAACCTTTAGATCTATTTATCTTTGTATCTTATAAGCCGACTCTTCTTGGCATTTATCTTCATTCCATGCTGACCTACCCATTTAGATATTCTATCCAGATCATCCTGCAACTGTTCAGTCTTCACCTGTTTTTATCCTATTGTATACCATTGTATCATTTGAAAAATACCTAGATTCTGACCGTAACACAGTCATTCATTAGAATAATGAACAGCAACTCCCATATTTACTTCCACTTCTCTTGATAATGTATTTCCTACTCTAACCCTTTGCTTTCTGACTTTTAAGAATTCCTGTGCCCAGCAAGTAACTTTTTCATTCAATTCAATACATTTCAGTTTATTTAAAACCATTTTATGGCTCACTCTGTCAAATGCCTTAGAAAGATCTAGTGCCACACTATCAACTTGGCCTCCCATTTCAAATTCATTTGAAATATCTTGCATATAGCCCACTATCTGAGATTCAAATGAGTATCCTTGCCTAAAGCTATGTTGTCGATCTGAAAACTAGTTTCGTTCTTCACAGACATTTCTGATATAGTTGCATATCAATCTCTCAATCATTCTGCCCATCACTGATGACAAACTAATTGGCCAGGAATTTTCACCATATTTTTAACCCTTCCTTTATGAACTGGTACTACTATCGGTCTTTTCCAATCCTTTGGTAAGCAGCAAGTCTCCAAACTCATTTTAAACAAAATTTTAAGGTAAGGTACAATATCCTATCCCACAATCTTTAATAAATCTGTAGTAATATTACCTACACCAGTTACACCAGTTTTAACTTTCTGAGTTACTTCGCAATTTCCTGAAAATTTATTTCAAATTTTGTAGGTTCGTCATTCATTCCCTCCCATCACAGGATGACTGTCCCCAGTTGTCTCACCAAACCTGACACTCAGTATCTCTGCAATTTTAAAATTGTAAAGTAGGAAGGGGCATATGAACAGTAGACTGAACGCGTGGTGGCGAGTCTGGCGGCGTCGCCAGGTGGCCTAGTGTAATAAGCTAGGTAAGATACAATGCCCCGCCACGGCTCTCGGCCACCAGTGGTTGCCCGCCTGGTCGCCGGGCAGGGCAGCCAGCCGGCCGCCAGTTTCTGGCGGCGCCACTGGCTGCCCTAGTGTAATAAGCTCCATAAGACCCTGTGCCCAGCGACGAGCAGAGCCACCAGTGGCCCGGCTGGTGGCGCCGCCAAGTCGCCTAGTGTAATAAGGCCCTTACATGAGCGTGAGTTGTCGATGAAAGTATTTCGTCATAAAAATTGGATGTAAGCAGGAATGTTGATAAACTCGGATACAAAATCTTTGCTAAGGTGCAAACATTTGGTCCAAAAAAGTAAGAAGACTCAGAATAAGCTATCAACCTACAAAAAGAAATTAAATTCCACATTAAACAATACTTGTAAAAAAAAGTGACTTGGCCATTATGCAAACTCTGATAGTAAAACATCTACCTAAATAATTGCCTCTACAATGTTGTATTATTGAGCTTTTAAACTCACAAAAGCCAAGATTTCCCTCGATCCTCTTTCCGGATTCATAAGTCTTCGAGTAAATCATAAACATTATGCCTTTCCTTTTAGTAAAGTAGTAGTATAATGGCTAAATCACATTAAAAAAAAAAAAAAAAAAAAAAAAAAAAAGATTTATCTGTAACGTCATGAAAAACTACTTTGTTTCAGAAAATAAAAACTTGATTCAGAAGAATATCTCACAACTCTTCATCATTAAATAGCCACAAGACTTCGCCCTTTTTTAAAATGATTTGTTTTTGTAACATTGTTTTTATAGAATAGGGTCGATATATCGATACTTTTTCTTCGATATATCGAATCCGATATTAATATTTTTTTAAATATCGAAAATCCTATATTTTATAAAATATCTCCAGCCCTAGTCTGAAATTACACTAAAAGATTTATAGCTTGAAGTACTACAACATGTAATTTTAGGTTACTAAAAGACAGGAATATACTAAATATTCTTTCAACCTCTTAGCAATTATT